>JBBGZY010001417.1:2297500-2474290 GCA_037952925.1 Lithobates clamitans
GTTTTTCAAATCCAAATTTTTGGGAAAAAATACACTTTAATGGTTTTTAGTGCACAAAGGCACAATATAATACCCAATTGTTTGGTAAATTATAAAAGATGATGTTACGCTGAGTAAATAGATACCAAACATGTCACACTTTAAAATTGCGTCCGCCCATGGAACAGGGCCAAATTACATTACCTAAAAACACCCATGGGCATTGCTTTAAAAGTCTTTACAAGTTATCAGTTTAGAGTTACCCAGGAGGTCTGGTGCTAGAATGATTGCTCTCACTCTGATGTTTGCGGCGATACCTCACATGTGTGCGATCGCCGTTTACATATGCATGAGGGACCTACATGTGCATTTAAACGTGAGCATGGGGGAACTTTAAATTCTTTTTTTTATTTTTTTTCATTTTGTAATTTTTTTTATTTAAAACACACAGAGGTCGGCGGCGGGTGAGCAGGGCTGGTCTAAGCAGCTGCCTATGGAGTCAGAGCCGGGACACAAAATGACATGCGATCTGGCAGCCCAGGACCATCGGGCATATGGCCAATCCGGGCCTGAGTGAAACCATTCCATGTGCCAAGGCTTGCTGAGATTTGTAGTTCCATTGCCTCTATGAGGCTTCAACGTTGCCTAAGCATTTCTCAGGAGCTATCCCGTGACTATGTACAAATCCTGTGAAATTTGTAGAAAATAATAGTTTGGAGAAGTGAATGATTTTGGGCACGTTGCAGATGTTGGATTGTTTCTATGGTGGCCTGAGTTAACCTGTCACGGTTGGGAGGTCACCCACCTATTTACACAGCCACCAGCTGGTAGCTTCCCGTGCCCTTCTGTCCTGGGAGTTTCCAGCTGCTGGACAACCCCTCCTTCCTACTCCTGTCTGTCTCATTGTCAGGTGTAGGACAGGACCTGCTCTCGCCATGTGGACTCTTGGCCGGTCTCTGCATCTCAGGTCTTCCCTGGTCCCCCTTCCATCCTAGACTCTATCATTGACCTGTATAGGAAGGTCTTGTCACAAAGCGTCAGCTCAAGGGGCCAGCTCCACGCTGAATTTTTCTGATGGAAGGGTCTTCAGACTGAAGAGCCGCTGGGAGGTGATGAGGGGGCTTCTTATATTTCGGATGTGCTCCTTCCCCAGCCTGGTGAAGAATTCTGAGAAGGTAGGCCACTTTTTGTGGAAGAGCTACAGGCACCAAATGAAGCTCCTATATCACTGCGGTAACTTTCATTTAAATCTGCAAAATTCATTCTGATTAGCTACGCTATACAGAGAAAAGGCAACAAGCCAAGCAAGTTTGTAAAGAGGCTTTAATATGGAACTCTCAGTGGTATAGATACAAAGTTTATTAATTGAAAAAAAAGCAAAACAAATAACATATGGCTAATAGCCAAAAAACTGTTAAAAGCTTCACCTATATTGTTCAAATATCATGACAACGTTGTCACAATAAAAGAATGGAGATAAAACAGCCTTGGCTAACTTTCATACACACAAACACTCTTCAAATCAGCCTCCGGTGACACCAGGTATAAATATTCCGGAAGTTCTTACAGTTCTTACATTAGTGATCAGTTGGAAGAATGTCCCTTACATTGGTGGTCAGTGGGAAGAATGTTCCTTACATTGGTGGTCAGTGTGAAGAATGTTCCTTACATTGGTGATCAGTGGGAAGAATGCTCCTAACATTGGTGGTCAGTGTGAAGAATGTTCCTTACATTGGTGATCAGTGGGAAGAATGTCCCTTACATTGGTGGTCAGTGGGAAGAATGCTCTTAACATTGGTGGTCAGTGTGAAGAACGTTCCTTACATTAGTGATCAGTGGGAAGAATGTTCCTTACATTGGTGGTCAGTGGGAAGAATGCCTCTTACATTGTGGTAAGGAGGAAGAATGCTCCTTACATTGGTGGTCAGTGGGAAGAATGCTCCTTACATTGGTGGTCAGTGGGAGGAATGCCCCTTACGTTGGTGGTCAGTGGGAGGAATGTCTCTTACATTGGTGGTCAGTGGGAGGAACGTCTCTTATATTGGTGGCCAGAGGGAAGAATGCTCCTTACATTGGTGGTCAGTGGGAAGAATGCTCCTTACATTGGTGGTCAGTGTAAAAAATGATGTTTATAATCTTTCCCTGGAAGTGGGAAAAATGTCCCTTACACTGGTGGTCAGTGGGAAGAATGCCCCTTCCACTGTGGTAAGGAGGAAGAGTGTCCTTTACATTGGTGATCAGTGAGAAGAATGGCCCTTACATTGGTGGTCAGTGGGTGGTCAGTTGGTGAGGGAAGAATGTTCCTCACATTGGTGGTCAGAATGCACCTTGCATTGGTGATCAGTGGGAAGAATGCTCCTTATATTGGTGATCAGTGGGAAGAATGCTCCTTACATTGGTGGTCAGTGGAAAGAATGATCCTTATATTCTTTCCCTGGAAGCCCAGGTTCTGAATCTAGGGAAGCAGCTGTCAACACTGAGAAGACTCTCTAAACTAAAGGAGAGTGGAGATGAGGGGCAGGCACCAAAGCAGAGTAAATGGGTCACAGTCAGGAAGGGTAAAGTGGAAAGTGCCAGAGAGGCTGGTCCTGGGCTGGATCATCCCAATAAGTATGCCCCGTTGTATGATATTGGTGAAACCAGTCAGGGACCAGCACTGCTGGAGCAGAGTGACACCCCTAGCTGCCAGAGGAATAACTCCTCCAGTGAGGGTGGGAGTAAAGCCAAGGGAAAGTAAAGACAGGTTCTTCTGGTAGGGGACTCAATTCGTAGAAGGACAGAGAGGGCAATCTGTCACAAAGACCTGAAGTGCTGAACTCTATGTTGTCTCCTGGGCGCTCGGGTTCGGCACATCACGAATCTGGTGGACAGATTACTGGGAGGGGCTGGGGAAGACCCGGCTGTCATGGTGCACGTTGGCACCAATGACGAAGTCAGAGAAAGATGGAGTGTCCCAAAAAATGATTTTAGGGACTTAGGAGCTAAATTGAGGAAAAGGACCTCCAAGGTAGTATTCTCAGAAATACTACCAGTACCTTGAGCCACACCAGAAAGTCAGAGGGAGATTAGGGAAGTAAACAAGTGGCTGAGGAACTGGTGTAGAAAGGAGGGGGTTGGGGTTCCTGGAGAACTGGGCCGACTTCTCAGGGTCCAGAGGTAGAGATAGTCAGTGTGAAACATACATCCAGAGGGGAGTATTGGGGTCATTAGTGGTAGGTTGACTAAAGCACATAAACCCGAGGTAAGTATAGTAACAAGTCATATTTGCAACCTCAGAACACCCAATAAGGAGATAGTATGTGACCGGTCTAAACTACATGGCATGCTCACCAATGTCAGGAGTCTGGCGGACAAGATGGGAGAACTAGAGCTACAGTTGTACAAGGAGGATTTTGATTTTGTAGGAATTTCAGAGACTTGGTTCAATAGCTCTCATGATTGGCTGGCAACCATTCAAGGGTATTCCCTATACCGCAGGGATAGACAGGGTAAAAAAGGGGGAGGGGTATAAATGTATATCAAAAATGATGTACAAGTGAATGTGAGAGATGACATCACTAAGGGAGCAAGGGAGAAGGTGGAATCCTTATGGGTAGAGCTACAAAGGGAGGAAACTAAAGGGAAAGTAATACAGGGAGTATGCTATAGGCCCCCTAACCAGAGGGAGGAGGATCCTAAGAAATTCTTTGAGTATAAAAAATAGTAAGAAAGGGAGGTCAGATCATACTGGTCCCATAAAGAATGATGAAGCAAATCTGATTACTAAGGATGGAGAGATGGCAAAGGTATTGAATTTATTCTTCTCCTCAGTCTTCACGAGGGAATCGGGGGGCCTCAGCAACCAAAACTGCAGTGTTTATCCTCATGACACAACACAGGAAGCACCCTCATGCCTAACAGAGGACAGAATTAGAAATAGACTTGAAAAACGTAACATTAATAAATCACCGGGACCAGATGGCTTGCACCCTAGGGTACTTAAGGAACTCAGTCAAGTAATTGCCAGACCATTGTTCCTAATTTTTACGAACAGTCTACTGACTGGAATGGTACCAGCTGATTGGAGAAAAGCCAATGTAGCACCAATATTTAAAAAAGGGCCAAAATACAACCCTGGGAATTACAGACCAGTTAGCTTAACATCAATTGTATGCAAGCTCTTGGAGGGGATGATAAGGGACTATATACAAGATTTTAGTAATGACAACAGTACCATTAGCAGTAATCAGCATGGATTCATGAAGAATCATTTTTGCCAAACCAATCTACTAACCTTCTATGAGGAGGTGAGTTGCCATCTAGATAAAGGAAGGCCCGTAGATGAGGTGTATCTGGATTTTGCAAAAGCATTTGATACAGTTCCCCAAAATTGTTTACTATACAAAATAAGGTCCATTGGCATGGAGCATAGGGTGAGTATATGGATTGAAAACTGGTTACAGGGGCGAGTTCAGAGGGCAGTGATAAATGGGGAGTACTCGGGAATGGTCCGGTGTGGAAAGCGGGGCCCTCCAGGGTTCTGTGCTGGGACCAATCCTATTTTATTTATTCATAAATGACCTGGAGGATGGGACAAACAGCTCAAGCTCTGTATTTGCAGATGATACCAATGTTAAGCAGGGCAATAACTTCTCTGCAGGATGTGGAGATCTTTGGGTGGCAAAAATATTAATGCAATCTATACACTGGCGGGGAACCTCTGGGGGAATCTAGGATGGAAAAGGACCTGGGGGTCCTAGCAGATGATAGGCCCAGCAATAGCATGCAATGCCAAGCTGCTGCTAACAAAGCAAACAGAATATTGGCATGTATTAAAAAGGGGATCAACTCCAGAGATAAAACGATAATTCTCCCACTCTACAAGACTCTGGTCCGGCCGCACCTGGAGTATGCTGTCCAGTTCTGGGCACCAGTCCTCAGGAAGGATGTGCTGGAACTGGAGAGAGTCCAGAGAAGGGCAACAAAGCTAATAAAGGGTCTGGAGGATCTTAGTTATGAGGAAAGATTACGAGCACTGAACTTATTCTCTCTGGAGAAGAGACACTTGAGAGGGGATATGATTTCAATGTACAAATACCATACTGGTGACCCCAAAATAGGGATAAAACTTTTCCACGAAGGGGAATTTACTAAGACACGTGGCCATTCATGAAAATTAGAAGAAAAGCAGTTTAACCTTAAACTACATAGAGGGTTCTTTACTTTAAAAGCAGTAAGGATGTGGAATTCTCTTCCATAGGCGGTGGTCTCAGCGGGGAGCATTGATAGTTTCAAGAAACTATTAGATAAGCACCTGAACAACCACAACATGCGGGGATATACAATGTAATACTGACATATAATCACACACATAGGTTGGACTTGATGGACTTGTGTCTTTTTTCAACCTCCCGTTTATGTAACTATGTAAATATATTGGTGATCAGTGGGAAGAATATCATTGCTATCAGTGGTTACTTATCTAAGAGGCAGAAATTGCAATGGGTCCCTAGCAATCTCTGGAGGTACCATAGATGAAAAAGTCTGATGTTAAGATATTTTACATGAAAAACTTTTGAAACTTTTATGTAATTTTTAAGGTTTTACTTTTTGCTCTTCATATATATATTATGTCGTAATGTAAGACTTAAGTGTCATTTAAAAAGCTGTATGTTGGAAAGTTTACTGTATAACTGACCCGTCTTACTATCTCTCCAGCTCATGGCAGTCTCCCGCCGGCTTATGGGTCGCCGTGTCTTCGAATGGGGTATGAGAGGCACCGTGTACGGACATTTTGTTGCTGGGGAGAACCTTACGGAAATTCAGGCGTGTATGGAAAGGTTGAGAAAATTAGGTATTCGGCCCATGTTGGCTGTGCCCATTGAGGAAGACCTGGGAGAGGGCAAAACTGGGTAAGCAGCAATTTTCAAGCTGTTGTGCTTGCCAAAAGTTGGAATTCTTGTGATCAAGCCCATTGGCTCCGCTCGGGACCATGTCATGGCAGAAAATCTGGTCACCTTGGGTGCTTCAGCAGGACTTGCAACCAAGGCCGCTAAAGTCGTTCATAGTTCATGGCGGAAGGGGAACATTTGGTCCTTTTTTGCCTTGGGTCCTTGTCCCAGCACTGGCCATACTACATCATTATTATTATTATT
This sequence comes from Lithobates clamitans, assembly GCA_037952925.1. Taxonomy (NCBI): domain Eukaryota; kingdom Metazoa; phylum Chordata; class Amphibia; order Anura; family Ranidae; genus Lithobates; species Lithobates clamitans. Next base: position 2,303,614 of record JBBGZY010001417.1, read on the forward strand.
ATTATTATTATTATTATTATTATTATTATACAGGATTTATATTGGGCCAACAGTTTGTGCAGCGCTTTACAACATGAGGGGAGACAGTGCAGTTAATATACAATTTAAAACAGAAGGAATCAGAGGTCCCTGCTCGTTAGAGCTTACAATCTAGGATAATTTGTAGTTCCCACTTTTCTTTAATGCAGTTTTTACAACTTGGTCATCACCCTGTCCTCAAGCTGTTATTGACAAATGTAAGAGAAGCAGCACACTCATAAGGTCAACATTCTACTCTTTCCCCTAGATTAATTTAGAGTGCTGCCTATAGAATCCTAATATAAAGGCCAGACTGAAGCCAAACTTTTTTTTTCAGTTTCCTAAAGAGTACACAAGTATTAGAAGCTCAGCCAAGTTTTCATTACTGTCATTGGAGATATTTACAACTTACTTTCTGTCTTGGTGACCACACTGGAAGTGAGGGTAATCAGATCAATGGGGGAGATTCTACCTATCCTCACTGTACTGAACAAATGTATTTTGTTTAAGGCAATAGAGGATAGGTAGAAGTTCAACTGTATAGAAAGTAAATGAATCGGCCGTAGCAAATAAATGCGCAAGAGAAAAACTCACCCAAGCTCTACCGCTATATAGTATAGTTGGTGTGTAGAGAAGTCGGTGCTGTGGCTAATAAAGCTCACAAAAGATCCATAGAAAGTACAGGCCGGCAACTCGATAGCTTCTCCATAGAAAATATTTATTTAAACATTACAGCAATAACATCATCCAAAAATGTTGACGCGTTTCGGTCTCAGGCCTTCATCAAAAACCCTTTCTCCAAGCGCACACAGAGTACAAACATATGCAATTATACTATTCAAGAGTAAGTTAATTGCACAATCAGCAGCTGCTATAAATCATATCCATCATTCATAATATATGCTTCAAAATTGAAAATCACAGCATTAGTAGTGCTCCTCAGGTATAGTTCACCCTATGAGCCTTTAAAAGTCAAAAATAAAACCATAAAATGTCCTAAAATAGTTCATAGGGATCAAACACCAGATTCCATCCAAGAGTCCCATCACCGCACCTCGTCAGAACCTCTCCCTTTGGATATTGAGCTCACCGGATCTCTGTATATAACACGCCTGAAACGTAGTTCCTTTCTGCCTTTTGGGGTCCTCTATGTGCGAGATGTTCCTCCCATCTAGATGTCTCCATTATCAAAGAAAACATGCCCATAGCGTAATTCCGTCTTAAAATTACTTTAATTGTTGTTTGTGACTCATTCAGAGAGATCCCTCCCACTTCCTGTCAAGCCCCAGTGGGGGTCACAGGTGCCAATAAAAATCTGATATAGGTTCTAACCTTTTCGCACACTATCGGAAACTTAAAAATGAAAGGAAAAACTTTTTAGCCAGGAGTTGGCTTTTAAGACTCATATTCTAGTGCTAAGAAAAAATAAATTCTTTTAATTTTTAATGAGTACATAAGTGGTTAAGAAATGTTTATATATCTGCTGGGTGTTCCTCTTAAATGTCTTAGAAAAATTATAACATTTCTTATTAGATTTAATGTAACATTATAATTTTGCATATTTTCCAATGTTATATAATACAAAGTGAATTATAAAGTAAAACTTAATTTGTTGCACTCTCCTGTAGAGGTCGCTGTTGCTGGCAGACTCCAGTGCCACCTCCTGGTGATAAGGAGTACTGCACTCTATTTATAGTGCCTAAAACAAATAGACTTTCACTATGATATGCCAAAGTCTTCAGCTTGCTTAATACATATATTGGTACATTTTATCTATATCTTTTCTGATTGGCAGGGAGCACTGGTACAAGCAGAATGAAGATGTCATGCTGAACTGCGTGGATCTCTCGTCCTTGGGTGGTGATCGCCCCATGATGCAGTTGAAGATCACAGCGCTCATGAGTGCTGATCTGTGCGTGAGTGAGAGACTGATGATGGGCAGTAGGAGGATAAGTGGGAGGAAATAGATGGAGAGCCTAAACTGAGAGCATAATGGCAGAGGCGGGACAGGATCTTCTAGCACCCAAGGTGAAAAGTGCGCCTCCTCCCTTCATGAGCTGATAACTACATCAGCAGTACGGATTGCAGGCCTTTCCCTTTTTGCACCAACCTCATACGGTTCAAGGCTGTCACTTCTACAGCCTACCCCTAGGGCCCAACCCTGCATAAGAGCCAGTGGTGGGTTACAATAATGGGCTACAATAAGGGCAAAATGGGCTGCTGCCCAGGACTCCAGACTCCAAATCAACCCTTAGGTTGAAGATTGTTTTAGTACGTAAGATTTTTATTCAGAAGGAGGTCAGCAATCATAGACTTAGCACCTAGTAACAGGGTCCTATTCAAAATAAATGATCCCAGTAAACCCATGAACTGAGTGCAGCCCGGGGACCGAAGGACAAGTAACCCACAGCTGATAAAGGCTCCCTTTCTGTCTAAAGTTGATGTAAACTCAAACAACTAAAAACTCATATAATCTTCATAGTTATACAAAAAAAATAAATTACAAAAACTTAATCTAAAGTCAATAACATTTTTAACACACTTAATTTAATCTGCTTCAGTTATAATATTGAGCCTTCGTTTACCATGAACAAGAGGTCCATGCGACTTTGGGTGCCACCTCCTAACTATGTCAAAGAATACCAAGTATAAATCAATGGACTTGAAAAGGTACACAGGCACTACACCTGAAAAAAGTAAAACTTTTTATTATTTCTATATCATATAAAATCAACATATATACTTGTTCCAATGCATAACAAAAGCCCTTCTTCATGATGGATCCCCTCCAAGTATATATGTAGCACCCTCTCAGTTAGGCTGCTAGGCAAATTTAGTTTTTGGCTATTTCTGTAATCAGGGGAGCAGTGGTTGTTTGGACCAGTCTGAATATTGAGCAGGGTCTAGTCCATCCCGGGGTGGAGGGGGGTGCCCATATGGTGGGTAGGTTGCTGGTACAAATATATTCTGGATATCGTTTGGAGCCCTGGAGAGATTGTCTTTTTTCCCTGAGGGAAATTATTGGTGACCTGAGAAGGAGGGGGGGGGCTGCTTGCCCCTGGAGCCCTTTAGATGCTTGAATACTTCCTATGGACTGATTTTGTGCCAGGATCCTGTACAGTCTCATACTTGTGCTCAAGCTACTGTACTTCATGGTCCCCAGCCATGAACCGTAGACCATTCCAGTCTGCCTTTACCTGTGCTAAAACTACTTAGTGGTCCCCAGCTATGAACTGTAGACTGTTCTAATCTGCCTTTACCTGTAAAGCTAATTCGTGGTGCCCAGCCATGAATCATAGACTGTTCTAGTCTGCCTTTACCTATGCTCAAGCTACTTCTTGGTTCCCAGCCATGAACCGTAGACTGCTCCAGTCTACCTTTACCTGTGCTAAAGCTACTTCATGGTTCCCAGCCATGAACCGTAGACTGCTCCAGTCTGCCTTTACCTATGCTCAAGCTACTTCTTGGTTCCCAGCCATGAACCGTAGACTGCTCCAGTCTGCCTTTACCTATGCTCAAGCTACTTCTTGGTTCCCAGCCATGAACCGTAGACTGCTCCAGTCTACCTTTACCTGTGCTAAAGCTACTTCATGGTTCCCAGCCATGAACCGTAGACTGCTCCAGTCTGCCTTTACCTATGCTCAAGCTACTTCTTGGTTCCCAGCCATGAACCGTAGACTGCTCCAGTCTACCTTTACCTGTGCTAAAGCTACTTCATGGTTCCCAGCCATGAACCGTAGACTGCTCATGTCTGTCTTTACCTGTGCTAAAGCTACTTCATGGTTCCCAGCCATGAACCGTAGACTGCTCATGTCTGTCTTTACCTGTGCTAAAGCTACTTTGCAGTCCCCAGCCGTGAACGATAGACTGTTTCAGTCTGCCTATACCTGTGCGCAAGCTACTTCATGGTCCCCAGCCATGAACTATGGACTGTCCCAGTCTGCCTTTACCTGTGCTCAAGCTACTTCATGGTCCCCAGCTGTAAACCTGTAGACTGTTCCAAATCTACAGTGGGGACAGAAAGTATTCAGACCCCCTTAAACTTTTCAGTCTTTGTTATATTGCAGCCATTTGCTAAAATCATTTAAGTTCATTTTTTTCCTCATTAATGTACACACAGCACCCCATATTGACAGAAAAACACAGAATTGTTGACATTTTTGCAGATTTATTAAAAAAAGAAAAACTGAAATATCACATGGTCTTAAGTATTCAGAACTTTTGCTGTGACACTCATATATTTAACTCAGGTGCTGTCCATTTCTTCTGATCATCCTTGAGATGGTTCTACACCTTCATTTGAGTCCAGCTGTGTTTGATTATACTGATTGGACTTGATTAGGAAAGCCACACATCTGTCCATATAAGACGTTACAGCTCACAGTACATGTCAGAGCAAATGAGAATCATGAGGTCAAAGGAATTGCCTGAAGAGCTCAGAGACAGAATTGTGGCAAGGCATCGATCTGGCCAAGCTTACAAAAAAATTTCTGCTGCACTTAAGGTTCCTAAGAGCACAGTGGCCTCCATAATCCTTAAATGGAAGACGCTTGGGACGACCAGAACCCTTCCAAGAGCTGGCCGTCCGGCCAAACTGAGCTATCGGGGGAGAAGAGCCTTGGTGAGAGAGGTAAAGAAGAACCCAAAGATCACTGTGGCTGAGCTCCAGAGATGCAGTCGGGAGATGGGAGAAAGTTGTAGAAAGTCAACCATCACTGCAGCCCTCCACCAGTCGGGGTTTTATGGCAGAGTGGCCCGACGGAAGCCTCTCCTCAGGTGCAAGACACATGAAAGCCTGCATGGAGTTTGCTAAAAAAAAACACCTGAAGGACTCCAAGATGGTGAGAAATAAGATTCTCTGGTCTGATGAGACCAAGATAGAACTTTTTGGCCTTAATTCTAAGCGGTATTTGTGGAGAAAACCAGGCACTGCTTATCACCTGTCCAATACAGTCCCAACAGTGAAGCATGGTGGTGGCAGCATCATGCTGTGGGGGTGTTTTTCAGCTGCAGGGACAGGACGACTGGTTGCAATCGAGGGAAAGATGAATGCGGCCAAGTACAGGGATATCCTGGACGAAAACCTTCTCCAGAGTACTGAGGACCTCAGACTGGGCCGAAGGTTTACCTTTCAACAAAACAATGACCCTAAGCACCCACCTAAAATATCGAAGGAGTGGCTTCACAACAACTCTGTGACTGTTCTTGAATGGCCCAGCCAGAGCCCTGACTTAAACCCAATTGAGCATCTCTGGAGAGACCTAAAAATGGCCGTCCACCAACGTTTACCATCCAACCTGACAGAACTGGAGAGGATCTGCAAGGAGGAATGGCAGAGGATCCCCAAATCCAGGTGTGAAAAACTTGTTGCATCTTTCCCAAAAAGACTCATGGCTGTATTAGATCAAAAGGGGCTTCTACTAAATACTGAGCAAAGGGTCTGAATACTTAGGACCATGTGATATTTCAGTTTTTCTTTTTTAATAAATCTGCAAAAAATGTCAATAATTCTGTGTTTTTCTGTCAATATGGGGTGCTGTGTGTACATTAATGAGGAAAAAAATGAACTTAAATGATTTTAGCAAATGGCTGCAATATAACAAAGAGTGAAAAATGTAAGGGGGTCTGAATACTTTCCGTCCCCACTGTACCTGTACTTGTGCTACTGTTACTGCGTGAGAAGTGTCCTCTGCCAGGTATACCTCATGTTTTGAAGTATCACATACCCCCTAAACCTCCTCCTGTTACCAGTTCTACAAGTAAATAAACTTAAAAAGGCAACCCCTAGACTCTTTACTGAATTAGATGATTGGACTGTTACTGTGTGCCTGGCTGCCTCTGCACTGCTTGGGAAAGAACCTGTTTAATCCACAGTGGCCCCTACAGGGAGTAGTGCTACATATACGGTATATGTTGATTTTATGTGATATACAGGGAAAAAAAACATTTTGTGAAAAAAAAAGTTTAGGTGTAACCCCTGGTTACCTTAAAAGTCCATTGATTTAAACTTGGTGTTCTGATCTGCAGTTTTCATTTAATGAAAACTTGGTGATCTTGCTATGAAGGTCCCTGTGCTGGCACTTCCTGTTGAGAAGATGGGTTATGTACCAAAGGGTTCTAGGCTTTGGGCCCATCTGGATGGGAAAATGCAGCTTGCTCTCAAAGTATTTCATTCCATAATTGCATTTGCATCAGTTTGAGATGCAGATGTGATGATCCATTGACAGGTGCATTTTAACTGCTTCTAAGTCGCATCAATTTGCTTCAAGCTGCTTTTGCATTCCCATTGATTTATATGGGAAAAGAAACAGTTCTGATGCAAATAAGAAGCAACACATTCCTTTCAATCAATATAGCGCTTTCCTTTGGTGGTATTTAATCACCACTGGGTTTTTTATTTTTTGCTAAACAAACGAAAAAATACCAAACATTTTGATTAAAAAAAAAAACATTTTTCATCGTTTGTTATAAAATTTTGAAAACAGGTAATTTTTCTCCTTCACTGATGGGTGCTGATGAGGCAGCACTGATAGGCTGCACTGATGAGGTGGCACTGGTGGGCACTGATGATGAGGCACTTATGAGAGTGCACTGATAGGTGGCACTGATAGTCAGCACTGATGGGCACTGGTAAGTGGCACGTATAGGTGACACTGATGGTGGTGTTGGACTCTTCCACTGTTCCATCTGGTGCTCCTGTCGTCCTTCACGCACTACTTGGTGTAGGACAGGTTCACTTGAATAGATACATACTGGATCAGAAAATGCCACTGATTGTATTATTTTCCATTCATTTAGAAAGTTCTGTCTGTGTGTTTGTCTGATCCATCTCTGGGGAAGGAGCTTAGTCCACACAGGATATTGTCCATCATGGAGGGCAAGGTGAGTGTCTATGACCCGGAGAGAATAGCACACTCGTACATCGGTGGTCAGTAGCTCTGATACAACCAAACACTTCCACACCTCTCCCATCTTTGCTGCAGGACTCCACTTTCTCCTTTCTGTCAGAGCAACAGAACCGTCACCTACAGAACTCCGTTCGCAGGCTCAGCCGGGTTGGAAAGGTAGATACAATACTATGTTATTATTATTATTATTATTATTATTATTATTATTATTATTATAAGTGTAATAGTAGGGATTTGCTTTAAAGTCCAGAGACAATCTACAAAGTCACTTTGTCAGAGCAGCAATGCACAATTCATCTTCCACTGCTTGGCATAACTGGGAACTTGACTATTTTTTGCTTCTATTACTGGCTTGTTACTGGCCTGACTCCACAATTTTCCACATAAAAGAATAAATTCTAAACTTGTGCCACCACTGCTGCCTAGAAAATTACTAGCAAATGATCAATGACAATGTAAACATAGTAAGTGCTGCAAGGTGGCAATGGTGGTGTGTATGGCCACCATGGTGGACTTCATACACTCTGCCTCTACAGTGGTGGACTTTATACACTCAGCCTCTACAGTGGTGGACTCCAACATCCCCCCCCCCCCACAGTACCACAGTTGTGGACTCCCTACACCCCTCCAACAGTGAGTGGTGGATTCCAACATTCACCCCACAGTTCCACTATGGTGGACTCCATACACCCCCCACCTGCCCTACAGTAATGGACCCCAACACCCCCGACAGAGCCACAGTGGTGGACTCCTTACACCCTCACACCCTGCCCTATGGTAGTGGACTCTAAAACCCTCCCCAACAGTGCCACGGTGGTGGAATCCATACACCTCAATCCTAAAGTAGTGGACTCCAACATTTCCAACAACAGTGCCATGGTGATGGATCTTATACACCTCCCCCTATAGTGGTGGACTCCAACCGCCCTGCTCCCCCCCCCCCCAACCTCCCAGAGTGCCCAACTTCCACAGCCTAGGCAGGCTGCTTTTGGCCTGCCGACGATCCTAGGTAACACCCATATGCGATGATGAGCCTCTATGATTGAAAATGAGATCCGGTCAACGAAAGAGGCAGGCCAGGGAAAATCAGGCTGTGGAGGAACACATGATGCTGTTCTCCAGCCAGGAAATTAGGTGGGTTCTATTCGACTTGCTGGAGCTTCTAACTGTTTAGTAATAGGGGAGGTATAACACAGCCCCAAATCATCTCCTGTTTCCTCTCCCAGCATGCCAAGCAGAAACAAGTGCGGGTCTTGGTGGATGCGGAGTATACGTACATCAACCCCGCTCTCAGTCTGATCACCATGGCCATGATGGCTCAGTGCAATCGCCAGGAGCCGTGGATCTGGAACACCTACCAATGCTATTTGAAGGTACTTCCTGTGAATTATAGCCTAGACATGTATAAACTGAGGTTGCCTCGTGCAAATTTAGATAAAAATTTAAAACGTTATCAAGCTTGATAACTAAGGATAGGTTTTTGGGCTTCTTTGGTAATTAAAGAGAACCAGCCTCTAATCGGTGTTCATACTTATCTCCACTCATGTATTTTTATATACAAAATAAACAATCTGTGTTAGGCTATCAAAATCAATATTAATTCATATCAAGTGCTTATCACAAACAAAATAAATACTTAAAAATAATGTGCATATATAAACACATAAATAATGAAAGAATAGCAAGTGAAAGTATTCTGCTCACTTATCGTAAAAAGCATGATCATCTCCGTGGCCCCTGTCACGATGTCCGTTCAGACGAAACGCATAGGGCGGAGCTACATCCTCTTTTATATGGTATATGTGTGTTGATCGATGGAATACCTTAATGTGATCTGCTACAAAGTGGTGGTATAAGCTGCTGGCTGTGGAAACGTTGGTTCAACTCCCATCCATCCAGCCTCGTTTTTTCTGATTTTTGGGAATTTTCCTTACAAGCATTGTTAGACCTTTTATAATTTGAGATCTAGCTTTCTGGTTAGCGGCTAACTGGTGATTTGGTGCACAGAGGTTTTTATGGAAGAGGAATCTTTTATGATCTCGATTTGCCGGTTTCTTTCTGATTGGAGGCACTTATTTATGTGAAGGACTTTGAGTTTGCGCTTTTCTTTTATGGGACATGTTTATGAACTGTCAATTTTTTTATTATTTATATGCGGTATTTCATGCACTTATTGTATCCTACTCAGATATCACAAAAAGCAAGTCAGCGTGTCACAGATACAGCATCCTGGTGGGCATGATGACGTCACCGATGAAACTCCACCACACTGTCACGCTTACCCCAAACGCAGGTGGTCAGACACTATAGCTGGCTACTGTGTTCTCCTATAGCAGCCCCCCTCCCCATAAGGGAAGCAGGCCTATGGGTACTTGTTTGCCCCCAGGTCTTATACACAATGCTGTAGTGCCTGGCCACCACGCCAGGGCAAGCACAAACTGAGCAAAGCAAACAGGTATTTGCGGTTGGCAGATAGGCAAAGTGGTTCTATGACAGTCCAGGTAAAAGACAGGCTGAGTTCAGGGAATAGTCCAATATCTGGTCCAAGGTCATACACAGGGGAATCCAAACTAACAGAGCAGGGCAGACAGACGGGGGGGGGGGGGAGCTTGATCAAGAATTACACACTTATCACTCTCTATCGCTAGCATGCGAGTTAGTATTTGGCTGGCTTATAGTTTTGGTTTCCACCCAGAGACTGATCACATCAATCACCTTGCAGGTGAATAAAGACAGGGAGAATGCCATAGCCAAAAGCAGGATGCTGGAACAAGGAGCAGGAGCGCTAGACGCTCCTGACACATACGTGTTTCGTCTGAACGGACGTCGCCACAGGGGCCACGGAGATCATCTTGCTTTTTCCTGATATGTGAGTAGGATACTTGCACTTGATGCTTTTTCATTATTCATGTTCATATATGCACATTATTTTTAAGTATTCATTTAGTTTGTGATATGCACTAAAAAACTGGTCAGCCTTCATTGGGTCCTTACAGCTCAATACTGGGTTGGCATTGCTGACAAGGAGAGAATGTAGGTGAATAAAAGAACACACAGCTGTCCCTAAGAGGTAACAAACACAGTCCACAAAAAAGCATGCTCTACCGTGGATTACCTGGGTCACTGGGAACCGGTACTCTGGCCCAAATGCCTTTGGAATCTAGCAACAATCCTAAATACAATGAAGCCGGTAACACAGTAACATCAATTTGAACAATTTCTTATTGGTTACATAGCAGGGTGCAGCAGTAATATGCTAACGCATTTTGGCCAAAGCCTTAGTCATAGGGGGAACTGCAGCTTAACCACTGCCAGACAGTCAACGTTATACGTCGGTACTTTGAAGAGGGGTATCGTTGTTATGGCAGCAGCTAGCTGCCATAACCCCGGTATTCTCTTCTTCAGCGGGCTGTCCGCTTCAAGATAAAAGTGGTCTCTGCGGCGGATTCGCTGTGCGATCACTTTTATCGGTGGCAGGGGAGGTAGGGCCCCCCCTTCTGCGCGCTCCGGTGCGGGAGGGTCCCCCTTCTGCGCACTCCGGTGCCCTCCACCACTTACCGGAGCCGTCGGCAGGGGCGGAGGCGATCGGATCCTTCTCCTGACATGGGGACGAGTGAGGGGAAGATGGCCCCCACCCGTCTCCATATCATTGCAGGGCGGAAGGGACTTTTTTTGTTTTTCCTTTTTTTTTAAATTACATTTTTTTTTTTATTGCATTTTAGTGTAAATATGAGATCTGAGGTCTTTTTTACCCCAGATCTCATATTCAAGAGGTCCTGTCATGCTTTTTTTCTGTTACAAGGGATGTTTACATTCCTTGTAATAGGAATAAAAGTGCCAATTTTTTTTAAAAAGAACAGTGTAAAAATAAAAAATAAAAGGTAAAATAAATAAGAAAAAAACATTTTTTAAAGGCGCCCTGTCCCGCCGAGCTCGCGCGCAGAAGCGAACGCATACATGAGTAGCGACCGTGTATGAAAACGGTGTTCAAACCACACATGTGAGGTATCGCCGCAATTGGTAGAGCGAGAGCAATAATTCTAGCCCTAGACCTCCTCTGTAACTCAAAACATGCAACCTGTAGAATTTTTTAAACGTCGCCCATGGAGATTTTTAAGGGTAAAAGTTTGTCGCCATTCCACGAGCGGGCGCAATTTTGAAGCGTGACATGTTGGGTATCAATTTACTCGGCGTAACATTATCATTCACAATATTTAAAAAATTGGGCTAACTTTACTGCTGTCTTATTTGTTAGTTCAAAAAAAGTGTATTATTTCCCAAAAAAGTGCGCTTGTAAGACCGCTGCGCAAATACAGTGTGACAGAAAGTATTGCAACGACCGCCATTTTATTCTCTAGGGTGTTCGAAAAAAATATATATAATGTTTGGGGGTTCTAAGTAATTTTCTAGCAAAAAAAAAAATATGTTAACTTGTAAACAACAAATTTCAGAAAGAGGCTTAGTCCTTAAGTGGTTAAGCTGCATTTTTGTAAGCTGCAGGCGGTGCCATTTTTGATTAAAAAAAAGAGCCCGGGGTTAAGATCTAATGACTCAGTACCAGCTTTGCCCCTGTAGGATTCAATACGGAACCTGTCCCAGGATTTGGACACGGCGGTGGGTTTGGGACTGTGTTTCGGGGTGAAGTTGGTGCGTGGGGCGTACATGGACAAGGAGAGGAAGTTGGCTAAAGTAAAGGGGTACCCCGACCCCATACAGCCAGACTGGGAAGCCACTAACAGAAGGTATGCTTACTTCATATTCTCTGTCTTCTATGGCAATGCCTCTTTTCCATAATCCATTTTCTCGTGACTTTTAACCTTTTTATATTCTTTAGTTACAACGGCTCCCTGGATAAGTTGCTGGATCTGATTGGACGGGAGGGGCAGCGTTATAATCTCATCATCGCCAGTCACAACGAGGAGTCCGTTCTTCACGCAGTACGCAGGTAAGTACAAGCGGCAAAATTCTGACAATTCTTCACTGACAGTGATTCTTCCCCTCTGGACTACAGAACTGCTCCGCCTCATGTTATGGAGATCAGTGGAGGGGAGGGGTTCTGTAGTCCAGCAGAGGGGAACTCAGGCAGGGCTGAAAACACTGTTTGAGATTTCAGTGTTGTCGGCTCAAACAAAAAGTTAGGAACTCATTGGATTTCTGGCAAATCAACAAATATTTTTGGTTTTATGTGTCAGATTCTTTGGTAGAGCTGCACGATTAATCGTTTAGAATCGTTATCGCGATTTTTTTTCCCCCGTTGCGATCTTGAAAAAAGTATTTCCCGATTCTTTCTATGCAAAGAATTCTCTCTGCTCTGCTAAAGCCGTCATAAGAAAGAAAAAAAAAAACGGGCAGTCTGCCAAGAATCACAACATTCTTTAGCAGTGGAACTTAAGTATAAACATTGTAACAATTTGTCCTTTAGATCAAAGGAATACACTTTGGTGTGAAAATGAGGGAAGTTTACCCACTTAAACACTAAACCTTTTTCTGACATTTGTTGGTTTCATTTCATTGGATTGGATTTTTTTTTTGCTAGAAAATTATAAAACCCCCAAACATTATATATATATATATATATATATATATATATATATATATATATATATATATATATATATATATATTAGTAGAGACCCTAGAGAATAAAATGGTGGATGTTGCAACATTTTATGTCACACTGTATTTGCGCAGTGGTCATTCAAATGCAATTTTTTGGGAGAAAATTACACTTTAATGAATTTAAAAAAAAAATAACCAGTAAAGTTAGCCCAATTTTTTTTTTTGTATAATGTTAAAGATTTTACGCCGCCAGAATCGTGATCTTTTTATTCCAAGCAAAAAAAAATTGTGATTCTCATTTTGGCCAGAATCGTGCAGCTCTATTATTTAGTGGAAGATATATTTGTGTATTTGGTAGTTCTGTTACAAATCAGTAAGATGTGATTTTTTTTTCCGATTACAGGATGACGGAACTCGCCATTGATAAGCACAGCGGTGCGGTGTGTTTCGGACAGTTGCTGGGCATGTGTGACCACGTCTCACTCACACTGGGTATGTCTCCTGTTGGGACACTCCATATCTAGATATAATGAAAAGGGGTTCACAAATATCTAAAAGGATCCCTGCTCTCTGTGTGGAAGCAGCGGTCTGTCTGCGGAGGTCCAACACACCCCTTGATGTGTCAATGTTAGAGCTTTCCAATCAGCATTAACTTTACGGCTTGGGAGAGATATTGGCAGATTTTGTGTCAGACTTCTGCAGAGAGACCACTGCTTCCACAAAGAGAGCAAATGTCCTTCTCTGCAGCATGCGTGCGGAGGGACAGGCTTATCTACTCAGGCTGTGGCTGCTTTCGAGTGAAAAAAAAAATGCAAGGCTTTGGAACCTTTTATTTTGGTGCACCTGGAATGTATTTAGATAAATTTACCTGAAAGTTCAGTTAGACTTTAAGCAGATCAATGTAACAATAAGAGCACTTTCACACTGGGGCGTTGGAGGCGTTGGCAGTAATGCGGCGCTATTTTTAGTGGCGCTTTACTGACGTTTTAGCGGTGCCTTTCAGCCGCTAGCGGGGTGCCTTTAACCCCCACTAGAGGCCGAAAAAGGGTTAAAAAAGCCCTGCCAAAGCACCGCTTTTGATTTCAATGCATTGATTTCAATGGGCAGGGGGCGCTGTGAGAGCGGTGTATACACACCGCTCCTAAAGCGCCTCAAAGATGCGGCTTACAGGACTTTTTTGACGTCCTGCCAGCGCACCGCCCCAGTGTGAGAGCACTCGGGTTTTCACATTGGAGTGAGAGGAGAGGCGCTTTGCAGGCGTTATTTGTAGCGCTATAGCGCCTGTAAAGCACCTCAACGTGAAAGGGGTCTAATGGATAAAAAAAAAATCTTAAATGGCCAGTCCATCCGGATTTGATGTTTTAGTTATAAGTGAAACCTGGTGGGCTGAGGTAACCCCGACCTTTTTACTTACCCCAATAGTAAGGCTGGATTCACACCTGAGCGCTTTCAGCTCATAAAACGCTCGTAAAACGCCCCGAAAAATGCCCAACAAGCAAAATCCCAATCATTTCAATGGCACCTGCTCACATCTGAGCGATTTGTCACCTGAAAAGCAAAACGCCTGAAAAACGCCCTAAGCGCAAAAAAGAACATGAGCTTCTTTGGGGCAGATTACAGGCGTTTTTCTGCCTTTTACATCGGTGACCTGAACAAAATTGCGGCAAAAACGCGTGACTTTGATCCCAGATCTGCTCCTATTCTCCTGGGAATTTTGGGTGTTCCATCTTCTGTTACATTTTAAATAAATAAAAAAATACAGCAGAGATGATGGAACCCCTCATAATGGGCACAGCAGGTGTACAGACCCGGGAACTCAGCACAAGGATGGTGGGAACCCCTCATAATGGGCACAGCAGGTGTACAGACCTGAGAACTGAGCATAGGGATGGTAGGTACCCTCACAATGGGCACAGCAGGTGTACAGGCCCAGTACCCAGCATAGGATTGGTGGGAACCTCTCATAATGGGCACAGCAGGTGTACAGACCCAGAACTCAGCACAGGGATGATGGGAATGCCTCATAATGAGAACAGCAGGAGTACACAGACCTGGGAACTCCACACAGGGATGGTAAAAACCCCTCATAATGGGCACAGCAGGTGTACAGACCTGGAAACTCAGCACAGGGATGGTGGGAACCCCTCATAATGGGCACAGCAGGTATACAGACCCGGGAACTCAGCACAGAGATGGAAGGTACCCTCACAATGGGCATGTTAGGTGTGCAGGCCCAGTACCCAGCACAGGGGTGGTGAGAACCTCTCATAATGGGCACAGCAGGTGTACAGACCTGAGAACTGAGCATAGGGATGGTGGGTACCCTCAGGATGGGCACAGCAGGTGTACAGACCCAGTACCCAGCATAGGATTGGTGAGAACCTCTCATAATGGGCACAACAGGTGTACAGAACCAGAACTCAGCACAGGGATGGTGGGGACCCCTCATAATGGGAACAGCAGGAGTACAGACCTGGGAACTCAGCACAGGGATGGTGGGAACCCCTCATAATGGGCACCGCAGATGTACATTGCTGGGAACTCAGCAGAGGGATGGTAGGTACCCTCACAATGGGCATGTCAGGTGTGCAGGCCCAGTACCCAGCACAGGGTTGGTGGGAACCTCTCATAATGGGCACAGCGGGTGTACAGCAATGGGAACTCCCAGACAAGCAGACGAAACTGTCAGCATCTACTAACAAGTTTGTGTGAACTGGATCTTTGAAAGGTATGATCCAAAGAGCATGGGCTCCCGGCCTTTTTCTCTATGTACCTTATTTGATTTAATAGATATATTATTCTATTCTCCATTTTTTGCACTCTATATTTTACTTTTTTCTCTCCCTCCTGCAGGTCAGGCAGGCTATCTGGTGTATAAGTCTATTCCATATGGATCAGTGGATTCTGTGCTGCCCTATCTGATCCGGAGGGCCCAAGAGAACCAGAGCGTCCTACAAGGGATCCGAAAGGAGAGAGACCTCCTACATAAAGAGTGGAGGAGACGTCTGTTTGGCCGAAACTAGAACCATCCAACAAGGGGACCCGAGACCCCCCCTCAGACAGGAGGGGGATATTACAGGGGACTTTGTACATACATGGCCCATCCTGAGGGTTCCCCTGGAAGGATTCTCATCACCCCGAGCACAGTCTAGAGTTCTGCTCACTGATGTGTTACACTCAGAAATGTATTCAGTATCCATGCTGCCGTATATGATGATACCATTTTCTACAAGCTCTGCCCCAATGTGTCATGTGATTATTTCAGTAAAGCTTTTTCTAGTATGGGGTCTACTTTATGTTACTTACACACTTGCGGACCACCCACTACCTTTTTATTGCAGCAGGGTGGCCCCGCTGTGCTGGATCGTGTACTTGTATGTGATCCAACATTTCTGGCCAGGGGTCGCTGTCATTTCCTACAGTACAAGTCGGTTAGCAGGTCCTGGCCAATGATTTATGGTTTGGGCCTGCTGAGCGGCTCAGCGAATGATAGTACAGAGTCCTGTGTTTATTAACAATACAGAGCTCTGTACACAGAGCAGAAATGGGATTGTGTTTTCTCCCTGCTCTGCACAGCCATATCTGTTAGTAAAAGCAGCACACATTACACACTGTTAGGCACACAGTTAACCCCTTGATTGCCCCTAGATAGTAACCCCTTCCCAACAAATGTCATTAGTACAGTGACAGTGTAAAGTATTATCACTGATCACTGTATTAGTGTCACTGGAGATGTCAGTGTCTTAATTCCCACTCAGTGTTAGTTAGTGTCAGATTTCCCGCCACATCACTATAAGTCGCTGATCACCGTCATTACATAGTTGCATAGTAGGTGAGGTTGAAAAAAGACACAAGTCCAACCTATGTGTGTGATTATGTGTCAGTATTACATTGTATATCCCTGTATGTTGCGGTCATTCAGGTGCTTATCTAATCGTTTCTTGAAACTATCAATGCCCCCCGCTGAGACCACCGCTTGTGGAAGGGAATTCCACATCCTTGCCACTCTTACAGTAAAGAACCCCCTACGTAGTTTAAGGTTAAACCTCTTTTCTTCTAATTGTAATGAGTGGCCACGAGTCTTGTTAAACTCCCTTCCGCGAAAAAGTTTTATCCCTATTGTGGGGTCACCAGTACGGTATTTGTATATTGAAATCATATCCCCTCTCAAGCGTCTCTTCTCCAGAGAGAATAAGTTCAGTGCTCGCAATCTTTCCTCATAACTAAGATCCTCCAGACCCTTTATTAGCTTTGTTGCCCTTCTTTGTACTCGCTCCATTTCCAGTACATCCCTCCTGAGGACTGGTGCCCAGAACTGGACAGCATACTCCAGGTGCGGCCGGACCAGAGTCTTGTAGAGCGGGAGAATTATCGTTTTATCTCTGGAGTTGATCCCCCTTTTTAATGCCAATATTCTGTTTGATTTGTTAGCAGTAGCTTGGCATTGCATGCCATTGCTGAGCCTATCATCTACTAGGACCCACATGTCCTTTTCCATCCTAGATTCCCCCAGAGGTTCTCCCCCCAGTGTATAGATTGCATTCATATTTTTGCCACCCAAATGCATTATTTTACATTTTTCTACATTGAATCTCATTTGCCATGTAGTCGCCCACCCCATTCATTTGTTCAGGTCTTTTTGTAAGGTTTCCACATCCTGCGGAGAAATTATTGTCCTGCTTAGCTTAGTATTGTCCACAAATACAGAGATTGAACTGTTTATCCCATCCTCCAGGTCGTTTATGAACAAATTAAATAGGATTGGTCCCAGCACAGAACCCTGGGGGACCCCACTACTAGCATAAAAATAAATAAATAAATAAATAAAAAAATTAAAAAATTCCCGTATATATACCATACTTTGTAGATGCTATAACTTTCACGCAAACCAATCAATTATTGGGATTTTTTTTTACCAAAGACATGAAGCAGAATACATTTTGACCTACATTTATAAAGAAATTTGATTTTTTTTTTTTATTGGATATGTTTTATAGCTGAAAGTAAAAAAAAAAATCTAAATTTTTGGCCTTTTTTTGTTTATATAATAACAATTAAAAAAGGCAGTGGTGATCAAATACCACCAAAAGAAAGCTCTATTTGTGTAAAAAAAATTATATAAATTTCTTTAAATTTATTTAGATTTTAAATTTCTATAAATTTCATTTGTGTAGTGTTGCATGACCGCGCAATCGACAGTTAAAGTTGCGCAGTGTTGAATAGCAAGAAATAGTCTAGTCATGAATGGGGTAAAACCTTCCGGAGCTTAAGTGGTTACTGTATGGAGCACCAGGCAAACCGTAAGAAGAGGAAAAAAAATCATAACAAAGATCTCCCCTGCCAGTGTTGCCAACCTACCAGATTGAAATTTACTGACACAACATCCAAAATTTACTGGCACAGTCAAGTTTTTACCAGCATTTCCAAAAGTTACAAAATGACAGTTTTACGTGCAAATTACAATATGCAGTCAGCAATGTGATTGAGGGTAGATAAAAACATATTTCTTATTTTATTTTCGATATAAGGCCTCTTGCACACGTATCGTAATGTGCCTATGCACACAAGTGTCATGCATTCTTCAGTAAAAAAAAAAATGTAGAAAAACCTGCATTTTTGGTCAATAATTTACTCCTCATGCGTGCAAATGCCCATTCACATATTGTGCAGAACAAAAACGTGAGAATAAGTTTTCACGCATGCAAGCGAATTTGCGCAAACGCATATGAAAATGCACGCAAATACAAAAAAAAAGGCTGAAAAAGTAGTTGCTGAAACAGGAGTATTGTGTGCAAGAGGACTAATAAGTAAGTAGCTCTGGGACAGGACTAAGGAGGGCAAAAAATCTGAATGAACAGGCACGTTTGGCGCCCTTGAACCATGACATTATACAACACGCTAAAGACACCCCGGGGTCAGCCGGAGGCAAAAACACCCCGGGGTCAGCCGGAGGCAAAAACATCACGGGGTCTCCGGGAGGCAAAAACATCACGGGGTCTGTGGCAGGCAAAAATATCACGGGGTCTCCGGGAGGCAAAAACATCACGGGGTCTCCGGGAGGCAAAAATATCACGGGGTCTGCCGGAGGCAAAAACATCACGGGGTCTGCCGGAGGCAAAAACATCACGGGGTCTGCCGGAGGCAAAAACATCACGGGGTCTGCCGGAGGCAAAAACATCACGGGGTCTGCGGGAGGCAAAAACATCACGGGGTCTCCGGGAGGCAAAAATATCACGGGGTCTGCCGGAGGCAAAAACATCACGGGGTCTGCCGGAGGCAAAAACATCACGGGGTCTGCCGGAGGCAAAAATATCACGGGGTCTGCGGGAGGCAAACACATCACGGGGTCTGCGGGAGGCAAAAACATCACGGGGTCTCCGGGAGGCAAAAACATCACGGGGTCTCCGGGAGGCAAAAACATCACGGGGTCTGCCGGAGGCAAAAACATCACGGGGTCTCCGGGAGGCAAAAACATCACGGGGTCTCCGGGAGGCAAAAACATCACGGGGTCTCCGGGAGGCAAAAACATCACGGGGTCTGCCGGAGGCAAAAACATCACGGGGTCTCCGGGAGGCAAACACATCACGGGGTCTGCGGGAGGAAAAAACATCACGGGGTCTGCGGGAGGCAAAAACATCACGGGGTCTCCGGGAGGCAAAAACATCACGGGGTCTGCGGGAGGCAAAAACATCACGGGGTCTCCGGGAGGCAAAAACATCACGGGGTCTCCGGGAGGCAAAAACATCACGGGGTCTGTGGGAGGCAAAAACATCACGGGGTCTGCGGCAGGCAAAAATATCACGGGGTCTGCGGGAGGCAAAAATATCACGGGGTCTGCGGGAGGCAAAAACACCCCTGGGTCAGCAGAAAGCTAAATGCTCCAGCAGGAGGCAAGAGTGCCCCAGGGTCACCAGGTAGCAAAAATGCCCCAACATCAGTGGAAGGCAAAAGCAACTCAACATCAGGGAAGGCAAAAATGCTGAGGCATCAGAGTGAGGCAAACAATGCCCCAGGGTCAGCAGGGAGCAAAAACACCCTGGGGTCCGCATGAGGCGAAAAAAAATGCCATGGCATCAGTGGAAGGGGAATGGGTGCAGCACTGGACAGAGGTCTGGCTTTTTACAGATACTAGTAAAATGGTGGGGGTTGCCACCTCATCCCTTTAAATCCGAACACAAATTAATTAAACACAGGTTCTGTGGCTGATTAAGGTGGTAATTAAACTCACTTGGTGCCTTATCTGCATTAAATCAGCCTCAGAACCCGTGTGATTCATGTGTTCGGGTTTAAAGGGATGAGGTGTCAAGCCTAGACATGGGATGGGTCATCAGGACCCCTGGATTTTTTTCACATCCCGGGACAATCCCGCAGACAGTGGGATGGATGAGAAGCGGTGGCGGCTGGTGCTCAAAATTTTTTTTTTTGGGGGGGGGCACAAACAAACTGAAAAATTCTGAAAAATACGTAAAAAAACCCATCAATTGCAGCCTCACTGTGCCCATCAAATGCAGTCACTGTGCCTATCAAATGCAGCCACTATACCCATCTAATGCAGCCCCTGTGCCCATCATTTGCAGCCACTGTGCCCACCAAATACAGTCACTGTGCCCAGCATATGCAGTCACTGTGCCCATCAAATGCAGTCACTGTGCTCATCAAATGCAGCCACTGTGCCCATCATATGGAGCCAATGTGCCCATAAAATACAGCCACTGTGCCCATCAAATGCAGCCCCTGTGCCCATCAAATGCAGCCCCTGTGCCCATCATTTGCAGCCCCTGTGCCCATCAAATACAGTCACTGTGCCCACCAAATACAGCCACTGTGCCCATCATATGCAGCCACTGTGCCCACCAACCCCCCCCCACTCGCGGGGGGGCTCGCGGCTCTGGCAGCACCCCCAACCCCCTCGCGCGCGGCTCTGACAGATCCCCCTGGCACTTACCGCCAGGCAGCAGCTCCTCTCCAAGTGCAACAGTGCGGCAGCCACTTCTGCTCCAGCATGTGTCTCCTGGCCTGACACTTTGGCCAATCAGAAAACAGGCCTGACGCCCTGCCTCCTGATTGGCGGGGAGGAAGGTTAGTGTGAAAAATAGCGAAAATGAATTTGCTTATCGTCACACAATTGGGTGGGATCAGGGCGCGCTCTCTGCGCCCCGAGCCCACCCTATTTTGAAGCCTATTAGAGCCTCTGGCTCTAATCAGGTGCTTCAAAAAGTACCAACCCCTCCTGCCCCCCGCCATAGGAATCCAGGCGTACGGCTTTCTAAAGAGGCCGAGCACATGGATGGGGGGGGGGGGGGGGGCGTTCCGCCCGTGCGCCCACGATGCACACGGGCCGCTACTGATGAGAAGTATGTACAGTGTAAAGTCACACCCTTCACACAACATTTGCAGAAAATCAGGGATCCCGGCTTTGCAGATATTACAATATGTATAGGTCTAAGTTGGCGAATTGCATCAAAACAATCAAATGTCGCATAATATGCGATGCGAGCCACGGATTCCTGTTTGATGCAAACCATTGCTAGAAATATATCATATAAAGGGTTCATTCAGAATCTATAGGGCAGGCATATGCAATTAGCGGACCTCCAGCTGTTGCAAAACTACAAGTCCCATCATGCCTCTGCCTCTGGGTGTCATGCTTGTGGCTGTCAGAGTCTTGCTATGGGACTTGTAGTTCTGCAACAGCTGGAGGTCCGCTAATTGCATATCCCTGCTATAGGGTTATCTTGTGGTCACACCCCTGCAGTGTCTCATATGTTATATGTGAAGTATCTGGATCTGAGCACAGACCTATCTTCATTATTATTATTATTATTATTATTATATTCTTTTATTTATAAATACAAAGTATCTTTTCATTCCTCAGCCCCGGACTCTGCATTGAGTATAACAATGGAACATGTTGGTGAATGGATTAGACTCAGCAGCTCTTGTGTGTTCTCTGATTGGTGAACTTTGATCCATGGCGGTGGTTGTTTGCTGGCTGGGGGCCCAGAGTGGCTCCTGATATAGAAACTCCCAGTGCTGACCTTATAGAGAGGAGACCCCGGAACAAAATCCCACAGGAGGGGGAGGGGAGAGGAGGACTATCACTGAGAGAGGAAATCATGGAGTAGAGGAAAGTTTACAGAGAAGAAAACGACAGATCCGTTCTTCATTCCTCCATCCAGAAAACCCGCCATGGACGCCAAGTAAGCGAGAACCATATGATATATATATATATATAGATAGCGCTGAGCTGGACGCACGGGTTAAAGTGTAACTAAAGGCAAAACTTTGTTTTTTAACCATAAATATCTCTCTGCAAGAAAAGCGGCTTGCTAAAAGAATGGTATAAGTAGTTCTACTTGAATCACAATGTAGATTGGAGCGCTAGGAAAAAAGATATGTGACTTCTTCTATGTGATATTGCAGCCGGGGCTCAGAGAGTCCTTGTGAAGGGAGAACCACCACCGGGAGATCCAGGTGACAACTCACCAGAGGGACCAGTTCAGGAATGTCTG
This sequence comes from Lithobates clamitans, assembly GCA_037952925.1. NCBI lineage: Eukaryota > Metazoa > Chordata > Amphibia > Anura > Ranidae > Lithobates > Lithobates clamitans. The sequence goes on from JBBGZY010001417.1 coordinate 2,325,611, forward strand.
TCAAAGCCAACAGCCAATCCTAGGTGGAGGAGGCATTCTTCGCTCCATAGCCGAACGTATGCAAGGCTGCCTATGATTGGCCGTCGGCTTTGACAGCTTTCCCTGGCGGCATAGGTCAGGCGGGTGCGGACTTGTATCCAAACATGCTTGAGGTCGTCCCTACTCCCCAGTAGTGATGAGTTCAGAGATGTATAGATCCTAGTCTGAACCTGCCTGAGCTTTACTGCTGGGAAGCTGTCACTGCAGACCAGGGCTGGGCAGAGGGGGCGGCCGACCTGTGCACTGTGGGTGAGCAGGAGGGGCGGCTGCCCTGGGCACTGTGGGTGAGCAGGAGGGGCAGTTGCCCTGGGCACTGTGGGTGAGCAGGAGGGGAAGTCGCCCTGGGCACTGTGGGTGAGCAGGAGGGGCGGCCGCCCTGGGCACTGTGGGTGGGCAGGAGGGGCGGCCGCCCTGGGCACTGTAGGAGGGCAGGAGGGGCGGCCGCCCTGGGCAATGTGGGTGGGCAGGAGGGGTGGCCGCCCTGGGCACTGTAGGTGCCACAAGGAGATTGGGGGGAGGGTTTGTATTCAAAGGGGAAATTTGAGGGGCTGCATGGGGGTATGTTCTAGGAGGGAAACCGAACACATATTAATTACACGGGTTCTGTGGCTGATTAAGGTGGTAATTAAACTTGGTGTCTTATCTACATTAAAGGGGTTGTAAACCATCCTATGCATTAAGGTGACAGAACACCTGGCAGTGACCGCCCCCCCCCCCCCCAGCCCCCCCGTCTTACTTACCTGAGCCCTGGAAATTGACCCGGTGGGGCACACGCTGCCTCTCTGCCCAGGGTTCTTGGCTCTTGATTGGATAGATCGATAGCAGCGCAGCCATTGGCTCCCACTCAGTGCTGGGACAAGGTCATCTGGTGCCCAGGGCGAAGATGGCAAACTGCGCCCCCCCCCCTCCCCCCCGGTTGTAAAGAAGGAGCGACTTATAGTGGGACCCAGTGACAATAAGGCTCAGTTCACACCTAGGTATTCCGGATTGCTGTGATTTTGCCTGCAATTCCCAAATTGACGCACAGACACGCTTGCGATCCCATTATTTTCAATGGCACCCCAATCGCGGTGCGATTTTGTGGCAATTGTCCCTCAACAAATTGCGACAAAATTGCGGGACGCCTGTTGCCCAAAAGAAGCTCTGGAATGCCTAGGTCGTGAATGTAGCTTTATACACTGATCAGTGCTAATAATATGCCCCGACACTGTACTAATGACAACGGCTGAGAAGGGGTTAATATCTAGGGGCATCCAAGGGGTTAATTGTGTGCCCAACAATGTGTAATGTGTGTACTGATTTTTACCAATTGACTGGCTTGTTTATTTTCCCTGCTTTGCAAGCGAACATTTCCTTTGTATAGAGCCCTGTGTTGATTGTCAACACAGGGCTCTGGGCTGTGATTGGACACAGCCAGTCAATAGGTCGCGGCCATGAATCACTGGTTGGGATCTGCTGACATACTCCCACTGTGTCAAATCACAGGGGAGTAGGCGGGCAGGGGCATGCACCCCAAACCCTAAGCCTAGGTTCTCACTGTAGCAATGTGAGAACCAGTGCCAGTTCCCACATCGCATCTCTCTCACGCTGCCCTCTGAGAACTGCTGCGGGTGTCAATAGAATGTTAATGACACCCCCAGATCGGTTTGCAGATTGCAGTGCGAACTGTGGATTCGGACAGGAATCGGATCGCATGGGTGAGAACACGCGAACATGCGATCTGATTCTAGTGCGGGAAAAAAAAAAATCCCTGCATCTTTTTTGTGCAAATCCAATGCGAGTTCAGCCATACAACTGTATGGCTGAACTCGCATTGCACAGACATCGCATGTGATCGGCAGTGTGAGTGCGAATCATCGCGGTGCTTGTAGCTGCCACCCTATTGCAGTATATGTACTGCGACGGGTTGGCAAGTGGTTAATTACCAATGGTATTTGTAATATGCAGCATGAAGGGGTTAATGTGTATTGTCAGTGCTGCATTAGTGAAAAGTGAAAAGTGGCAGTTAATTAACCCCTTTGTGTTGCATTAGTGGCATCATTGTTAATTAACTGCTGCAGCATGCAGGGGTTAAGTAACACTGACACTGGTGCCAGTAATGCAGCCCAAAGGGGTTAAATAACTGCCACTTGTCACTAATGCAGCTCTGACAATACACATTAACTACCCTTCATGCATATTAAAAAAATACCATTGGTAATATATTAACCGCCCCCCAAAAAAAGAGTTAACAAATTCATCTGCAGATGGCTTACTTACTATTGCTTGGTTCCTCCTCCTCTAGATCACACTCGCTCCTGTTGAGAAACCTCCCCTGTACTGCGCATGCGCACAAAGGAGACGCCGAAAGTCTCCGAAGATGAACGGCTGTTCAGGGCAGACCTTTCTCGTCAGAACAGCGCTGCGCCTGCGCAGTACAGGGGGGACAGCCGAACACTATCCCATGGGGGGGGGGGACTTGTCAGAACAACGGCAGCCTGACAGGTAAGTGAAGGGCTCGTCCTCGCTGTGCACTAGCGCATGGCACAGACATCATAGCAGCTCTGACTGGCTGTGCAGTATTCTGTGTGTACAGTCCAGCCACTTCACCTGCGCCCCCCCCTCCCTTCCTCTAGTAAATTGTCCCATCCAGGGCATCCGCCCCTTCCGCCCCTGCCTTGTACCGGCCCTGCCTCCCACTGCTGTCAATCGAATCCAATGACGCGGGCGCCAGGGGGCTATGGACGCCAAATGCTGGACTCGGGAGCGTGCGCGCAAGGTAAACCCCTCGGGAGATCGCTTCTCCTAGGGAGTTGTCTGATGTGGGGAGGAGCCGAGAGAGCCGCCGGGGGACCCCGGAAGACGAGGATCAGGGCCACTCTGTGCAAAACGAGCTGCACAGTGGAGGTAACTATGATATGTTTGTTATTAAAAAAAAAACAAAAAAAAAAACGAACCTGTGTAATTTAAAGGTGTTCGGGTTTAAAGGGACGAGGTGGCAACTCGAGGGAGGGGGAGGTTCTAAGAATGGTTATCTAGGGGGGATTTGTGTTGGGAGGGGGGATTTCAGCAGGGGGGTGGATTTGTACTGGGAGGAGAGGGGATTTATGCTTAGAGGGCAAGCATGCAGATTAATGCTCAGTGTTTTTGTGGGGGGGAACTTCACTGATGCATATTGGTCATAAATCTTGGGGGGGGGCACCGTTTGGCATGTTTGCCCCGGGCTCTAGATGACCTTGTCCCGGCACTGTTGCAGACCGCCAACCAACAGCGGCCAAGGGATTCCTGATCACTGTTGCCCGTTACTCTAGCAATTAAATTTGTAGCTACAAATCATTGGTAATCATTGATTGATCTATATGATATCAGCTCAGCGAATGAGTTTGAAGAACATTTCATTTCAGAAACCCTCATTCTGCATTCACTCACCTGGCTTGGCTACATAATCACTGCAATCTTTGCTTCTGTATACAGGGTGCTGTGATGTTATCAGGAAGCTATGTACAGCACTCTTTTCCGGCCCCTCCCACCAGCCATAATCTGCTAGACACGTGCAATTCGCTTAGTTCCCAATTCGTTTTTTAACGAATTTTAACAAATTTGTTAATTTCGAATTTTGGAATTTCGAATTCTGAAATTCGGAATTTGAAATTCGGAAATTCAAAGTTCAAAATTCAAGATTTAAAATTCGGGGTTCAAAATTCAAAATTCAAGATTCAAGATTCAAGATTCAAGATTCAAAATTCGGAAATTCGAAAAAATTCGAAAATTTGGAAATTCGTAAAATCCGAATTTTCGATTTTTCCCAATTTCTGAATTCCAAATTTTCAAATTTTCCGAAAAAAACAAAAAAATGAATAAAACAAAAACGAACACATTTTTTGTCAGTGCACATGTCTATTATCTGCCTGCATTGTGTAGAGAAGCACAGAGACCTCGTCTCTGATATCACTCGTCAGTCAGATGACATCACTGGATGAAATGAGGTATGCAAATTTTCTAATTTTTCGAATTTCCGAATTCGGAAATTCTGAATTTGAAAATTCGGTAATTCGGAAATTCGAAATTTGGAAATTTGAAAATCCGAATTTTCGGTTTTCCGAATTCCGAATTTCTGAAAAAAGCAAAAAAAAAACGAATGAAACAAAAAACGAAAACAACAATTTTTTTTGTCAGTGCACATGTCTATTATCTGCCTGCATCGCGTAGAGAAGCACAGAGAACTCGTCTCTGATATCACTCGTCAGTCAGATGACATCACTGGGTCTGAAATGAGGTATGCAATAAAAATGGAAAGGTTACTTTTAATTTTAATTTCTATTTAAATAAAAAAATTCATTAGCATGTTGATTGGTGGGGAGGGGGTCAGGGAAGGCGACATATGAGCAGATTAAACTTTAACCACTTCCCACCCAAGGTACATCACATGACCTCCTGGACTTTGACATCTATTTACTCGGCGTAACATCATCTTTCACATTAAACAAAAAATTTGGCTAACTTTACCGTCTTTTTTTTCTGTTTTTTTTTTTCATGAAAGTTTTTAAAAAAAACGTGTTTGAAAAATCACTACGCAAATACCGTGTTACATAAAAAGTTGCAACGACTGCCATTTTATTCCCTAGAGTCTCTGCTAAAAAAAAAACCTATATAATGTTTGGGGGTTCTGAGTAATTTTCTAGAAAAAAAAAATGATGATTTTTACATGTAGGAGCGAAGTGCCAGAATTGGCCCGGATGGGAAGTGGTTAATTCTTCCCCTATAAATGAGAACACCGGCCTATGTGCAGCTTTTTATTGGCAGGTTTTCCTTGAAAGCCCAAATTTAATGGTCCAGCCCTCCCAAAGTTGTATAATTCTAAACCTGACGTGCTTTGTGTGTTCCAGCGCACCGTCCTGCGACTTGTACGTGTCGGCCATGCTGCTGAGTGCCGCAGGGGACGCTCTGGGCTACAGGAACCAGCTGTGGGAATACTGCAAATCCGGAGCCCAAATCCACAGGGAGCTGACAGAACTGGGGGGGCTGCCGAAAATAACCGCGTCTCTACCGGACTGGCCGGTCAGCGATGACACCGTGCTCCACCTAGCAACCGCCGAGAGCCTGGCCACAGGTGGGGGAAGGATTGTATTATTCAGATACATGCTGAGCCGCTGAAAAGGGGGTTGCCCCTGTCCTGTACAGGGCCCGGGGGGGGCCCAGGAGCAATTAGATGTGGGCAGGAGAGGGGGGCATTGGTTCAGTAGGGAGAAAATTCAGGAACCAATCTCTAGGGTATGTCTCTCCCTACAACTGCTGACATCCGGCTTCTCCTCCTCTCCCTCCCGCCAGCTTTTAGCTGCTGAAAAGAAAGACGCACAGGATATCGATTCCTTTAATTGATCCCCCCTCCCCCCTGCACCTATCATCCTCTCGGTGCACCATCCTCGCCCCTCTGTGTGCCCCCCAACCCCTCCCCTGCACTGATCACCCTCTCTGTGCACCATCCTCACCCCCCTGTGTGCACCCCACCCTCCCCTACACCGATCACCCTCTCTGTGCACCATCCTCTTCCCCCCTGTGTGCACCCCACCCTCCCCCCTGCACCGATCACCCTCTCTGTGCACCATCCTCTTCCCCCCTGTGTGCACCCCACCCTCCCCTCTGTACCGATCACCCTCTCTGTGCACCATCCTCTTCCCCCCTGTGTGCACCCCACCCTCCCCCCTGCACCGATTACCCTCTCTGTGCACCATTCTCTTCCCCCTGTGTGCACCCCACCCTCCCCTACACCGATCACCCTCTCTGTGCACCATTCTCTTCCCCCTGTGTGCACCCCACCCTCCCCCCTACACCGATCACCCTCTCTGTGCACCATTCTCTTCCCCCTGTGTGCACCCCTCCCCCCTGCACCGATCACCCTCTCTGTGCACCATCCTTTTCCCCCCTGTGTGCACCCCACCCTCCCCCCCTACACCGATCACCCTCTCTGTGGACCATTCTTTTCCCCCTGTGTGCACCCCACCCTCCCCCCTGCACCGATCACCCACTCTGTGCACCATTCTCTTCCCCCTGTGTGCACCCCTCCCCCCTGCACCGATCACCCTCTCTGTGCACCATCCTTTTCCCCCCTGTGTGCACCCCACCCTCCCCCCCTACACCGATCACCCTCTCTGTGGACCATTCTCTTCCCCCTGTGTGCACCCCACCCTCCCCCCTACACCGATCACCCTCTCTGTGCACCATTCTCTTCCCCCTGTGTGCACCCCACCGTCCCCCCTGCACCGATTACCCTCTCTGTGCACCATTCTCTTCCCCCTGTGTGCACCCCACCCTCTCCACCTGCACCGATTACCCTCTCTGTGCACCATTCTCTTCCCCCTGTGTGCACCCCACCCTCTCCCCCTGTACCGATCACCCTCTCTCTGCACCATCCTCACCCCCCTGTGTGCACCCCACCCTCCCCCTTACACCGATCACCCTCTCTGTGCACCATTCTCTTCCCACTGTGTGCACCCTACCCTCCCACCTGCACTGATCACCCTCTCTGTACACCATCCTCGCCTCCCTGTGTGCAGCCCACCCTCCCCCCTGCACCGATCACCCTCTCTGTGCACCATTCTCTTCCCCCTGTGTGCACCCCACCCTCCCCCCTGCACCGATCACCCTCTCTGTGCACCATTCTCTTCCCCCTGTGTGTACCCCACCCTCTCCACCTGCACCGATCACCCTCTCTGTGCACCATCATCTTCCCCCCTGTGTGCACCCCACCATCCCCCCTACACCGATCACCCTCTCTGTGTGCATTACAGCAAGTGTGAAACAACACTAAAAATAGAAGGGAGAGATACAACAGGGTGTTTGCTTAGAGTAGTTGTAGAACAGAAGCAGTAGAAGATAGGATATCCTATGGTGGGATGAGTATTTGTTGATAAAATAACAAAGAGTGTGATGGTCCGTTTAACTTGGAAGGTGGGGAGTGGTGGTGTTATGGGGAAAGGAGTTCCAGAGTAAGAAGCAGCACAGGAGAAGTTCTCAAGGCTTTTTTTTTTTAGCTTTAGATAGATTGGGAAAGGGTTAGGTTTTTTTATTGCTGTGTCCCTGCTGGGGAGGTTTGGTTGGTTTTTGGCTGGAGCTGGGCACTAGATGGCATGCTGCGAGTAGTAATTCCAGGCTGCAGGTTGAGCAGAACGAATCCACCACTAGAGACCGTATTCATGTATGAATGACGCTGTGATTCACAGTCTCCTTTTTTCCAAAATGCTTATTGCAGGGAAGCTGGATGAGGACTTGTATCATGAGCTCGCTAAGAGATACGTGTCTGCCATGTCCGATATGGAGGGGAGGAAGCCTGGACCCACCAGTATTCTGGGTAAGTTGTCACCTCCCGGCCGAGCCTCCGTCTCCCAGAAAACCTCCATCTGGTCCTGTAGATTGAAGCCTTACGCAAAATGCAACATGTCCCGCACTGGCAAATCATGTATAAGGTGCCAAATATCCCTGATCTACGACACAGGATCTCAGCGTTGTATTATATTGGAACCCAAATTTTTTATTTATTTATTTTTTTTAACCCCTAGCAAAGTACAACTTTCACCAGATCATATAATCATCAGGCTGGGTTCACCCCTTTTAGCTCGATGCATTTTCTATTGAAATCGATTGAAACTCATTGACGTGCGTCAACGAACGCCATGCTACACGATGTTGCGTCATAAGGCATGTAAGCGCATAACGCACGGTATAATGTGTGTTCACAATCAATGCAATTGGCATTGCAGCACACATTGTGATACATCTATTCATTTCAGTAGGCAGGAATCCAATATTAGAATTTGAGGACTCTAAAGTAGTGATAAATATTTGATCAGAGCTAGTATGACTAGAAAAAGTTCAAATTTTCTTTATACTAGAGAAAAAGCCAGTTTCTTCAAAATACAAAACTTGTAAAAAATATATACATGTTGGCTGACGTTCAGACAGTGCCACCATGGCCATACCAGATCTAGCCTCCATCATCTTAAATTATACAACTCACTAAAAAGGAAGTGATGAATACTACAAAGAAACTTCTCACATGGGTGAAAAGGGATGTCTCTATTCTAAAAAAACAAAAAACAAAAAAACATAGCTACATAATAAGATTCTTAAAACCGAACCAGCCCCTTGAAAACGTCTTGTATGACGAAACGCATCAGGGTGGAGCCTGTGCTATTAGGTTTTGTTTGTTCACTCACAGACTTTTTTTTTTTTTTTTTTTTTATCAAGCTTTTGTTTTGTATTGCTTAAAATGGACAGTGGCACAACAAATATGTGTGGTGTGTGTGTGTGTGTATATATGTATGTATATATATATATATAATATATATATATATATATATATATATATATATATATATATATATATATATATGTATATGTATATATACAATGGAGTGAAGTTGGAAGATGCAGACAATTTTAATATTATATATATATATATATATATATATATATATATATATATATATATATATATATATTAAAATTGTCTGCATCTTCCAACTTCACTCCATTGTCTTAAGGGGTTAGTGATGGAGCATAAATGAAGCCAGGGGCCGATTAAGCCCAACAGTGAGCTCTGCCGGTCATATTTTACAATTTCACTCCTGTCCTCCTGTAAGTTTTTGGGATGTTCTGGGTCACTTTGTGTTCCAGTTCCTCCTCATTCTCAATATAAAACTTTAGAAAATCCAGCAGGGATGGTGGGAGCCCCTCATTATGGGCACAGCAGGTGTACAGGCCCAGGAACTCAGCACAAGGATGGTGGGAACTCCTCATAAAGGGTGTACAGACCTGGGAACTCATCACAGGGATGGTGGGAACACCTCATAATGGGCACAGCAGGTGTACAGACCCGGGAACTCAGCACAGGGATGGTGGGAACCCCTCATAATTGGCATAGCTGGTGTATAGACCTAGGAACTCAGCACAGGGATGGTGGGAACACCTCATAATGGGCACAGCGGGTGTATAGACCCGGGAACTCGGCACAGGGATGGTGGGAACCCCTCATATTTGGCGCAGCAGGTGTACAGACCTGGGAACTCAGCACAAGGATGGTGGGAACACCTCATTATGGGCACAGCAGGTATGCAGACTTGGGAGAACTCAACACAGGGACCTCACCAAGAGTCCCTCAGGATAGAAGAGACTTTCATGTGGTTTAACTCTCCAGTATCTTTGAAACAATAAAAAAAAAACATTTTTGGTGGACTGGTCCTTTTAACACTTGTATCCTTTTTCAGGGACCTCTCAGTTGCGTCCCGGGGAACCTGGAGGATACCGCATCCCATTTAACCCTTCCGCGACCGGATGTGGAGCAGCGATGAGAGCCATGTGTATAGGACTCAGGTCAGTATTAATACTGTGTCACAGTATTATGTTAATGATAACAAACTCTTATAATGACCATATCTTGATGAGTCTGTATATCTCAAAGCATCGGTGGGGGTCATAGGTTATATCCGCAAGTCAAGCAGCTTTGAAATGACGAAGGTCATTGGCCGAAGTGCGTAAGCTGCTTTTATCTCTTATCACCTTGTAGCGAATAAAGAATTGAACACGTATGTTTCAAGCTGCCGGCTGCTTACATTTATCTGCATTTGGTACAAGTGATCAGAGAACACTTGGAGCCTGAACATCGATACTTTCACACTCCTTATTAGTATTTATTGGGACACTGAATTGAGCACTATCTTCTTCTACTACAAGCAGCTCTGAAATACATACAGTGTTTTACCTGCCAAAGGATTTGTAATTCTGTGCAGCCTGTTTTGTGATCCATTCACCCCTGCCACACAGCACAGCCAGTACGTAGTCAGAAACACATACGCTGCCTGCTAATTGGACACTAAGGGAACAATATCACACTGATGAAGCCATCACTCTTCTCATCCTTCTGTCCCCCCTTGTGAGAATATGTGCATGCAAAAGAGCCTGATTGACTCCTAGTGCAGATTCGTGCTCCTATTCTAGTTACATTTGAAATACAATTTTTATTATTGAACACATAGCTGCACTAGTTAATATTGAAAGCTCCACTTTAATTGTATTCTATAGCTGTGTAGCTCCCCCTACCCAGTGCAGGATGACCCCCGAGCAGCATGGTAGGATAGCATTCTGGGAATCTCAGGGTGGATCTTTGGCTTGAAGTGGAGAAAAGAAATTTGGGCTTTAGCTACTTCAGTCTTTTCTATTGTTTCGTTTAGTGGCCTCCAAACTATGGCCCAGGGGCCCTTGAGGCAATATATCATCCACTGACACCAATGACGGGGCACAATTTTCTCCCAATGACACCAACAATGGTGTCATTGTCATTGGTGTCCTGTCCCTTCTGTATTGTACTGTAATTGTGCTGCCCCCCCCCCCCCTCTACATTGTAAAGTGCTGACTAAACTGTTGGCGCTATATAAATCATGAATAATAATAATAATAACAATGGGACACAATTTCTCCCAATGACACCAATGATGGGACACAATTTCTCCCAATGACACCAACGATGGGACACAATTTCTCCCAATGACACCAACAATGGGGCACAATTTCTCCCAATGACACCAACAATGGGACACAATTTCTTCCAATAACACCAACAATGGGACACAATTTCTCCCAATGACACCAACAATGGGACACAATTTCTCCCAATGATACCAACCATGGCATCCAATAACACCAATGATGGGGCACAATTCCTCCCAGTGACAAGTTGGGGCATTAGTTTTTTCCCATAGATGTTGGGACCTTTTCTACTTCCAATGGCCACAGTCTGGCCCTCCGAAAGTCTCAGGGACAGTAAACTGGCCCTTTGTTTTTTGAAAGTTTGGAGACCCCTGATTTAGTTGATCAATAAACTTGTGAAGGAAAGTTTGGGCGCAGAATATCCAAATATAGCAAAAATATATCCAGGACCTTTTTAGCAACAGCAAAGTTTATAGTGGCTCTAATTTCTTTAGTAGCAGCCTCCCTTTAGTAATTGGCTCCTTTGAGCAGAAGCAAACAGTTTGGTTGCAGTGACCCCATACAAGACAGCAGTCGCTGTATTAAATGTTGAGTGATGAGGTCCCCATGCCAAGTCCATCTGGCAGAAGCTTCTCCTAAACTTTCCTGAACACACTCCAGCAAAGCAGACTCTTCTGAAGATGGTCCATCTGAGTAGCCACCTTCCCTCTTCTTCTAGAGCTGCTCCCTCGGGGTAGCCACTTTCCCTCTTCTAGAAATGCTCCCTCTGGGTTGCCACCTCCTCTCTTCTTCATGGTCCCTATGAATAGCCACCTTCTGTATTCTTCTGGAGATGCTCCCTCTGGGATTCGACCTGACTGTTTCTTGTAGCAAATGCTCCCTATGGATGGACATGTCCCATCAAAGCAACTTGAGTTCCTTAGGCCTCAGCACAGACCAGCATTTATTCCTTGAGTCTTGGCAAAGGCCCTTGGCTGGGGCCAAGCCCCCCTCAGAAGAGACCCTCAAACTAGAATCCTCACTACACAAAAGGCCAGAAGGGAAGAACCCTCCTCACCAGGCAGAAGCCCAACAGGCAAGACAAACCTTAACAGAAGGTTGCTCCAAATATTTATCCTCTACGTTCAGCTCACATCACTTAAAAAAACTCCTAAGTGTTTGGCTGAGATAAATAAATACTCACAACTCCTATATTGTTACTTCTCATATCAACTACTGGAGACAACTCAACAGCAGCAGGCAAAAATAATTGATGCCCTAAGCCTAGGGGAAACCTAGTGAACACAGAAAATATACAGTAAACAGAGCTGAGGCTAGAAACAGAATAGCTGCAAACAGCACTAAATTTAGTTAGGGGTGCTCCAGTGTAAGGTAGGGTCACTACAGTCACAACAGAAATGTTTAGATCTCTATTTCCAACCTACTAATAATATTGTTTGGAGCTAGGGGCTCCATTTTCGAGGTGGAGGAGGGTTGCATTGCAGTGCAACTCCTTGGTTTCCTTTACCTGAACAACCAATCAGCAGCATGTCCTGCACACAAATCCCACCCTTCGGCACACCTGGGCACTGGGTCCAAAGTAGGCTGGGAATCACTGTAAGGTAGGTGTAAGGGGGGTGGTTTTGCAGATTAGGTTACACATGGTGGGATAATATTCTGGGATCTTGATTTAGCTTAGCTCTGCTTTCATACAGAGCAGCTATGATTCAGTTGCTATAGGCATGCAACACTTTCCACCAATTTTTATATGACCCTCAATGTACTTTGCAGAATTTTTCCAGGGCAATAAGTTTGTGTAGGAGTGATGTATGCAGTATAAAATGTTAAAAATGTTCTTTAGCAACATTGCACAGAAAGTCAACGCATTTTGGTGGCCCCAAAATCGCCCCCTTATCAGGGCTTAAAGGTTTAGGAAGTTACATGAACAATCTTGACCAACAAAGCCTTTACTGTATTCAGATACATTCTAATTCTGTTCAGTGCTGTTAACTCTGGGGTCCCTGGTTTGAATCGGGACATTATCTGCATGGGGTGTGCATGTTCTCCCTGTGCTTGCATAGATTTCCTCCAGCTACTCTGATTTCCTCCCACACTCCTAAAGGCATGCTGGTAGGGTAAATGGCTCCTGTCCAAGTTGGCCCCAGTATTATGCCCCGTACACACGATCGGACTTTCCGACAACAAAACCGTGGAATTTTGTTTTGAAGGTTGTTGGCTTCAACTTGTCTGGCATATCCACGGTCACACAAATGTTGGCCAACAATTACGAACGTGGGAACATGGTGACGTACAAGACGTACGACGAGCCGAGAAAAAGGAAGTTCAATAGCCAGTGCGGCTCCTTCTGCTTGATTCCGAGCATGCCTGAACTTTTGTGCGTCGGACTTGTGTAAGTTTTGTTGGCGGAAAATTTGAGAACCTGCTAGCCAACATTTGTTGGTGGAAAGTCCGATGTTCGATGGAGCGTACACACGGTCGGACTTTCAGCCAACAAGCTCGCATCCAACATTTGTTGTCGGAAAATCCGATCGCGTGTATGGGGCATTAGAATGTAGGCATGTGAGATAGGAACCTTAAGAGGGTAGAGAATGATGTAGATGTAATAAATAGTGTTCCTGAATCCATGAAAGTTTTCAAAAGCTTTAATTTTTGTGACTGCCGGGACAGGTTGGCTGTCTTTGTGAAGTTGCTAAAGAACTATTAAAGCATTTTTGGACTATCCCTTTGGCTTGGTGCTCCTGTTGTATTTTTACACTGGAGGGGGATCCTTGTTTTATGTGAGCAGTCAAGCTGGAGCGATGATTGAATTTGTGTATCTCCATCACTCCTAACAAATAAGTACTGGAAGTCCCAGCACCACTTGAAAATGTTTCTCTGATGTTACACCAATGCTATATATATATATATATATATATATATATATATATATATATATATACCGGTATACATTTTTATTTGGAGTATATTCTTTTCCCAGATTTCCCCGACCATCAGAGCTGCCTCTCCTGGTTGCCATCAGTGTGGAGAGTGGACAAATGACTCACAACCACCCCACAGGTTGGTCATGTCTCAGGATCAAGATGGCTGCAGTTGTGTCTTCAGTTATCATGTACCATAAAATATAACAGTCTATCACTATACAAAATATAAATTGTATTTATACTTTCTGCACTTGTACAGATTTTGTATTTATAATACACTTTCGGTGGTGTCACATGGTCAATTTTGGTGGATTTCCTACATTTTAGATGTGGCCTATAAGAGGGTAAATTTTAGGGCATTGCACTCAAACACCTCTAGACAGAATATGGATATTTTGCAATGGCCACCCAGTTCATTCACCCCATCCACAGATAGATACTCTGGTATATTCATATATATTGATCCTTGTCTCTCTATTTTCTCTTGCAGGGTACCTTGGATCTCTGGCATCGGCCCTCTTTACAGCTCTGGCGGTACAGAGGGTCCCCCTGGAATTATGGGGGTTGCGTTTGTTAGAGGCTCTTCCTGTGGCTCTGGAGTATATCCGCTCCACAGGGAAGGATGTTGAGTGCCATGTGGAAGTGTGGGATTACTTCCGAGAAAGCTGGGAGAGGTAAGGGAGTGTACATGATGCTTGTGGTAGTCAGCTGGGAGAGGTAGGGGAATGCAGATAATGCTAGAAGTGAGGGAGTGTGCATGATGCTGGTGGTGTTCAGATGGGAGAGATAAGGGAGTGTGGATCATGTGCTGTCTGGGTCTTGGTGTATGGCGCCCATATCCTGACCTTCCTGCATTTGAGGCCCCTTGTGCATTCTACGCTTCCTTGCCCATGGCAATTTGTGAGTATGTTATTGGCACTCTTTTTTTTAATTCTATTAAAATGATCATTAGGTAAAGCATTAGATCTGCGCGCATTTTATTTATTTAATTGATGATGTCATTGCAGTGCGGTTATCACATTTGTTGTTTCCTCATTAGGTACCTGTCAGAGAGAGGTCTATCTCAGGGTACTGGACCAGCTGTGTTTCCACCTCTGTACGGTCCTGAAGAGAGGGACAAGGAGTATGCTCGCTGGTGTTTGGAAGACTGGGCGGGGAGGAGTGGCCATGATGCTCCAATGATCGCATACGATGCTCTGCTGGGGGCAGGGGACTCATGGGAGGAGCTATGTAGCCGCTCTATGTTCCATGGAGGTGAGCCAATCCAATGCTATTATCAAAAATACATAAGCAGCCTCTGCTTCCTACTTAGTAATGATAATTACTGGTACGTTTTTGAAGACTTTGGTTTTTGGTGCATGAGTTTGTGGTCACATGATTGCCGATCCTTCACGACCCTGAGCACTTTTTAAAGGGATGCCGGGGCGGATGGGAAAGCATTCATAGTTATTCGTGGACACACTATTCGGTGTACTCTCATGTTTTGACGTTGTCTTTTTCATTCCTTGCACTTTCAGGTGACAGTGACTCCACAGGTGTGATTGCCGGCTGTTGCTGGGGGGCTCTGTATGGACTGCCTGGGGTACCGAAGGGGAATTACAGTGAGCTGGAGTACAGAGAACGACTGGAAAACGCAGCTAGATCACTGCACAAGCTGGCCTGGCCTGGACACTGAGCGTGGAGGAGCCGCTCATCTCTCAAGATAGCCCATTGATGCCTATCCTGATAGAGGCCTGACCTCAGCCTTACGATGGCCTAGATCAATGTCAATCCAATCAAACACCAATTTATAGACTAATCTGTTATTAAATCATCAGCCCACCCAAATGGGACACTCCAGTGATGGCTGAAGTCTAGTAGGTTGGGTCACCCACGGGGTTTCTTCTATCTTGTGGAGACTCCCCACCATAATTGAATCTTCTGTTTCTACTCATTGTGAAGTTTTGGGTGTTCTGAATCTTGTCCCATGTCTCCATAATATAAAATCCAATAGGAAGGACAAGACTACTCGTAATGACCATGGATAATGCGAAGCAACACATATTCATCTTCTTTTCCCGGAATGTGAAAGCTCTGAGTTGATCTAGTTGAAGCTTATACAGGACTAAGTATGGTCTGTTCCCCCACATGTGACAGGATTGGGCCAATCACAAGCACTCTCCCATGAGTGGAAAGTGATTGAGTCCAATGCTTCCCAGATGTAGAAGTATTTTCTTACCTCACGTCAGATGAAAAGAATGGTGAGGGACTGAATGATAGGTGAGTTTGTGCCACTAGGAGGGAGGCATTAAAGTGTTTCTCCAGACAAAAGGAAATATTCACTTTCTTTTATATCCCTTTGATGAACATTAATTACAGCAATGGCCACGTTTCACCTCCTTTCATATCCCTTTGAAATTACCTGTTGATCCTGCCAGTTTCCAGTTGTGCTTTAGACTTTTGGTGAAGGGCCGACAATGCAGAGACCATTTCAGTGGTGGCCAGAAAGTGTTGTCGGCCCTTCACCAAAAGTCTAAACCACAACTGGAAACTGGCATGGTCAACAGCTAATTTCAAAGGGATAAGAAAGGAGGTGAAACATGGCCATTGCTGTAATTAATGTTCATGAAATGTAATATACTACACTGGTAGTCTCCAAACTGTGGCCCTTTGCTTGCCCTTATCTGGCCCTTTGGGCATTATGCCACTGACACCAAGGATGGAGCATTCTTCCTTCCACAGATGCCAACGATGGGATTATTTCTCCCACTGACCATGGCGAATTGGCACCCTTCCTCCCACAACCACCAGCGAAGGGGCCCTATTCCTCCCATTGATACCAATGATGGGGCATTGGTTACATCCACTCCGACTGGACAAAGTCTGGCCCTCCTAAAGTCTGAAGGACAATAAACTGGCCCTTTGTTTGGAAAGATTAGAGACTCCTTCGTTGTGTGCTGCCCATTCACCTCTGTTTCTTTTGATGCACATGTGCACAAGCTCCGACAGTAAAGGCCAACCCCTACAGCTCCTCGTGCTTTTACAAGCAGCTGAGGGACGCAAGTCTATTGCAATACTGTTCCTGCGGTAGATCACTTCCTTCCTCAACATTAGCCCCTGAAAGTCCAAAACAACCACCCAGAGAGAAAGACAGATTAGCCAAAGGGTCAGCAGTCATGCAACCATAGATAAAAGGTATCTACATAGCAATTTTTATATATTGACTCAAGAGACTGACAAATCAGTGCAGGAGGTCCCATTGGGCTGATTGTTATATGTGGCCTTTCTGTTTAATTTAAAGAGAACCTGTTGCTTTGCCCTGCATTGGTTTGTTCAGGTTTGCTACATGTTTCTAGGCATAACTGTACAGATGTCAATTGTCAAGGAGTATTTGAGGTTCAGAGAGCCACAGCGGGAGATAATTAGTAAACCCGAGGCTCTGTATAGGGGTGCAATACATTATTTCAGATGAGAAGGAACAGATTATAACACACATTGTAGTTATGCACAGTATTACTTTTATTCTGTAAAATCTTCTGATTTATTTTCCTTTGTAGAAATAAAAGGAACTTTACAACCTTTTAGATGTCCAGGTCATAGTGATGATGCACAGATGACAGCTCTTCTCACTGGAATCAGAGGACGGATTTTGGTTTCCAAATAGAACATGAATTGCTACAAAACGGTTTATTAGTGGCACACACACAATGCAAGTCGGGAAGAGCATTCCGTGATTTGTACACTATAATAGGGCGTACACACGGTCGGACTTTGTTCGGACATTCTGACAACAAAATCCTAGGATTTTTTCCGACGGATGTTGGCTCAAACTTGTCTTGCATACACACGGTCACACAAAGTTGTCGGAAAATCCGATCATTCTGAACGCGGTGACGTAAAACACGTACGTCGGGACTATAAACGGGGCAGTGGCCAATAGCTTTCATCTCTTTATTTATTCTGAGCATGCGTGGCACTTTGTCCGTCGGATTTGTGTACACACGATCGGAATTTCCGACAACGGATTTTGTTGTCGGAAAATTTTATATCCTGCTCTCCAACTTTGTGTGTCGGAAAATCCGATGGAAAATGTGTGATGGAGCCCACACACGGTCGGAATTTCCGACAACACGCTCCGATCGGACATTTTCCATCGGAAAATCCGACCGTGTGTACGGGGCATAAGGCTCAATTCACATCTATGCATGTTGCTTTTGAGCGTTTTTGGAGTTTTTTTTTCGTGATGCTTGCCACGTTTTTGAGCAGCGTTTTTGTAGCGTTTTTACAGCGTTTTTGCGGCGTTTTTGCCACGTTTTGCTTTTTTTTTTCTTTACAGTTTTTTTTTAACTGTATACAAAAAAAAAGCCAAAAACGCATCAACAACGCTGTAAAAATGCTGCAAAAACACTGCACTTGCGTTTTTGATGCTGGTCCATTGAATTCTATTACATGCAAAACGCTGCATTTTGCATGAAAAAAAGTCCCCGACCCTTTCCAAAAATGCAGAGGTACAAAAAGGCATTGATATGAACATGTTCCATAGGAACCCATGTTAAAAAATTCCCATGCATTTCTGCAAAATGCAAAATGCATCAAAAAACGCGCTAGTGTGAATGGAGCCTTAGTCAGATTTCTAGAAGTTGTACAATGGGGTGATCGGCCCATGCTAAACAGATTTAGCAGCTGAGAGCCACAGATTTTTAGGCTGGATTCACACCTATGCATTTTTAGTGCTTTTTGCATTTTGCAGATTTGCACTACAGTCCATTTAACATGGTTTCCTATGGAACACGTTCTGTAGTGCAAATCTGCAAAATGCAAAAGCACTAAAAATGCATAGGTGTGATTCCAGCCTTAGGCTCTATTCACACTAATGCGTTTTTTGATGCATTTTGCAGAAATGCATGGGAATTTTTTAACATGCGTTCCTATGGAACATGTTCACATCAATGCATTTTTGTGCCTCTGCTTTTTTGGAAAGGGTCGGGGACTTTTTTTCATGCAAAATGCAGCATTTTGCATGTAATAGAATTCAACGGACCCGCATCCAAAACACAAGTACCGCGTTTTTACTGCGTTTTTGGTGTGTTTTTACCGTGTTTTGCGGTTTTTTTTCTTTCTTTTTTTTTAACACTATATTAAATGGATTTTTGTGCCTCTGCGTTTTTGGAAAGGGTCGGGGACTTTTTTTCATGCAAAATGCAGCGTTTTGCATGTAATAGAATTCAATGGACTCTCATCCAAAAGGCAAGTACCGTGTTTTTACTGCGTTTTTGGTGTGTTTTTACCGTGTTTTGCGTTTTTTTTCCTTTCTTTTTTTTTTAACACTATATTATATACAGTATAAAAAAAACACTGTAAAAAAAACCGCAAAATGCGGAAAAAACGCATGTTCACAAACGCGGCAAGCACCGCAAAGAGCACTGCAGAAACGCTCAAATGCAACATGCATAGATGTGAATCAAGCCTAACAGTGCAAATGACAAAAAAAAAAAAAAAATTCACATTAGAACAAAGCTGATTGGCTGCTAAGGGTCAATACACTGTCTGCGCTGTTCTTTGACTTATTAGGGATGAGCTTGATGTTCGGGTCGAACGTGTTCACCGAAGAGCGAAAATTATGGGGCGTTCACAGCAAATTCGAGCGCCGCGGAACGCTCCATAATTCACTGCGAGATAGCAGAGCATTGCTGTATGATGATTGGCCAAAGCATGCACCCGACCTGGGGTTTCCCCCCCATCCAATTCACATGACAGGTAAGTGTGAGCGGCTCTGAACGAAGCCAGTTCACACAGGTCAAAATTCGGACCTGAATCGCACCTGAACCGATGAACAGACACGCAGCGGTCCCCAGGCACAAACCCGCGGCAGCACATATGTGAACCCGGCCTAAAAGAAAGCTCTATTTGTGTGAAGAAAAAAATAATATAAATGTAATTTGGGTACAGTGTTGCATGACCGCGCTTTTACCAGTTAAAGTAGCGCAGTGCTGAATATCGCTGTGGGGATCATGAAAAGCGGTTAAACGTTCTAGAGGTCAAGCGGTTAATGCATTGAATAAATGGCATAGCAAAACGCCTCCCCTACAAGATCGCTATTACCCCCGCCCAAAGGAAAAAACAAAGTAAATCTGAGAAGAATTACAGACATCCTGATAAATATCACATTCATTACAGACCTTAAAGCGGAGCTCCACCCATAACGGGAAGCTCTGCTTATTTGCCTCCTCAAATGGTCCCCAGTCATCTCTATGACCTTCGGAGGCCCCGGGCGTGACGTTATGACGTCACATAGGTTGGACTTGATGGACTTGTGTCTTTTTTCAACCTCACCTACTATGTAACTATGACATCACGTCCGGGCCAGCGGATGTAAACATTGCTGGGGACTCGGCTGGAAAGGCCACGATCGTTTATTTATTTATGATTGATCTCAGTCTTTCCAGCCTGGAGGAGAGATGTGGGGTCTTATAGATCCCACATCTCTCCATAAAGAGGACCTGTCATGCACTATTCCTATTACAAGGGGTGTTTACATTCCTTGTTATGGGGAATAAAAGTGATCAAAAAATAAATAAAAAATTTAAAGAAAAAGTGTAAAAATAAAAAAATAAGAGTAAAATAAGCAATAAGAAAAAATTATTCAAAGCGCCCCCCCGTTCCCGCGTGCTCAAAAAGAAACAAACGCATACGTAAGTCGCTCCCACATATGTAAACGGCGTTCAAACCACACATGTGAGGTATCGCCGCGAGCGTTAAAGCGAGAGCAATAATTCTAGCATTAGACCTTCCTTTGTAACTCTTTTTTTTTTTTTTTGTTCAACATAGTAGGTGAGGTTGAAAAAAGACACAAGTCCATCAAGTCCAACCTATGTGTGTGATTATGTGTCAGTATTACAAAACTCTAAACATGTAACCTGTAAAAAATGTTAAAGCGTCGCCTTTGGAGATTTTCTAAGTACCGAAGTTTGGCGCCATTCCACAAAAGTGTGCAATTTTAAAGCGTGACATGTTAGGTATCTATTTACTCAGTATAACATCGTCTTTCACATTATACCAAAAAATTGGGCTAACTTTACTGTTTTTTTAATTTTTTAATTCAGGAAGCTGTTTTTTTTTTTCCCCCAAAAAACTTTGCTGCACAAATACCATGTGACATAAAAAGTTGCATCGATCGCCATTTTATTTCCTAGGGTCTCTGATTAAAAAAAAAAACATGTTTGGGGGTTCTGAGTAAATTTTCTAGCAGAAAATTATGATTTTTACAGAGGAGTGCCAGAATAGGGGTGTTATGGAAGTGGTTAAAAAAAAAAAAAAGCACAATGATGACCCCCAAAAAGTGAAATCTTATTTGGTGGACGGACCCCGCTGTAACGGACACAATTTTACATCTACATTTTACAAATGTCCTTCCCCAACACTGAGGATCTAAATTATTCTCATTGTTCTTTGACTAACCTTCCCTCACCTGGAACAGAGAAATGAGAAGCATGTGGCCAGTGTTAGACCCCCTGTATCTCCCAGAAATCCCTATTCTTAGGTGTCTGCTGGGACTTATAGTTCTTCCACCAACTTGATCTGTTACATCGCTGCCCCTCCTCCTCCTGTATTTTCTGCCTGTCTCACCTGCACGTTCTCCTCTTTCCTCCATGTGCCTTCTTTTCCCATAGCTTCCTAGATCCCCAGCATGCTTTGCGGCTTCCCCTCCATGTCTAAGGACTACATATCCCATGGTCCATTGCTGCCTGCAGGCTGTGACTTCCTGCCCTGACTCCTCCCCCTCCCAGCTCCTGTGTAGTACAGAAGGCAGGCTCTGGGAAAGGTGTGACACAGCAGTGCTATCACAGGACACACAAGGTGAGTGTACAGAGGGGGAGGAGGACAGCAGAGGCGGCTCTCCAATTAGGCAAATTAGGCGATCGCCTCAGGCCTCGCCATCATAGGGGCCTCGCCATCACCAAATTTGCCTGATATATGCCCCTGGCAAATGACAGGAGCGGGTCCGAGGAGACCTCCTTCACCCCCCTGCTCGAGCCGCCGCTAAAAGACTGGAGGGCATTCTCTCTCTCTCCTCTCTCTCTCTCTCTCTCTCTCTCTCTCTCTCTCTCTCTCTCTCTCTCTCTCTGCTTCCTGCCCATCCCCCCTCCTTCCTCCTGTCAGAGTTGAGCAGAGCAGCAGAAAAATGGAGGAGCTGTCTGTGTCTGTGTGGAGAGAGAAGTTGCTGTGGGCTCTTCTCCCCCCCTCTCCTCCTCTCAGCACTGTACTCATGTTTCTTCCCCCTCCTTCTTATTGGACAAGGGGGAAAAAACACTAAAATGAAACAGAGAGGAGGATTGTGGGAAATGTAGTCTCGAGTGGTGGACATTGCAAAACTAAGGGAAGAAACTGCAGCCCCCAGCATGCCCAGCTGAAGAGGAGGGAGAGAGATCCAGAATCCCGGGGGAATTTTGGGGAAGTGCACCCAGAACTCCATCAGAGAGAGAGAGAATCCCACTGAACTGCACCACCACAGAGAGAGAGAATCCCACTGCACTGCACCATCAGAGAGAGAGAATCCCACTGCACCATCAGAGAGAGAGAATCCCACTGCACTGCACCACCAGAGAGAGAGAATCCCACTGCACTGCACCACCAGAGAGAGAGAATCCCACTGCACTGCACCACCAGAGAGAGAGAGAATCCCACTGCACTGCACCATCAGAGAGAGAGAATCCCACTGCACTGCACCACCAGAGAGAGAGAGAATCCCACTGCACCATCAGAGAGAGAGAGAATCCCACTGCACTGCACCACCAGAGAGAGAGAGAATCCCACTGCACTGCACCACCAGAGAGAGAGAGAATCCCACTGCACTGCACCACCACAGAGAAATCCACACAGCCTATCACCATCACTTCTGAAGAAAGGTATGAAGTTATTTCCAGAATACAGATCTGGGCACCACCCAGCGGAGTCGCCACAGGCAACCCAGAATGAGCTAACTCCTGATCAGAGGAACCATTGTTGCTGTATCCCCAGGTCAGGTAAAAAGGCCAGTCGGCCATTATCTACTGCCATCTATAGGAACTTCCCACCCTGGTATTCTTTGGCCCTAATACTGCCCGCAGGCCCTATTCACAGCTGCAAGAGATGAAGATTTAGGACTTAGTGCTAGTTCACACTGCAACGATGTTCAACTTCGGATGTGATTTGTACCACACTGCAGTGCAAATCACATGCGACTTCTGTGCGATACATTGTATGGCTGAATTCGTATCGCATTCGGACCAAACTCGCACAGGACCTCCTTTCTGATCTGCAGCAGAATCGGAACGCATGGGTGTTCACATCCATGTGATCTGATTCCTGTCCGAATTTGCAGTTTACACTGCGATATGCAAACTGATTTGGGGGGTGTCATTAACTTTGTATTGACCCTCCAAGCAGTTCGCATAGGGCAGTGTGAACTGCCACCGGGAGACATACGATGCGGGAACCCGCAGCGGATTCGCAGGGTTCCCACATCACTGTAGTGTGAACCAACACTTAGAGCCCTTGCACACTGGGGCGGTTTGCAGGCGCTATTGCGCTAATAATAGCGCCTGCAAACCGACCCGAAAGTGCCGCTCCTTGCATTCCAGTGTGAAAGCCCCGAGGGCTTGCACACTGGAGCGATGCGCTGGCAGGACGGTAAAAAAAGTCCTGCCAGCAGCATCTTCGGAGCGGTGAAGGAGCGGTGTGTATACCGCTCCTTTACCGCTCCTGCCCATTGAAATCAATGGGACGGCGCGGCTATACCGCCGGCAATGCGCCTCTGCAGAGGCGCTTTGCGGTGGTATTTAACCCCTTCTCGGTCGCTAGCGGGGGGTAAAACCGCCCCGCTAGCGGCCGCATACCGGCGGTAAAACGCCGCTAATAATAGCAGCGTTTTACCGCCGACGCCGCCCCCGCCCCAGTGTGCAAGGGCTCTTAGGCTCGGTTCACACTGATGTGAGAACCCTGTGAATCCGCTGCCGGTTCCTGCATCGCACCTGACTCGGTTCACACTGCCTTATGCGAACCGCTGAAAGTGTCAATACAAAGTTAATGACACCCCCAGATCGGTTCACATATTGCTGTGTAAACTGTCAATTTAGACATGAATCGGATCGCATGGGTGGGAACACGCAATCCGATTCTGGTGTGGACCAAAAAAGGGTCCTGCATGACCTTGGTCCAAATGCGATGCAAATTCAGCAATACTATCTGTATGGCAGAAATTGCATAGCACAGACTTCACATGTGATTTGCACTGCAGTGTGGTGCGAATCACATGTGAACCGAGCCTAAAGACTGCCCTATAATAGACTGCCCTATAACTGTAGTGGCCCTAGGGCTATGGCCAGCAGTACCATATGGTGGCTTAAGCAGCCACCTCAGGGCACCAGGATAGGGGGGCAGTAAAATCCTAATCCCCAGCCCCTATAGCAGCTCGAAGTGTGTGTACTATAGTAAAGCTGACTGTCGCCTTTCATCTGGAAGTGTTACAAGTGGCTGGGAAGCCGCCTATCACTTCCACCACTGACACAATGTGCAACCCCCTTCACCATGTTTACCGGGCACCACTGTCCCACCTGCGGGCCCGGTGCTGTCATGATGGGTGGCACTGGGAAGGGCGGCCGTAGCTCAGCAGACCTTCATCCACTCAGCCACCCTCCTGTACACAGACTGGGAAGTGTCATGTATGTACGTCAGGGGCAGGCTGGGCCGGGGGGGGGGCGCAGAGTGCCCCCTAGGCCACTCTAATCTATGTTGAAAACAGCTGGCAGCTGCTGCCCGCTGCCTTTTTTTTTTTTCTTCTGTAGGAAATTGGGCCGGCGGCCCATCCGGCTGCTGTTGCATTCCGGGAGTTGTAGTCCGCGCTCAAGCTCCCGAGCAGGGCAGAGGAAACTGCAACTCTGGTGAGGCTGCATTGATGGACACTGATGAGGCTGCATTGATGGGCACTGATGAGGCTGCATTGATGGGCACTGATGAGGCGGCATTGATGGGCACTGATGAGGCGGCATTGATGGGCACTGATGAGGCTGCATCGATGGACACTGATGAGGCTGCATTGATGGGCACTGATGAGGTGGCACTGGTGAGGCTGCATTGATGGGCACTGATGAGGCTGCATTGATGGGCACTGATGAGGCGGCACTGGTGAGGCTGCATTGAAAAACCAGGTGGGCATGGATGAGCTGATTTGGTGGTTCAATGGGCCACTTGACTGGACAGGCTGCCAGCCCTCCCCTGTATGACGTCACTTCTTGGACCAGGGATAAGTAAACAAAAATCCCTGCACCGGCCCTGCACAGTTTGTTGTTGCCATTTAAAGGGGGACCCCACCTTCTCTCATTTTTTCGAGTGCACTCGAAAAAAATTAGGAAACTGCTATTCCTTTAAACATGTTTAGATTACAGTTGTGTTGCTAAATATTGATTTACCCTTTCTTGTATTGATTTTTTTGCTATTGATATAGAGCTGCTTTTATAGATATATTTGTTTACCTTTATTACCTGAGGGTAGTTCTACTCTGCTTTGTGAACTGGATTTTTTATCATTTATGCAAGTTCCTAATTCTAGACAAACAGTGTCTACCACTAAACACGTGTGTAATTGTTTATTGCCTATATCCTACGGTAAGGTGAAAGGTACTATACGCTACGTGTGTCTGTAGTGATTCAATCAACCAGGTGTGTCAGAGAGGCTGAAGGTGTTCTTGGAGTTGAGGCGCAGAACAGGGATCCCAAAATTACCAAGCGGCTCCTTCAGGGGTAGTGCAACACATATTACCCCAGTTTTGATTGACAGGGGACCTCAACACTGCTGTGCTCAGGCAGCATTAAGAGCCCCGTCTCACTTAAGCGTGCCGAACATCTGATCTGCAGCCCTTTATTTTAGAGATGACAGGACATCTTAATGCCTCTGTGTGCAAGCAACGTTAAGAGCCCTATTACACTCACTTCTCGCGTAACCTAAGACTCCTGATGTTCTGCCTACCAATGAGGAGTGATGCTGCGTCTGCACCCTTCACTTTTCCCATCCACCACACGAGCATCTCAATCTGGGAAGGACTGCTGCATAGTTCAAGGGCATCAGTGGGACCTCATGTCGAAGTTTTGCCAAAGGCCTCACAAAGCCTAGAGCCGCCTCTGATAGGGGGATATATATAGATGAGGGGGGAAGAGGGGTATATAGTATACGGGGGAGGAGGGAAGTATATAGATAGTATATAGGTGGGGGAAGGGAGTATATAGATAGTATATAGGTGGGGTATACAGATAGTATATAGGTGGGGGATATATATACTGACTCTTGAAGGCCTGCAGGAAGAGGCGGTGTGGGATCTGCTCCATCTTGGTCCCCCGGGGTGGTCCGGTGTTGGAAGGGCTGTCAAGTTTCTTATGTGCCATGGGGGGGGTCACACAATCACTCCTTGTAGACCCGCCTACTGCGCGCTCTACCCGCCCCCCTCATTGGCCGTCCTCTTTCTCCTCCGCGACGCTAATTGGCTGACAACCTGCTCCTCCGCGCCGCTCATTGGCCACCACGCTGCTACTCATTAGCCTGCCCACCTGTCTGTCACCCGCAGGCACGCTCTAAGCTTCATCATAGCAACTGCGGGAAGAGGAGGAGCGTGAGGCATCCCGGGAGAAAGGGGCGGAGCTGAGTAAAGAGCGCAAATCTGACTGACTCCTCACAGGAATCCCCGGATATAGAGGTGTGACGTATGTACTCTGTATATACTATATATCCACTGTCCTATATATATCTCTATATACTATATCCCCCATATATACCCAGATATAGAGATGTGACCTCTGTAATCTCTGTATATACTATAAATCCACTGTCATATATATATATATATATACCCTGCCAATACTCTGCAATGCCCTGCCAATACTCTGCCAATATATTATTACAGTGGCGGAGATTTTTTTTTGTTGATCCGAGGAACGATCTGAACTGTGAGTTTTTTGATCCGTTGCACCCCTAATCTCTATATACTATATCCCCCGTATATACCCAGATATAGAGATGTGACCTGTGTACTCTCTGTATATGTACACTCCAATGTCCCCATTACAGTCTATGACTGGGCCCAGGAGCTGACACTCCAATGTCCCCACTATAGTCTATGACTGAGCCCAAGAGCTGACACTCTGATGTCCCCACTATAGTCTATGACTGAGCCCAGGAGCTGACACTCTAATTTCCCCACTATAGTCTATGACTGAGCCCAGGAGCTGACACTCTAATGTCCCCACTATAGTCTATGACTGAGCCCAGGAGCTGACACTCCAATGTCCCTACTATAAGTTATGGCTGAGCCCAGGAGCTGACACTCTAATGTCCCCACTATAGTCTATGACTGGGCCCAGGAGCTGACACTCCAATGTCCCCACTATAGTTAATGAACCCTGCCATACCCTGCAATACCCTGCCAATACCATGCCAATACTCTGCCAATACCCTGCCAATACCCTGCCATACCCTGCCATACCCTGCCAATACTCTGCAATACCCTGCCAATACTCTGCCAATACCCTGCCAATACCCTGCCATACCCTGCCAATACTCTGCAATACCCTGCCAATACTCGCCAATACTCTGCAATACCTTGCCAATACTCTGCCATACCCTGCCAATACTCTGCCATACCCTGCCAATACTCGCCAATACTCTGCAATACCCTGCCAATACTCTGCAATGCCCTGCCAATACTCTGCAATGCCCTGCCAATACTCTGCCATACCCTGCCAATATTCGCCAATACTCTGCAATACCCTGCCAATACTCTGCAATACCCTGCCAATACTCTGCAATGCCCTGCCAATACTCTGCAATGCCCTGCCAATACTCTGCCAATACTCTGCAATACTCTGCAATACTCTGCCAATATATTATTACAGTGGCGGAGATTTTTTTTTGTTGATCCGAGGAACGATCTGAACTGTGAGTTTTTTTTGCACCCCTAATCTCTATATACTATATCCCCCGTATATACCCAGATATAGAGATGTGACCTGTGTACTCTCTGTATATGTACACTCCAATGTCCCCATTACAGTCTATGACTGGGCCCAGGAGCTGACACTCCAATGTCCCCACTATAGTCTATGACTGAGCCCAAGAGCTGACACTCTGATGTCCCCACTATAGTCTATGACTGAGCCCAGGAGCTGACACTCTAATTTCCCCACTATAGTCTATGACTGAGCCCAGGAGCTGACACTCTAATGTCCCCACTATAGTCTATGACTGAGCCCAGGAGCTGACACTCCAATGTCCCTACTATAAGTTATGGCTGAGCCCAGGAGCTGACACTCTAATGTCCCCACTATAGTCTATGACTGAGCCCAGGAGCTGACACTCTAATGTCCCCATGATAGTCTATGACTGGGCCCAGGAGCTGACACTCCAATGTCCCCACTATAGTTAATGACTGAGCCCAGGAGCTGACACTCTACTGTCCCCACTATAGTCTATGACTGAGCCCAGGAGCTGACACTCTAATGTCCCCACTATATTCTATGACTGAGCCTAGGAGCTGACACTCTAATGTCCCCACTATAGTCTATGACTGAGCCCAGGAGCTGACACTCTAATGTCCCCACTATATTCTATGACTGAGCCCAGGAGCTGACACTCTAATGTCCTCACTATAGTCTATGACTGTGCCCAGGAGCTGACACTCTAATGTCCCCACTATAGTCTATGACTGAGCCCAGGAGCTGACACTCTAATGTCCCCAGTGCTGTCTATGACTGAGCCCAGGAGCTGACACTCTATTGTCCCCACTATAGTCTATAACTGAGCCCAGGAGCTGACACTCTAATGTCCCCACTATAGTCTATGACTGAGCCCAGGAGCTGAAACTCTAATGTCCCCAGTGCAGTCTATGACTGAGCCTCTAATCTTTATCTGTTTGAACCTTTGCCAGGAAATTCGGAGTTGTCGGAGTGTGGGGAGCCGTGCCGCGCTCCAGTGAGATTTCGGCAGACCTTCGGAAAGGTGGCTGAAGTCTATCAGTCTGGACAGGGTTACACCACCATCTCCAAGGCCCTGGACCTCATTCGGACTACGGTCAGAGCCATTCTCACCAAGTGGAAGAAGTTTGGAACGGTGGTGAATCTACCTAGGAGTGGTCGTCCTGCGAAAATCTCCCCCCAGGCCAGAAGGATCATCATCAGTGAAGTCAAGAAGAACCCTTCTGCCTCGTCCCGGGAACTGCAGGCCTCTCTGGCCTCGGGTCAGGTGAATGTTCAGGACTCAACCATTAGAAAGACTCTGTGCAAAAACGGGAGAGTGGTGAGCCGGTAACCTCTCTTCCCTAAAAGGAACATGGCGGCTTGTCAGGAGTGCAGCGGAAATCTCCAGAATATCTCTACTCATCTCTGGAAGGGCGTTCTGTGCCACGAAGAATCAAAAGTCCACTGTGTTCAGAAAAGGTATATGATGTTCCAGAGTTCGTGTGGGACTAATACTGTTCTATGGAATCAGAATAAAGAATTCACTCACCACCAGTGTAAGGAGGTACTGCCATGACCACCAGTGTACGGAGGTACTGCCATGACCACCAGTGTACGGAGGTACTGCCATGACCACCAGTGTAAAGAGGTACTTCCATGACCACCAGTGTAAAGAGGTACTGCCATGACCACCAGTGTAAAGAGGTACTACCATGACCAGAGTACGGAGGTACTGCCATGACCACCAGTGTAAGGAGGTACTGCCATGACCACCAGTGTAAGGAGGGGATGTGTCTCTGGGGTTGTGTCTCTGGGGGTGTATCCCTGGGGGTGTGTCTCTGGAGTGTATTTTTGGGGGGGTGTCTCTGGGTTGTGTTTCTGGAGTGTGTTTCTGGAGTGTGTTTTTTGGGGTGTGTCTCTGGGGTGTGTCTCTGGGGTGTGTCTCCGGGGGGGGTGTCTCCGGGGGGTGTCTCCGGGGGGGGGGGGTGTCTCGGAGGTGTGTCTCGGAGGTGTGTCTTTGGCGGTGGTGTTTCGGGGGGTGTGTCTCTGGGACATTGACACACCTGGAAATGGTTTCACATCCATATAAAATGTATATTTATTGTGAATAATAATGATATATAGGGAATAATATCGATTTACTTACTGATGTGGTTTTGTATTTCCCCCCTTTCATGCAGTGTCTCCGCCCCCCCAGAAGGTGAAGGACTTCCTCTCCTGGAGGTTCAGCTCTCTGATTCTGCAGATTTGTGACCACCAGAAGCAGATGGAATCGTGTACTTTTTTGGTCAGCGTCACCTGAGGCTGTCTGATTCATCATGGAGCCTGACAAGTATGGATGGGGGGGATACCAGGGGACATCGCTGAATCTCTGGGGGGGGGATACCAGGGGACATCGCTGAATCTCTGGGGGGGGGGGGTGATACCAGGGGACATTGCAGAATCTCTGGGGGGAGGGACTAACAGGGGACATCACTGAATCTCGGAGTTAATAGTACGTGCGCTGACACCAATGCTGGGGGTTAATGGTGCGCCCGCTGACAGCAATTCCGGGGTTAATAGTGCATCCGCTGACACCAATGCTGGGGGTTAAAAGTACATCCGCTGACACCAATGCTGGGGGTTTAATAGTGCGTCCGCTGACACTAATGCTGGGGGTTAATAGTGCATCCGCTGACACCAATGCCGGGGTTAATAGTGCGTCCGCTGACAGCAATGCCGAGGTTAATAGTGCGTCCGCTGACACCAATGCTGGGGGTTAATAGTGCGTCCGCTGACACCAATGCTGGGGGTTAATATTGCGTCCGCTGACACCAATGCTGGGGTTAATAGTGCGTCTGCTGACAGCAATGCCGGGGGTTAATAGTGCGTCCGCTGACAGCAATGCCGGGGTTAATAGTGCGTCAGCTGACACCAATGCTGGGAGTTAATAGTGCGTCCGCTGACACCAATGCTAAGGGGTTAATAGTGCGTCCGCTGACACAAATGCCGGGGTTAATAGTGCGTCCGCTGACAGCAATTCCAGGGTTAATAGTGCATCTGCTGACACCAATGCTGGGGGTTAAAAGTACATCCGCTGACACCAATGCTGGGGGTTAATAGTGCATCCACTGACACTAATGCTGGGGGTTAATAGTGCGTCCGCTGACACCAATGCCGGGGGTTAATAGTGCGTCCGCTGACACCAATGCCGGGGGTTAATAGTGCGTCCGCTGACAGCAATGCCGGGGTTAATAGTGCGTCCGCTGACACCAATGCTGGGGGTTAATAGTGCGTCCGCTGACACCAATGCTGGGGGTTAATAGTGCGTCCGCTGACACCAATGCCGGGGTTAATAGTGCGTCCGCTGACAGCAATGCCGGGGTTAATAGTGCGTCCGCTGACACCAATGGTGGGGGTTAATAATGCGTCCGCTGACACCAATGCTGGGAGTTAATAGTGCATCCACTGACACCAATGCCGGGGTTAATAGTGCGTCCGCTGACACCAATATAGGGGGTTAATAGTGCGTCTGCTGACACCAATGCTGGGGGTTAATAGTGCGTCCGCTGACACCAATTCTGGAAGTTAATAGTGCGTCCGCTGACACCAATGCTGGGGTTAATAGTGCGTCCGCTGACACCAATGCTGAGTTAATAGTGCGTCCACTGACGCCAATGCCGGGGTTAATAGTGCGTCCGCTGACACCAATGCCGGGGTTAATAGTGCGTCCGCTGACACCAGTGCTGAGGGTTAATAGAGCGTCCGCTGACACCAATGCCGGTCCCAGTAACTCCTCTGACATACACCTGGATGACAAACCCCCAACAAGCATAGCGCCCCCCATTGTTTTCAGTGCGTTGCCCTATGCCCCACAAGCCTGACAAAGTATCTCATAACGCGTTCCGCTTTGTTTTATTTCCCGCGCATTTTGCCACATTTCTTGTATTGGGGTCTCACGTTTTGGGGGGAAATTTACAATAAATGGCACTACAAGCGTGAGGCAGATATTTTTGCGTGTTCCGGGATTGCGTGGAAACGTGCATTACCGGAACGCGCAGATGTGACCGGAGACTGATATGGTGGAAAGTTGTCACCGCGGCACGCCAAGTTCCACCATATTTCCATTTATATTCCTTTGTTCCCTGTTCCAATTTTTCCTTTTTCCCAAGTATGGGGCATGAGTGATTGTCCATACAGAGCAGGAGATCTATGGGGGGGAGGGTGGTTAGTAGATCAATAGAGCATATGACTGGAAGCAGGGGGCCAAGACAAGGGGGGGCATGACCCAGGCATTATGCTCGGGGGCAGGGCACAGGTGACAGGCTCCCTCTCCTAGCACCTCCCCCACAACATTACGTCATACTCCTTCGCCCCGCCCCTACCTATTCTGCTCCACCCACTCCTCAGTCTGAATTCTCCTACACCGAGAGATTAGATGAGTCTCCTCCCACATAAAGTCCCTGGCTCCACCACAGGCTGATAGGTTCATGGAGCCTTCACTAACATGGCGGACCACCCACAAGTCCTGGTCCATTGAGCAGCAGTCATTGGTTGCTAGAGATGCCGGCATGCCTAGCAACCAATGACTTCACGTGCCTGCTGTGTGTCCTGCAGCACATTTCTCCTGCCAGCTCCCACCTTCTGCCTGCCAGGCTATAGGGAGTTCTCCAACAGGTACAGTTTGGGGGCAGTTTGATGGGGCAATTAATCTATGGGGACACTGTAATGGGGCAACTGATCTATATATGTACTCTGATGGGGCAAGTGATTTGTGGGGGTACACGGATGGGGCCAACTGATTTATGGGGGAATCCGAAATACAAAAATGTACTATACTTCAGCTTAGCAGTCCTTATATATGGTGGCTGCATTCGTTTTCTTTTCCCTTTGTCTTTGATCCTGCCAGTAACTTCCTGTCCTAGGGTGACAACACTCACTGTACTGAATCTATGGAGACATTGTCACCGTAGGACAGAAAGTGTGTTTGGACTACAGAATACTCCCCCCTGTCTATAACATAGTGAGGTGATGTTTTGTAGTCCACATAGAGAACTGGGACTGAAAACAGTCCAGAGACAACGAGAGCAGAAAGTTCTGAGCTCTGTATATTTCCGGCAGGATGAAAAGTGACATTTTTGCACTTGTAGAAGGGATAGAAGAATACGGTATATTCTATATCTTCATGCAGACTTGTAAAGTTGCTGAGAGGTCCACTTTAAGTTCTGCCTGGAGTCCTGCTATAAAGCCTTGATTGCTGAGCTCTTCTTGTCCAGGATAGGGACTCTTACGTCTTCCTTTCTTCTTGTCACAGGAAGAATACCTCAGCTCCTTGTTAAGTGAATATCAAGAGAAAGATGAAGTGGAGCAACAAGGAGCGCTGTGTGCCAAAGCCTGTGGAAGATCCTCCAAGGGTAAGTACTAGCAGATAACAGCCCCTGCTTCACCACAGCGACACACTTTATTTTCTATTAAATCTGCTGCTAGAATGGAAATCACCTTGCCTTAAGTGTGGACCCCCGAGCAGAGGAAATATTTGGCACTTACTGGGCATGGACACGTCGTGGCCTCCCCTTTCCAACCCTCTAACCACCCTATTGGTCTGTGTAGCTTCCTGTCATACATGTACTGCATTATGACCACTAGATGGAGCTGAGGATCATCCTTATTTTCTTATTCCTGCTGGAGGGATGTCAGTGTCAGGATGGGGGGTATCGGTGTAATATTCCTGGGGGGACATCAGTGTCAGGATGGGGGGTGTCGCTGTAATGTTCCTGGGGGGTGTCAGGATGGGGGGTATCGGTGTAATATTCCTGGGGGGACGTCAGTGTCAGGATGGGGGGTGTCGGTGTAATATTCCTGGGGGGACGTCAGTGTCAGGATGGGGGGTGTCGGTGTAATATTCCTGCTGGGGGGACATCAGTGTCAGGATGGGGGGGTGTCGGTGTAATATTCCTGCTGGGGGGTATGGGTGTAGTATTCTTGTTGGGGGGGTATAGGTGTAATATTCCTGCTGGGGGGGTATGTGTGTAATATTCCTGCTGGGAGGGTGTCTGTGTAATATTCATGTTGGGTGGGTATGGGTGTAATATTCATGTTGGGGCTTGTCGGTGTAATATTCCTGATGGGGGAGTATGGGTGTAATATTCATGTTGGGGGGGTATGGGTGTATTATTCATATTGGGGGGACGTTTGTGCAGGAAGTTCTTGTCGTATGATGGACACGGCGAGGATTTGGTCACACCTAGGTGTTCTGGATTCCCGATTTGGTGCAAAACGCAGCACACGCTTGCGATCCCTTTACTTTCAATATCATCCCAATCGAGGCGTGATTTTGCCGCAATTGTTGCCTGACGGCCTATAGGAAATAGGCGTCCCGCAAATTTTTTTTTGTGATTTGTCAGGTGACAATATTGTCCCATGATTGGGGTGCCATTGAAAATAACTGGATCACAATCTGGAATCGCAGTAATTCCGCCCGCGATCCGGAAGGCCTAGATGTGATCGCAGCCTAAGCGTCTTCTATCAGTTGCTGGGTTCACCTTCTATAGATTCTGGGGGAACATTTTCTTCCTCAAACATTCCACACATTCGCTTCATTCTTCATTCCACCCTTGTATAGCGCTTTTCTCTCTGAGGACTCCAAGTATTGGAGAAGGCGTTGGCCGGGAATCGAACCCAGGTCAGCTGCTTGAAAGGCAGCTATGCTCACCACTGCACCACCAACGCAAGGTAGCATGTCTTTGTAGTGTGGGAGGAAACCGGAGTACCCGGAGGAAACCCACGCAAGCACAGGGAGAACATGCAAACTCCATGCAGATAGTGTCCTGGTCAGGATTTGAACCATGGCCCCCAGTGCTGCAACCCCTAAGCCTCTGTGCTGCCTGTATGCGGCCTCTGTTCTCTAAGGCCCGCCCCCGCTGAACGCTGAGTTCATCATTTATGTCCACTCAAAGCGCCTCCAGAAGAAATCCAAACTTATCCTAAACTGCAATCTATGTATATGACACTCCAAAAAACACCCAAAGAATACCGGCCTCCAACCTCCCCTCAGCCGGTCCAACAGACGCCCAAGAAGGAGGGGGAGTATGGAAGAGGGAGAGAGGGAGGAAAGGAGGGGGGGAGGTTAGGGGGAAGGAAGGGGTGTGGGGGTTCCCCCCAACCCTCACCCCCTTCTTTCTCCAACCTTTCCTCCCCCCCCTTTTCCTCCCTCTCTCCCTCTTCCATACTCCCCCTTGTTCTTCAGGTCATTATGTTTTGGCAACATATTGTCGAACCTTAAAGCTTCTGCAGAAGCTGCAGAAAGGTAAATAGAGGGCTGATGGGAAGACCCTCCGGTTACTGGAGTGGCAGCTCGCACCAGTGTAGGGACCTGTGTTGGTACAGCCGTACCTGGTCCCAGGGAGGCTTCCTCAGACTTTTTGTTGAGTCTTCTTCTAGGAACAGCCAATTGTCTTGTTTGTCCAGCTGCATTGATAGTTGGTGATTCAGAAGTTCCAAAAACGAAAATGGAGGGCTGATGGGAAAACCCTCTGGTTACTGAAGTGGCAGCCACCAGTGTAGGGACCTGTGTTGTTACAGCCATACCTGGTCCCTCGGGAGAGTTCCTTAGAATTTTTGTTGAGACTTCTTCTAGGAACAGTCAATCATCTTGTTTGTCCATTTACATTCATAGTTGGTGATTCAGAAGCTCCAAAAAGGGAAATAGAGGGCTGATGGGAAGGCCCTCTGGATACTGGAGTGGCAGCCGCCACCAGTGTAGGGACCTGTGTTGGTAAAGCCGTATCTGGTCCCTGGGAGCGTTCCTCAGACTTTTAGTTGAGTCTGTGATTCAGAAGCTGCTGATGAACGTCACATTCTGCCAGAGTCTCAGTGGTAACGCCACAATCTGCAATCTATGTATATAACACTCCAAAACACACCCAAAGAATACCGGCCTCCAACCTCCCCTCAGCCGGTCCAACACACGCCCAAGAGGGAGGGGGAGTATGGAAGAGGGAGAGAGGGAGGGGGGGAGGGGAGGTTAGGGGTAAGGAAGGGGTGTGGGGGTTCCCCCCAACCCTCACCCCCTTCTTTCTCCAACCTTTCCTCCCCCCTTTTCCTCCCTCTCTCCCTCTTCTATACTCCCCCTTGTTCTTCAGGTGATTATGTTTTGGCGACGTATTGTCGAACCTTAAAGCTTCTGCAGAAGCTGCAGAAAGGTAAATAGAGGGCTGATGGGAAGACCCTCCGGTTACTGGAGTGGCAGCTCGCACCAGTGTAGGGACCTGTGTTGGTACAGCCGTACCTGGTCCCAGGTAGGCTTCCTCAGACTTTTTGTTGAGTCTTCTTCTAGGAACAGCCAATTGTCTTGTTTGTCCAGCTGCATTGATAGTTGGTGATTTTAGTTGAGTCTGTGATTCAGAAGCTGCTGATGAACGTCACATTCTGCCAGAGTCTCAGTGGTAACACCACAATCTGCCGGTGTCTTAGTGGGAAAGTTACATTCTGCCCGAGTCTCAACAGAATCGTTGCATGCTGGAGGAGTCTCAGTGTGAATGACACGTGGTTGATTTAACATTTTTTCCACACTTTTGGTTATTTTCTTTCCCAACAGAGCTGCACCCTGCTCATTTAAGTGCAGTCCATCCCTGCTGTAGAGCAAGTGACCAATTGAAAAGTCAGGCCAGGTCTCCATGAAGCCAAACCCCTCCTTCCTGCACCAATTCTTCAGCCACTTGCTAAGCTCCCTAAGCTCCTGTTGCCTCCTTGGTGTGGCTCGAGGTACAGGCAGTGTTTCTGAAAATGCTGCCTTGGAGGTCCTTTTCTTCAATATAGCCCCTAAGTCCCTGAAATCATTTTGTAGGGTGCTCCATTTTCTTCTAATGTTGTCATTGGTTCCAATATGTACCATGACAACTGGATCCTCTCCAGCCCCATCCAACAATCCGTCCATCCGATCTGCAATGTCCCGAACTCGTGCGACTGGGAAACAATATACTGTTCGTTGATCGCGGTCATTCTTACAGATTGCCCTCTCTGTCCCTCTAATAACAGAGTCCCCTACCACCAGGATCTGCCTATCCTTTTCTTTAAGCTTGCCCTCATCTTCATGGGAGGAGATATTCAAATGGCTGCCCTGGTATTTTGGTGAGTTCTCAACATGAACCTCACATTGTGCTGTAGTCTCAACATGAATGTGACAATCAGGTGGTGTCTCAATGTGAATGTCACATGCTGGTGGAGTATCTATGTGAATGTCACATGCTGGTGGAGTATCTGTGTGAACGTCACATGCTGGTGGAGTCTCCGCGTGAACTACACATGCTGGTGGAGGCTCCGTGTGAACGTCACAAGCTGGTGACGTCTCCGTGTGAACGTCACATGCTAGTGGAATCTCCATGTGAACATCCCATGCTGGTGAAGTCTTCGTGTGAACGTCACATGCTGATGGTGTCTTCGTAGGAACGTCACATGCTGATGGCGTCTTCGTGTGAACGTCACATGCTGGTGGCGTCTCCGTGTGAACGTCACATGCTGGTGGTGGATTTAACATTTTTTCCACCCTTTTGGTTATTTTCTTTACCAACAGAGCTGCACCCTGCTCATTTAAGTGCAGTCCATCCCTGCTGTAGAGCAAGTGACTAATTGAAAAGTCAGTCCAGGTCTCCATGAAGCCAAACCCCTCCTTCCTGCACCAGTTCTTCAGCCACTTGCTAAGCTCCCTAAGCTCCTGTTGCCTCCTTGGTGTGGCTCGAGGTACAGGCAGTATTTCTGAAAATGCTGCCTTGGAGGTCCTTTTCTTCAATATAGCCCCTAAGTCCCTGAAATCATTTTGTAGGGTGCTCCATTTTCTTCTAATGTTGTCATTGGTTCCAATATGTACTATGACAACTGGATCCTCCCCAGCCCCATCCAACAATCCGTCCATCCGATCTGCAATGTCCCGAACTCGTGCGACTGGGAAACAATATACTGTTCGTTGATCACGGTCATTCTGACAGATTGCCCTCTCTGTCCCTCTAATAACAGAGTCCCCTACCACCAGGATCTGCCTATCCTTTTCTTTAGGCTCGCCCTCATCTTCATGAGAGGAGATATTCAAATGGCTTCCCTGGTATTTTGGTGGGTTCTCAACATGAACCTCACATTGTGCTGTAGTCTCAACATGAATATGACATTCAGGTGGTGTCTCAATGTGAATGTCACATGCTGGTGGAGTATCCGTGTGAATGTCACATGCTGGTGGAGTATCTGTGTGAACGTCACATGCTGATGGAGTCTCCGTGTGAACTACACATGCTGGTGGAGGCTCCGTGTGAACGTCACAAGCTGGTGGTGTCTCCGTGTGAACCTCACAAGCTGGTGGTGTCTCCGTGTGAACATCACATGCTGGTGGCGTCTCCATGTTAACGTCACATGCTGATGGTGTCTTCATGTGAACGTCACATGCTGATGGTGTCTTCGTGTGAACGTCACATGCTGGTGGCGTCTCTGTGTGAACGTCACATGCTGGTGGTGGATTTAACATTTTTTCCACCCTTTTGGTTATTTTCTTTCCCAACAGAGCTGCACCCTGCTCATTTAAGTGCAGTCCATCCCTGCTGTAGAGCAAGTGACCAATTGAAAAGTCAGTCCAGGTCTCCATGAAGCCAAACCCCTCCTTCCTGCACCAGTTCTTCAGCCACTTGCTAAGCTCCCTAAGCTCCTGTTGCCTCCTTGGTGTGGCTCGAGGTACAGGCAGTATTTCTGAAAATGCTGCCTTGGAGGTCCTTTTCTTCAATATAGCCCCTAAGTCCCTGAAATCATTTTGTAGGGTGCTCCATTTTCTTCTAATGTTGTCATTGGTTCCAATATGTACCATGACAACTGGATCCTCCCCAGCCCCATCCAACAATCCGTCCATCCGATCTGCAATGTCCCGAACTCGTGCGACTGGGAAACAATATACTGTTCGTTGATCGCGGTCATTCTGACAGATTGCCCTCTCTGTCCCTCTAATAACAGAGTCCCCTACCACCAGGATCTGCCTATCCTTTTCTTTAGGCTTGCCCTCATCTTCATGAGAGGAGATATTCAAATGGCTTCCCTGGTATTTTGGTGGGTTCTCAACATGAACCTCACATTGTGCTGCAGTCTCAACATGAATGTGACATTCAGGTGGTGTCTCAATGTGAATATCACATGCTGGAGGGGTATCCGTGTGAATGTCACATGCTGGTGGAGTATCCTTGTGAACGTCACATGCTGGTGGAGTCTCCGTGTAAACTACACATGCTGGTGGAGGCTCCGTGTGAACGTCACATGCTGGTGGTGTCTCCGTTTGAACGTCACATGCTGGTGGTGTCTCCGTGTGAACGTCACATGCTGGTGGAATCTCCATGTGAACATCCCATGCTGGTGAAGTCTCCGTGTTAACGTCACATGCTGATGGTGTCTTCGTGTGAACGTCACATGCTAGTGGTGTCTCCGTGTGAATGTCACATGCTGGTGGCATCTCCGTGTGAATGTCACATGCTGGTGGCGTCTCCGTGTGAACGTCACATGCTGGTGGTGTCTCCATGTGAACGTCACATGCTGGTGGGGACTCCTTGTGAACGTCACATGCTGGTGGAGTCTCAATGTAGCTTTCATATTCTGTCTCGCTCACTGGGGTAGTCCTGCCTTGTGAGCTGTGTCTGCAGTAAATACCGCGTACATCTGCAATAAAAAAGAATCAGATTTAGCACCTTCACCTACATATATATATATATATATATATATATATATATATATATATGTATATATATATTACAACATAAAATTATGGAGAGAAAAGTTCAAAATTCCAGTGCAAGGGACAATAAATAATCCCAACATGACAGGGACACAGGGATGACTAATGGCCTTCATATAAACATTTTGGTTGCCTGGTAGTTATGCCGACCCACTAAAATGAAAAAGGGGTCTGATTCTTCACTTTCGGGTGCAGTGGAGTAATCTGCAGTGCTTCTGTTTCTTATTATTAAACACCCGTGATGATGAATGTGGACATATTTAATAAATAGCATCCCCCAGGACACCTACAGTGTCCCATCTGATAACAAATAGAGATCATACACCCATCAGCATGACCAACATACACATAAGAAGGGCCTTAAGATCAAACCTACCATGCGTATCCTCAAAACTCACTGTATCTGTCAGAACAAAGACATAGCAGCCACCTCCTTCTCCATGGCCGGCTCTGTGGCTGGGGCCACCAGTCCCATCTGGCCTGGTGGCCGCTATGTCTTTGTTCTGACAGATACGGTGAGTTTTGAGGATAAGCTTGGTAGGTTTGATCTTCAAGCCCTTCTTATGTGTATGTTGGTCTTGGTGATGGGTGCATGATCTCTATTTGTTATCAGATGGGACACTGTAGGTGGCCTGGGTACCTGTTCTTACATCAGTTTTGGACCCTTTAGTAGTGTGCATTAGCTTGATTACATTCTATATACATGGTGAGTTTTATGTTCATGTTGTGTGCTTCTCTGTATAGTGCTGACCCTCATGGATATTCATTAGGGTTGCAACGGATCAAAAAACTCACGGTTCGGATCGTTCCTCGGATCAGGAGTCACGGTTTGGATCAACAAAAAAAAATCTCCCCCACTGTAATATCCACAATTTCCCCCACTGTAATATATTAGCAGGGTATGGCAGGGTATTGCAGGGTATTGCAGGGTATTGGCAGAGTATTGGCAGGGTATTGGCAGAGTATTGGCAGGGTATGGAAGAGTATTGGCAGGGTATGGAAGAGTATTGGCAGGGTATGAAAGAGTATTGGCAGGGTATGAAAGAGTATTGGCAGGGTATGGAAGAGTATTGGCAGGGTATGGCAGAGTATTGGCAGGGTATGGCAGAGTATTGTCAGGACATTGCAGAGTATTGTCAGGACAATGCAGAGTATTGTCAGGGCAATGCACAGTATTGTCAGGGCATTGCAGAGTATTGTCAGGGCATTGTAGAGTATTGGCAGGAGTCACGGTTCGGATCAACAAAAAAAAATCTCCCCCACTGTAATATCCACAATCTCCCCCACTGTAATATATTAGCAGGGCATGGCAGAGTATTGCAGGGTATTGGCGGGTATATTGGCAGAGTATTGGTGGGTATATTGGCAGAGTATTGGCAGGGTATGGCAGAGTATTGGCAGGGTATGGCAGAGTATCGGCAGGGTATGGCAGAGTATTGGCAGGGTATGGCAGAGTATTGGCAGGGTATGGCAGAGTATTGGCAGGGCATGGCAGAGTATTGGCAGGGCATGGCAGAGTATTGGCAGGGCATTGCAGAGTATTGGCAGGGCATTGTAGAGTATTGGCAGGGCATTGCAGAGTATTGTCAGGGCATTGCAGAGTATTGTCAGGGCATTGGCAGGGAATTGCAGAGTATTCGCAGGTCATTGCAGAGTATTGCCAGGGCATTGCAGAGTATTGGCAGGAGTCACGGTTCGGATCAACAAAAAAAAATCTCCCCCACTGTAATATATTAGCAGGGTATGGCAGAGTATTGCCGGGTATTGCAGGGTATTGGCGGGTATATTCGCAGAGTATTGGCAGGGTTATTGGCAGGGTATTGGCAGAGTATTGGCAGGGTATGGAAGAGTATTGGCAGGGTATGGAAGAGTATTGGCAGGGTATTGGCAGGGTATAGTAGAGTATTGGCAGGGCATTGCAGAGTATTGTCAGGGCATTGCAGAGTATTGTCAGGGCATTGCAGAGTATTGTCAGGGCATTGCAGAGTAATGTCAGGGCATTGCAGAGTATTGGCACTGCTGCCATCCAAACTCTCCCCTCCACTGTACAGATCAGTACACAGAGGGGAGAGAGGAACCAGCGTCATGACATAACACTGGTTTGTTACAAGTGATCGCCGCTCCATCATTTGACGGAGCGATCACGTGGTAAACGGCCGCCGGGTGTACCAAGATGGCCGCCGGCTCCGGAGCTAGGCCAAAGCCGCGGCCTTTCCTATGGCCGAGCCAACAGAGCGCTCTGCGGATCGCGGGTGTCCCGATCCGCGGAGGTTGATCCGTACGGATCACGGATCAATGGCGATCCGTTGCACCCCTAATATCCATTGAACATATTTATGTTGTTATATCTTTTTGATACACATTTACTTTGATAACAGAAATGTTAATTTACGGTCATGCATAATTACTAAAAATTCTTTATGCAAATTTTTGGAATTATTGTTGTTTATTTTTTATTTTGATTGTATTTGTCTTTTTGTAGCTACATATTGCTTTATAAGCTCCTGAAGAAGCTGAAAAGTGAAACATGTCAAGCAACAAGCATCACGCTGGTTACAGTAACTACTTTATGTGTATATTGTACATGTGCACTGAATTGTCTTTATGAAATGTGGACAACATTCATTGTCCCCCCGTTTCTTTTAAAACTTTGGACTCCAATAACAATGTTTTTATAAAAAAATATATTTTTGTGTGTTTTTTGCACCATTAAAGAAGATCCTGTTCCTTTAAAGCCTGTTATAGAGCACAGTGCTTGTGCTGTGTATGAAATAGCTGGCTGATCCTACCAGTTTCTGCCCTCCCCCCTCTGCGCTGACTCCCATGTATCAGGGCTGCAGAGTCCTGACACCGGAGTCCTGACAGAGGCTTCTTACCACGTGATCATCGCGTGAACTTGGAAGTGACGGGAAACGGCATTCCTCGGTTCGCGCTGACAGGGAGAGCCAATCGGCAGCTCTCTCTGTCAGAGGGGGGGTCTGTGCTGATAATCAGCACATTGATTATCTGTGCAGCCCCCATGAGAGGTGCCCAACAACTACCAGCAGTGCCCCCTCAAAGTCTCTCAGTGCCCACCACAGTGCCAATCAGTGCCCACCACAGTGCCAATCAGTGCCCATCATAGTCCCCACCACAGTGCCAATCAGTGCCCATCAGTGCTGCCTTTAAGTGCCCATCAGTGCTGCATATCAGTGCCAACTCATCAGTGCACATCAGTGAAGGAGAAAACAACATTTTATGACAAAATAAGAAAAAAATTTTTTTGTTCAAAAATTGGGTCTTTTTTAGACCCAGAGGTGATGAAATACCAGCAAAAGAAAGCTCTATTTGTGGGAAGAAAATTATAAAAATGCAGTTTGGGTACAGTGTTGTATGACCGTGTAATTGTCATTCAAAGTGGGACAGCGCTAAAAGCTGAAAATTGTCCTGGGCAGGAAGGGGGGGAAGTGCCGGTATTGAAGTGGTGAATCTTCAACTGCCATAATGCTGCACATGTGATCCGTTATGACACCAGCCATTGGATGGTTTGACAGTTTGGTTGAGAGCACAACCAATGTGACAGTTAGCATTCCCGACATGCCAGAAATAGAAATGTTTTTTGAAACTGTTAAATCGATGGGATTCCTTCCTCTTTAATACAAGTAGAAACCGTTTTATTTATAAATAACGCACAGGCACGAGGATGCAGATTTTTATCTGACAGAGGAGATGATATAAAGATCAGATTGTGGCTTATCAATCACTTTAATATCTCCTTCTGTTCTATAATTCTATGAAAAAAATAATCAATAATTTGATCGATGAGTGTAGGTGACTTATCCAGAGTACTTTTTGTATCTATCACTATCCATAACACTTACCAATTTCGGTGTCTGTACCACAATGATGTCTATTGGCTTTACAGCCGTAACCGAAACATCCAACAACGGCTCTGAAACAGCCGCGCACAATCCTCTTCATTTTGGGGGGCTTTTTGGTTGGGGTATCTGCAGGCTGGTCACTGATACCTCCTACCATTGCCCCTCCTTTGCTGGCTTTCTCTTTGGTGTTTTTCAGAGAAAGAAGCCGATTACATTTAAATCGGTTCATTATTAGGAATAAAGAAACTCGCTTTAAATGTATGACAATAGAAATTGCAATGAAATTGAATCGAACAAAATCAAATCCAATAAAATCGCAAGAAATATCTCAGGAGAGATAAGAAGAAGCACGTGTTCACTGGTCAGTGATCTCTGAGCTTCTAAGAACTCACTGACCTGCGTCTGGCTATTTAGAGACTCAGCCGATGACATCATAGGCAGAGGGACCAATCAGATCGCAGTGCCAAGATCAGGTCACCTTTTTTTTTTTTTTTGAAAAATAACTGACGATTTTTCTTAAAGGAGCCACGTCCTTATTTGTGAGCTTTGGGAATTCAGCCTGTAGGATCAGTATACGGATCTAATAGGGATATACGGCTCCTGGAAGAACATGTTATTGTGAATGAGATTTAACCCTTACAGTCCCATGGCTGAAATAAAGATCTCTATTCTTATGATAACATTGTGAATGGAGCCTTAGAAATCCTCCATCAAATCTTTTCTTTTATTTTATCATTATTACACACCAATTATTTCTCCATTTTTAACCCTTTCACTGCCAAATCAAATGTTTTCCCTTTCATTTATGAAACCAATTCCCCTCCCCTTTTGTTTTTAACCCTTGCACTGCAAAATCATAGTTTTTTTCATTTTTAACCCTTTCTATGAACCGTTTTTTTTTTCAAAACACAGATTTTTGTAAGTTTTTTTTTTAACGCTTTCAGCGCCAAACCAACTTCTTTTCTTTTTTTATACCCCCCCTCCCCCCATTTTTAACCCTTTTACCGACAAAACCAAAATGTGTTTTTTACATTTCTTGCCCAAATGTAAAATTATCACTAAAGGAAAACTTGTTTATTGATAGTGTTGGATGGAGTGGAGAGGGTTTAGAACCCCTGTCAGGTTTTTATTGCTGTCTGCGCCCCCTTAAGGCTCGGTTCACACT
The DNA here is from genome assembly GCA_037952925.1 of Lithobates clamitans. Lineage (NCBI taxonomy): Eukaryota > Metazoa > Chordata > Amphibia > Anura > Ranidae > Lithobates > Lithobates clamitans. The sequence goes on from JBBGZY010001417.1 coordinate 2,369,749, forward strand.
GGGGCGACTTGTCAGGCGACCTAGTCGCCTGACATGTCGCCTCCCGTCGCCTCCCGTTCTGCGCTATGGAACCGTTCTAATCGGAGCGACGCAAGTCGCTCCGACTTAGAAAAAGGTTCCTGTATTACTTTGGGGGCGACTTGGGGCGACTTGCATAGACTTCTATGCAGAAGTCGTCTCGCAAGTCGCCCCGGCAGTCGTTTGCAGGTCGCCTCGCTGAGGCGACCTGCAAGTCGTGCCGCCCATGTGTGAACCGAGCCTTAGGAAGATTCATTCTCTTCAACTGCCAAATTCTTTCAGTTTTTAACCCTTTCACCACCAAACTATATTGTTCATTTGTTTCAACCCTTTAACTGTCAAACCAAGTAACCCCTCCCCCTACACACACACATTTTAACTGCCACTTTCACTGCCAAATCATTTTTTTTTTCATTTCTCCCCCACATGTTACATTATAAATAAAGGAAAATGTTTTTATTGTTGGTGTTAGATGGAGTGGAGAGGGATTAGAACCCCTGTCAGGTTTTTATTGCTGCCTGCGCTCCCTTTAGGGAGCTTCATTCTCTCTATTTACCAACAAAAGTGAAAGAAACATTCCAGATTTTGGGTTGTCACCAGAACAGGAATTAGAGGGGAAATCCTCCAATAGGGACACTAGTTCTGGTGACACCCAGGGATGATGTCACTTTGGGAGGATTTCTCTCACTTCCTGTTGTCTCCTTCCGTTTGTATCCCGGAGATCTCCTGTATCGGTTCTTTATATTTATCATTATATAGAGAGATTTCAGAATAAATGGCCTTTTTTATAAAACTTTACATATTAACTAAATTATGTATCACTCCTTTTTAAGGTCATTAATCGATTAATCTAAACAATAATCAGCCAACTAATCGATTATGAATATAATCGTTAGTTGCAGCCCTAGTGTGTGTGTATATTATATATATGTGTGTGTGTGGGGGGGGGGGGGGGTGACATGCATTGTGATATATGTATGTGTGTGTATATTATATATATATCACAATGCATGTCACCCCCTCCCCCCCCCACACATATATATATATATATAATATACACACATACATATATTACAACGCATGTCACCCCCTCCCCCCCCCCCCACACACATGTGATATATGTATGTGTGTATATATTATATATATCACAATGCATGTCACCCCCTCCCCCCCACACATATATATATAATATACACACATACATATATTACAATGCATGTCACCCCCTCCCCCCCACACATGTGATATATGTATGTGTGTATATATTATATATATCACAATGCATGTCACCCCCCCCCACATATATATATATATATATATATATAATATACACACATACATATATCACAATGCATGTCACCCCCCCCCCCCCCACACATGTGATATTTATATATATATATATATATATAAATAACCAATAGCGAAGCTCGGTGGGAATTTTAGGTGCTGGAAGATCCAGACTCCCAGTTTAACAAATACATTTCCTTCTTTGTTGGTGTTCAGAAGATTCCGTATCTGATAAACATTCTTTATCCAAATCATCCCCATTATTATATTATCAAATAATGAGCAAAACTGCAGAGAATACAAAACTCCTTCCTTCTCCCTCCGATCTCTATCACAGTCTGATTGTGTATGTGACGTTTCTATGGTAATATTTCCATCCCATAATAATATCATCCATTCCTTCCTGTCTAAAGACTTCCACCAAATGTCACCTCTGAACCCCACAAAGAGAACATTTCTTTATTTTATTTTTTATTTGGATTTCTTGTCCACTGCAGCAAAAAAAGCTTTTTATTAATGGGGGAGGGGAGGGGGAGGAGTCATACTGATCAGTTATCTCCCCCAAAACACAATGATTGCACATTCATAACTAATATCTCATCAATATCACCCCAATTATATATATATATATATATATATATATATATATATATATATATATATATATATATATATATATATATATATATATATAGATCACTCCAATAATTTATTGGGGGATCACAATATCCGACTCTTCCAGCCTTGTGAATGAAGTCTTTAGACAGGAAGGAATGGATGATATTATTATGGGATGGAGGTATTACCATAGAAACATCACATACACACTCCTTCCCATAGGAGGTCCAGTGCAGTCATGTCAGTTATTGTCATGGCGACGCAGCCCCAGCCAGCTGCCTCATTTGCATATAAGGAGTAAACAAGTCCATATAAGGCAGTAGGGGGAGGAGTCCAGTGATGACATATATATATATATCACCCCAATCATTTACATTATATTATATATATATATATATATATATATATATATATATATTGGTTGGGGTGATTGATTATATATATATATATATATATATATATATATATATATATATTTTATTACTGGGGTGATGTGTGTATATATATATATATATATATATATATATATATATATATATATATATAATATAAATGATTGGGGTGAGATACATATATATATATCTCACCCCAATCATTTATATCATGTCATATCATTTATAATATATATATATTATTGGAGTGATCTATATATATATAAATCACCCCAATAATAATGATATATATATATCAGTGGGGGGGGGGGTAAATATGTTATGAACGATGATGAGTTGTTTAATTTATTGATCAATTTTGGATTGGAGGATTGGATATTATAGCGCCCCGTACCCCATTATTTCTATGATTTATATTGCTGGGGGGGATGGTACAATTACCATCATATATGAGTAATTGGGAGGGGAGGGGGTCACCTATTTCTGGTATATAGTATATATCCATTACCCGACCAATTCTCACCATACACACCTCTGATTGTCAATAGAACTATCAATCACCCCTCCATATAATAAATGTCACTTTATTACACCCCCCATAAGAAAGCTACATCTGTCTGTATAATCACTGGGGGGGAGGGGGGGTGTAATGATCACTGGGGGGAGGAGGGGTGTAATGATCACTGGGGGGGGGGTATTTAGAAGTAAAAAAACTAAATAGTTTGATTTCCAATATTTTATCATAGAATCCATTCAATCAATAATCGTTTATCATCGTCATGGTGATGGGAATAATTGGTGTCGGTCCAGCACAGCATTTATAGGGAGATTTATGAAGCAACTCTTACCGTTAGTACGCTCCTTTCAACAATTGTTTTCCAATTTTCGGCCAACAAATGTTGCATGACAGGCTAGTCAATCTTTGTCAAACGACAGCTCCATGTCTGATTTATAGATGGTCAGTACACAAATATGTCACACAAAAGTACAAACACGCATGCTCGGAATCAATGCTCACCAAACAAGAAATTAGCAAAAGGGTGGCGCTTAAGAGCTGAAATTCCTCGTAGTACGTCACTACGTTCGTGTTTGTGGCATGACAGTTTGTGTAACGTTACTATGCAAGACAGGGTCCTGGCACACGCCCTTTTGACTAAAATCAGACGCTCGGTTGTCCAACAATCGCACTGTGAGTACGAGGCTTAAGTTTCTGTTATGAAATTTTGTAAATAAGTCATTTTTCTCTTTCACTGATGGGCACTGATAGGCTGCACTGATGGGCACTGATAGGCTGCATTGATGGGTACTGATGAGACACCACTAAAGGGCACTGATGAGGAGGCACTAATATGCAGCACTGATGGGCACTGATAGGTGGCACTGATGGGCACTGAAAGGCAGCACTGATTGGCATCACTGATGGGCACTGATAAAACAGCACTGAAGGGCACTGATGAGGAGGCACTGATATGCAGCATTGATGGGCACTGAAAGACAGCACTGATTGGCATCACTGATGGGCACTGATAAAATGGCACTGAAGGGCACTGATGAGGAGGCACTGATATGCAGCATTGATGGGCACTGATAGGTGGCACTGATGGGCATTGAAAGGCAGCACTGATTGGCATCACTGATGGGCACTGATAAAACAGCACTGAAGGGCACTGATGAGGAGGCACTTATATGCAGCACTGATGGGCACTGATAGGTGGCACTGATGGGCACTGAAAGGCAGCACTGATTGGCATCACTGATGGGCACTGATAAAACGGCACTGAAGGGCACTGATGAGGAGGCACTGATATGCAGCATTGATGGGCACTGATAGGTGGCACTGATGGGCACTGAAAGGCAGCACTGATTGGCATCACTGATGGGCACTGATAAAACGGCACTGAAGGGCACTGATGAGGAGGCACACTGATATGCAGCATTGATGGGCAATGATAGGTGGCACTGATGGGCACTGAAAGGCAGCACTGATTGGCATCACTGTTGGGGCTGCACTGATAATCAGTGCAGCCCCTGAGGAAATGCCGCTGACTGGCTCTCCTCTCCTCACATTCTGTCAGTGTGAGGAGAGGAAACAGTGTGACATTCTGTCAGTGTGAGGAGAGGAAAGCCGATAACCGGCATTTCGTTGTTTACATGTGATCAGCTGTGATTGGACATTTGTTCTTTACCGAGATCAGGGATGCGCCATGTCCCGGGGACACGGTGCGCCATCAATCGCCGCAATACATTCCCACCACTGGCGCGCATGTGTGGAGAGAGTGGGGCGACGTCATATGACGTCATCCCAGAACAAAAGAAACAACCCGCCACTGCCATTTCCCTAATACTGGAGGTGGTTAAAGGGGCACACTCAGTACTGCATAATGCAAAGTGGGTGTGGCCTAACAAAAGCAGGGGAGGGCTTAATGAGCTCAAGACCAGCTTCAAAGTCTTCATAAACCACTTAGTAGTGACATTATCAACACAAGGTCAATAAGTGCACCTCTTTGTCAAGTCCGTCCTTCTAGATAGAATATCTCATAGGAGTCATCACACCTTCTCCGGCCGAAGTGATCCACATCAAAATGAGACCAGTGAGAGCATTTCTGTGCGATTCCACCTATCAGAGGAATACGCCTTAGGAATATTCCAACAACAGTTTTTTTGCCGGACAAGTGACTTTGTGTGTGTCCCCTCCGCCAAAAACTAACTTACCCATCTGCAAGAAAATTGTTGATTGTACGCTGACTGCAGCACATGTACAGCACTGTGTACACTTCTGGCTCAGGCCAGGCATCTGCAATGAGCTGAGAATAGAGTCGGCTTCCGAGATAATGTAACTGCAGAACACATACACACAAGTTATAGAACCAGCGGTTTGCCCACTGGAAGAGCAGAAGAAGATGTCAGCAGGGAGCGTGGACCTCACAGACCCACCAGAATAGACCATAGTGTGAAGACTTGCTCGTTGTGGAAAATGCTGCTGTCTGCTAAACTTGTGCTTTAACCACTTAAGCCCCGGACCATTTGGCTGTCCAAAGACCAGAGCACTTTTTGTGATTCTGGACTGCGTCATTTTAACTGACAATTGCGCGGTCGTGCAAAGTTGCTTCCAAACAAAATAAATGTCCTTTTTTCCCCCCTCAAATAGAGCTTTCTTTTGGTGGTATCTGATCACCTCTGTGGTTTTTATTTTTTGCACTATAAACAAAAAAATAGCGACAATTTTGAAAAAAAACGCATTATTTTTTTACTTTTTGCTATAATAAATATCCCCCCAAAAAATATATTAAAAAAAAATTTTTTTCCTCAGTTTGGGCCGATACGTATTCTTCTACATATTTTTGGTAAAAACGTTCATTGATTGGTTTGCGCCTACAAAATAGAGGATAGTTTTAAGGCATTTTTATTAATAATTTTTTTTTTACTAGTAATGGCGGCGATCAGCGATTTTTATCGTGACTGCGACATCATGGAGGACAGATTGGATACTTTTGGCGCGATTTTGCGACCATTCACATTTATACAAAGTAGGGGATAGATTTATGGCCTCTTTTTTTTTTTTTTTACTGGTAATGGCGGCGATTTGCGATTTTTAGCAGGACTGCGACATTGCGGCGGACAGATCGGACACTTTTGACACTTTTTGGGGCGATCAGTGCTCTAAAAATGCATTGTAAATGTGACTGGCAGTGAAGTGGTTAACCACTAGGTGGCACTGTAGGGGTAAAATGTGTCCTAGGGAGTGATTCTAACTGTGGGGGGGGAGGGGCTTTGTGTAACACGACACTGATCACCGCTCCCGATTACAGGGAGCTGTGATCAGTGTCCTGTCACTAGGCAGAACAGGGAAATGCTTGTTTAAATCAGCATTTCCCCGTTCTTCCTCTCCGTGAGACGATCAAGGGTATCCCGCGGGACATCGAGTCCGCGGGACCCGCGATCACACTCACGGAGGTGGCCAAACCGCTTCTTAAAGGGCAACGTACAGGTACGTTAATCTGCCTGTACGTGCCCTTCTGCCGACGTATATCAGCGTGAGCCCGTCGGCAAGCGATTAATAAAGGATCTACTCAGAAAAAGAAAAAACAGTAGGGAATGGCTGCCAAAGTTCTATAGGATGAAAAGTGCTGTACAGAGTAGACAACATCAGAAGCCACTTGAGAACCATGAGTGGTCACCTGTCTTGAGCTTACAGGTCATTGACATGCCTAAGAAATGAGAAAACTAATGCAGCCACCAAGTAGGCAGGTGCCTAATAAAATAAATGTATGTATTGCCAGTAAAGGATTCTGTATGGTGATGTGTCTTCCCCTACATGACTCGCTTTCTGCTGCTGAGATGATTTATGCAGGAGGAGACCAGACCTGGTGGTTCTGTCTTTGCATGGTAGGGGAACAGTAAGGGCAATCTGTGTCAAGATATGAGCCGGGGTAGTGGAGGAGTTCCCATTTGTGGGACCCTGGGATGGGTTCTGAGTACCAGACTATGGGGGGGAGATTTACTAAAACTAGAGAGTGCAAAATCTGGTTTTGGCTGTGCAAGGTAGCCGATCAGCTTCTAACTTCAGCTTGTTCAATTAGGCTTTGACAATCAAACATGGAAGCTGATTTGTGTCTATGCAGAGCTACACCAGATTGTGCACTCTCTAAATTTAGTAAATTAACCCTATTGCATACCATTTTGCGGAAAAAAACGTAACCACTTGCCGACGGCTGCACGCCGATATACGTCAGCACAATGGCAGCGGTGGGCAAATGGGCATACCTGTACGTCCCCTTTAATTGGCAGGACTAACAGCACACACGCGCCTGCCGCGTACAGTGTGACCGTGCCAGCGGGACCCGCGGACTCGATGTCCGCCGGTCTCCCGGTGATCGTGTCACGGAGTGGATGAACGGGGAGATGCCTATGTAACAAGGCATTTCCCCGTTCTGTCTTGTGACATGACAGAGATCTACTGCTCCCTGTCATCGGGAGCAGTGATCGCTGTCATGTCCTAGGTAGCCCACCCCCCCCCCACAGTTAGAATCACACCCTAGGACACACTTAACCCCTTCATCGCCCCCCTGTTTAACCCCTTCCCTGCCAGTGTCATTTACACAGTAATCAGTGCATTTTTATAGCACTGATCGCTGTATAAATGGCAATGGTCCAAAAATAGTGTGAAATGTGTCTGCCATAATGTCACAGTCACGATAAAAATCGCAGATCGCCGCCATTGCTAATAAAAAAAATTAATAATAAAAATGCCATAAAACTATCCCCTATTTTGTAGACGCTATAACTTTTGTGCAAACCAATCAAAACTTATTGTGATTTTTTTTTACCAAAAATATGTAGAAGAATACATATCGGCCTAAACTGAGCAAAAAAAATCTGTTTTTTTATATATTTTTGGGGAATATTTATTATAGCAAAAAGTAAAAAATACAGATTTTTTTTTTTTCAAAATTGTCTCTCTTTTTTTGTTTATAGCACAAAAAATAAAAACCGCAGAGGTGATCAAATACCACCAAAAGAAAGCTCTATTTGTAGGAAAAAAAGGACCTCAATTTTGTTTGGGTGCAACGTGGCACGACCGCGCAATTGTCAGTTTAAGTGATGCAGTGCCGAATCGCAAAAAGTGCTCTGGTCAGGAAGGGGGTAAAATCTTCTGGGGCTGAAGCGGTTGTAAAGGCTGAAGGTTTTTTACTGCATGAGGGTAAAAAATCGAATTTGTGCTGCTCCCCCTAATACTCATTTGAGCCGCTCTCGATCCAGCAATGTGCATGGGAGCCTCAGCTTTCCGGGTCTCTCTCTCCTTATTGGCTGAGACACAGTAGTGGGAGCCATTGGCTTTATGATGCATAGAGCGGGGCTCGGGAGCAAGCATGCACCAGTGCATTGTTCCTCATTTTGATTGTTTCACACAGAGGCAGAACCGGGATCTTCCAGTGTAAACACGGCAGATCCCCGTTCTGACAGGGGAGCTGAGAGTGATCGTCTGTTCCTAGTGATTAGGAACAGCGATCTCTCTCCACCAGTCAGCCCAGCCCCCCATACAGTTAGAAACACCTCCCTAGGGAACACGTTTAACCCTTTGATCGCCCCCTAGTGTTAACCCCTTCCCTGCCAGTGACATTTATACAGTAATCATTGCATTTTTAGAGCACTGATCGCCCCAAAAAAGTGTCAAAAGTATCCGATCTATGCGCCGCAATGTCGCAGTCCTGCTAAAAATCGCAGATCGCCGCCATTACTAGTAAAAAAAAAAAAAAAAAGAGGCCATAAATCTATCCCCTATTTTGTAGGCTTTATAACTTTTGCACAAACCAATCAGTATACGCTTATTGCGATTTTTTTTTTTACCAAAAATATGTAGAAGAATACATATCGGCCTAAACTGTTTTTTTTTATTTTTTTGGGGGGGGATATTATAGCAAAAAGTAAAAAATATCGTTTTTTTCTTTTTTTGTTTAAAGCACAAAAAAATAACAACCACAGAGGCGATCAAATGCCACCAAAAGAAAGCTCTATTTGTGGGGGAAAAAAGACGTCAATTGTGTTTGGGTACAACGTCGCACGACCGCGCAATTATGAGTAAAAAGCGACGCAGTGCCGTATCGCGAAAAAATGGCCTGGTCATTAAGGGGGTAAATCCTTCCGGTCCTTAAGTGGTTAAGGGGGGGGGCGTGGTGGGGGTGTGTCCTATGCCTGCATACTTTTGCTAATAGGTGTCCCTCAATCCCATCTCAGTTGGGAGGTATGGCATTGCCATTGAAATGCCCAAGAACTGTAAATATACTCTTGTGCAGAAAATGAAGATATTGGGTGGCAGGGTGCCCGACTTAGAGCCCGCTGCAGAACAGAACCCGCCTAGGGACCGAGCCTGGAGCTGCAGGTATGCAAGGCCCTGGGAACTAAGTGCAGTGGCTCCAGTCTTTGCCTTTTGGTTGGACGTGGTCAAGTTCACCGTGTATGGTGTTGTGAAGAGCTGGTGGAGGAGGATCAGTGTACAGCGCTGTCTCCCTCATAATGCCTCAGTAGTCAGAGGAAGGACAGGTGTCACTGGCACTGATGTGATCCTTCAGTGTGTGGGGCCTGGTAAAATAATTACGAGTATAATAAAGGTTTATTTGCATCAATCCTCTCATGCAGCCTAAGGCTGGCCACACATGGTCGAATTTTGAAAGAATTTTCTTTTGAAAATCAGAAAATTTGTGCGTTTTGTGATCCAATGGTGCCACCATTCATTTTCGAAATTCGGCCAACCCGACAGCGTGTTCCAGTTCCTGCCAATATCCAGCAACTTCGCACAGCTATTGAAGAGGAATGGACCAACATTCCACAGGCCACAATCAACAACAACCTGTTCAACTCTATGCAAAGGAGATGTGCTGCACTACGTGGGGCAAATGGTGGTCACACCAGGTACTGACTGGTTTTCAGACACCCTCCCCCTCCCCCCCAGACCCTCCAATACAGTAAAACTGCACATTTTAGAGTGGCCTTTTATTGTGGCCAGCCTAAGGCACACCTGTGCGATAATCATGCTGTCTAATACACGTGGCCACTCATTAAAATTAGAAGAAAAGAGGTTTAACCTTAAACTACGTAGAGGGTTCTTTACTGTAAGAGCAGCAAGGATGTGGAATTCCCTTCCACAGGCGGTGGTCTCAGCGGGGGCATCGATAATTTCAAGAAACTATTAGATAAGCACCTGAATGACCGCAACATACAGGGATATACAATGTAATACTGACATATAATCACACACATAGGTTGGACTTGATGGACTTGAGTCTTTTTTCGATCTCACCTACTATGTAACTATGTAATCAGCATCTTGATATGCCACACCTGTGAGGTGGATGGATTATCTCGGCAAAGGAGAAGTGCTCACTAACACAGATTTAGACAGATTTGTGAACAATATTTGAGAGAGATAGGCCTTTTGTGTACATAGAAAAAGTCGTAGATCTTTGAGTTCAGCTCATGATAAATAGGGGCAAACACAAAAGTGTTGTGTTTATAATTTTGCTCAGTGTACATAGATATTCACAAATTAATACAAGCTTGTTAGGCATCCGATTCAAAACCATTGCCATTAATATGGAGTTGGCCTCCATTTGCGGCTATAACGGCCTCCACTCTTTTGGGAAGACTTTCCACAAGTTGGAGGACGTCTGTGGATATTTGTGCCCATTTTGAGATCAGGTACTGATGTTGGATAAGAAGATCACAATCCAATTCATTCCAGTAGAGTTGAGGTCAGGGCTCTGTGCAGGACACTCGGGTTTCTCCACGCCAAACTTATCAGACCATGTCTTGATGGAGCTGTATTTGTACACAGGAGTACAGTCATGCCGGAACAGAAAGGGGTCTTCAAACTGTTACCAGTTACAAGGTTGGAAGTACACAAATGTCCATACACACCACTGCCAACCACTGGACCATCACACACCTCTGCCACCAATATCCCCCTGCACACCTCTGTACCCCTCTAACACACTTCTGGTACCACTGTACCTCCCAGCACACCTCTGCCACCACTGTACCCTAATGCCCATCCAAACTGCACACCTCTGTACCCCCTAAGACACCTCTGCCACCACTGTACCCTAATGCCCTATCCAACCTGCACACTTCTGTACCCCCTAACACACCTCTGCCAGCACTGCACCCTAATACCCATCCAACCTGCACACCTCTGTACCCCCTAACACACTTCCGCCACCACTATACCTGTGCATACTTCTATACCCCCTAACTCACTTCTGCCACCCAAGCACACCTCTGCCACCACTATACCTGTCCATACTTCTGTACCTCCTAACACTTCTGCCACCCAAGCACACCACTGTACCGCTGCACCCCAATGTCACCATCCATCCTGCACACCTCTGTACCCCCTAACACACTTCTGCCACTTTACCGTCCATACTTCTGTACCCCACAACACACTTCTGCCACCCAAGCACACCTCTGCCACCACTATACCCCATCCCCCGTGCACACCTCTGCTACCACTATACCTATCCATACTTCTGTACCCCCCAACACACATGTTTTAAAATCCATATATTAGTTTGTGGGTCTCACCCCCCCCACCTCTGCCCTACTTATTTGTCTGTCTGTTGCAATTCAATGGAACATGTGGGGATGTTAGCATGTCAGGAGGCTCCACCACCACCCCCCAGCACAATGCATGACACAATGCAGTACTTACTACTGACCCCTGAACTCTGTGTTATTCCTGACTCCTGCATTACATACTACTGACCCCTGAATTATTCTTGAATCCTGACCTCTATGTCACTCCTGACCCCTGAACTCTGTTACTCCTGATCACTGCACATTACATACTACTGACCCCTGAACTATGTGTTACTTCTAAGCCCTGTTTTCAGCTTGCAACCTTCTGTCTTCTTCCCATGATGCAGTGTTTGGGCCTGAGCAGCCAATAACCTGGCCCCAATATTGTCATGGGGGTGGGGGTAATAAAGGGTATCAGAGGATGAGCTTTCGATAGAACCTGTTACTTTGCCCTGAATGAGGAATGTGACCTATCCTCTTAGGATCATTGCCCTTATTCTTGGTAAATATAACAAAGTTGGAGAGCCGACACTTTAATCATTAAGTAATGTAATTGGACAGATATCCAGACATTTGTGTAACAAAAAACTTTATTGACTAATGTCTACACAACAACTTCCTCTGCAGCCATGAAATGGGGTATTTGCAATGTCCATTCACTGACAGTGGAAGTTGCCTCCTCCTCCCGCCTCCTCCCCCCTCCCAGCGCGATGCTCTGCAGCATGTTCCAGTGCTGGGAGGATGGCGGGTGAAACAGTCAGCAGCTCTCGGCCGCTCTCTTTCAGGAGTGATGTTCTGCTGCTCAGGGTGGGTGTTAGGAGCGATGCTCTGCAGCAGACTTGCACCCATCCTCCGCGTTTTCTGCTCTGCATCTTCCCTGTGAGCGGGAGGCCGGTGCGTCAGCCCACTCTGACTCTCCAAGATCTCTGTGTCTGTACCTTGCCATCGGTCTGTGCGCCCTGGTGCCGTCCGGAGATGTATACTGTGGGCAGAAGATCAACATGATAATAAAGTTTTTCTTATTAAGACCATTCTGTTTTCATTACATACGTCATCACTGGGTCTCTGTGCTTCTCTATGCAATGCAGGCAGATCATGGCTGGTGGGAGGGGCCAGCAGGGAGCTGTATAAAGCCTTCTGAAAACATCTCAGCACCCGCCCTCAGTACTCCTCTTAACTCTAAACGCAGGTAGTGGGCTGGCTCTTGGGAGGAGTCATGTTAATATTGAGACACTTTGATGGGTGGGTGTGTCGGCCTGGAGAAGTGGGTGGTCCTAGGCAAGTGACATTTACATAGGTAAGGCCCACATGTGATGCTGAGCCTCCATGATTGGAGGAACTGAAATTCAATGAATAAAAGGCGAGGGCCAGGGACAGCTTGATATCCTGCAGGCAGGCTCTATCTTCTAACCATAGACATGCGCACAGGGTGTGCTGGGCGTGCCCGGGCACACCCTAATCACCCCATGTGCATTAGCATGATCCCCAGCACTTACCGGAGTCTCACTCTTTGCCTCCTTTGCCCTTTTTCTTGGCTTCAGTGCGCTGCAGTTTGTCGGTGATCTTCCTCTCGTGGCCGCCGGGACTGTCCCGATTGGTGTTCTCTCTGGCCTCTTTTTTCGTACGACCTTTCCTGGCTGCGGTGGGCACTGGAGGGGGAACAACAAACAGATGTTGGCTCAGGGTTAAGGAAAAACAAATAATTACCATATATGGGAAACTCTACAATGTATCCAAACCAAGAGGACACCCATGTGATACGTTGTAGCTTTCCAGTCCTTAGAAAGGGCGGAGCTACTTTTACATAGGTGGGGGTTTATGTTTTTTTTTTGTTTGTTTTTTTTAAGGGAAATTTCCTTTAAAAAGGTTCTAAAGACACTAACCACCATGAAATTCTGTATTTTGGGAAGGGTATTTTAAGCCAATGGGATTACATTGGTATTTAGGCAATTCTAGTGGAACTAGAAGTCCCAGGTGTGGCCTGGCAAAGCAGAATAATAATAATAAAAATAAAAAAAAAATGTATCCGTGTTTAGTATTTTTTTTTTTTTTTGGAGGGAGGGAATCAACAAGTTTGAACCTGGAAGAAATGAGTCTATTATAAAAGGGGGATGAACATTTGGAGGGGATGGTGTCATATCTATGACACCACTCATTCAACTAATTCTATTAATGGTCCAAATCATCATTCCATGCAGTTTACAATTGTCATGCATCCCCTCCCCCCCCCCCCCAAAAAAAAAAAAATTAAAATATATATATAATTAACAATACATTTCATATCCCCTTCCCTCAAAAAAAAAAAAAATCTATTTATAATTTTGTAAACTTTTTTTGCAAAAATTTTAATTATATCCATTTCTGGTGTGAATTATTCTTTATTTTCTATTTCATTCACTAAATTTCTCTTTGGAAATAAAAGTATTCTGAATCTAAAAAATAAATGATACTTCTGCAATGTTTTTTTTTTTTTTTTTCCCCCAGTTGAAACTAACTCACTAATTTTATTTCTGGTTTATATTATTCTTCATTTTATTCAATTTACATTTAACTGCAATTTACGATTTTTATGCACCCCCTCCCTCCCCAGACAAAAAAGGTTTTTTTGCCCCCCCCCCCAACATCTTTTTCCAACTGAAACTTTCTTAAATTTTATTTCAGGTTCACAATAAAATTCTATTTCTGGCCCAAATAACTTGTTTTTATGCAATTTACACATTTTCATGGCCCCTCTTTTCTAAAAGTTTAAATTGGAAAAATGTGAATTAGTTGGTATAATAATAATAATAATAATAATAATAACAACAATAACATAGCATATGTGATTTTTTTCCAATGTAATAAATATTTGTTACTTACGGGCGTAGCGGTCGGTCAGGTTGTAGTAGTCGTAGTTGTCGAAGTAGCGCACCTCGAAGTCGGTGGGCTGAAGTTTCTCAGCTTCTACGTAGGAGCTGCTCATGTTGGCGATATGTGGGGGGGGTCTTCTGGGGGTGTCTTGGTAGTCGATCAGTGTGCTGGAATCGCAGTCGATGGGTCTGTCTGTGCTCTTCTCTTCTCTTCACTGAGTTGTTATGATATGAAGTCTTTGTTCTGATTCTTTATAGTCAGTGTGGCTCCACCTTGACCCCTCCCAGCAGTGTGCTGCTCCACCTTAACTCCTCCCAGCAGTGTGCTGCTCCACCTTGACTCCTCCCAGCAGGGTGTTGCTCCACCTTGACTCCTCCCAGCAGGGTGCTGCTCCACCTTGACATTGCATCAGACTATAGTGTTTGTGTACATTAGATTACGCCATCCCTCCATCACCACCCCACCCGGGCACTCTGCAGAGCATCGCTCTCCTTAAATTACCATTGTGCAGGAGATCCTTGCAGAGCATTGCATCTTTTTGAGACCAGCAGAGCATTGCACCTTTACCAGTGACCAGTACTACCTGGGGCTCTGCAGAACATTGCACCTTCACGTGCGCCTTGTATTATAATGAACACTCCAGTGCATTACACCTGGAAGTCCAGCAGAACATTGCATCCTTGTATATGACCTATGTATTATATTGAGTGCTGCAGAGCATTGCACCATTTTCTGTAACCAATGTGGGAAAATTAGCAGTGTTGCATTCTTTTATGTGACCTATAATATTGTGAGCTCTGCAGAGTATTGCACCTCAGACCAATGTTTTACAGAATCCTGCAGAGCATTGCATCCTTTATATCATTGAAAGCGTGCAGAGCATTGCACCTTCACTTGTGTGACCAGTGTTAATGCAGGCCAGCCAGAACATTGCACTCGAGTATGTGATCTATATGCTACTGTGGGCTCTGCAGAGTATTGCACCTTTACCTGGGAGCCAGAGAGAACATTGCACCCTTGTATGCGATGATGTGATCTATATGCTACTGTGAGCTCTGCAGAATTTTGCACCTTTATCTGAGAACAATATTATACAAGGATGCAATGCTCTGCTGCATTCCGTGTGCACTCTATATATTAAAGTGAGTGCTGCAGAGTATTGCACCTTTATCTGTAAACAGTGTCACTGGGAGTCCAACGCCACTTTGCACCCTTATATATGATCCATATGTTATTGTGAGCCCTGCAGAGCATTGCACCTTTATCTGTGACCAATGTCACTGGAAGTCTGACACAACATTGCACCCCTGTATATGAGTCATATGTTGTATTGTGAGACCTGCGGAGCATTGCAGCTTTATCCAACAGAGCAATCCGCCTATATGGTATTGCAAGCTCTGCAGAACGTTGCACAATGTTATGATTGGTACTGCAGGGAAGCAGAGCATTGCACCCTTACATGTGACTATATCATAATGAGCTTTGTAGTGCATTGCACCCTTACATGTGGGCTATATCACAGTGGGGTTTGCAGAGCATTGCACCGATGCATGTGCCTATATCACAGTGAGCTTTGCAGAGCTTCGCACCCTGCCATGTGATTATATCACAGTGAGCTTTTCAGAGCATTGCACCCTTGCATGTGACGATAGCACAGTGAGGAGGTTTGCAGAGCATTGCATGTGGGCTATATCACAGTGAGCTTGCAGAGCATTGCGCCCTTGCATGTGACTATATATTAATGACCTTTGCAAAGCATTGCACCCTTGTATGTTGGCTATATCAGAGAACTTTGCAGAGCATTGCACCCTTGCTTGTGACTATATCACAGTGAGCTTTGCAGAGCATTGCACCCTTGCTTGTGACTATATCACAGTGAGCTTTGCAGAGCATTGCACCCTTGCTTGTGACTATATCACAGTGAGCTTTGCAGAGCATTGCACCCTTGCATGTGACTATATCACAGTGAGCTTTGCAGAGCATTGCACCCTTGCATGTTGGCTATATCACAGTGAGCTTGTAGAGCATTGCACCCTTGCATGTGACCATATAATAGTGAGCTTGCAGAGCATTGCACCCTTGCATGTGACTATATTAATGACCTTTGCAGAGCATTGCACCCTTGTATGTTGGCTATATCAGAGAACTTTGCAGAGCATTGCATGTGACTATATCACAGTGAGCTTTGTAGAGCATTGCACTCTTGCTTGTGACTATATCACAGTGAGATTTGCAGAGCATTGCACCCTTGCTTGTGACTATATCACAGTGAGCTTTGCAGAGCATTGCACCCTTGCATATGACTATATATTAGTGAGCTTTGCAGAGCATTGCACCCTTGCACGTGACTATATATTAATGACCTTTTCAGAGCATTGCACCCTTGTATGTTGGCTATATCAGAGAACTTTGCAGAGCATTGCACCATTGCATGACTATATCACAGTGAGCTTTGCAGAGCATTGCACCCCTGCTTGTGGCTATATCACAGTGAGCTTTGCAGAGCATTGCACCCTTGCATGTGACCATATAATAGTGAGCTTTGCAGAGCATTGCACCCTTGCTTGTGACTATATAATAGCGAGCTTTACACCCTTGCTTGTGACTACAGCACAGTGAGGTTTTGCAGAGCATTGCACTTTTGCATGTGGGCCATATCACAGTGAGCTTTGCAGAGCATTGCATCTTTCTTAGCATCGCACTTATATGTTTTTGGTGAGGCTGCAGAGCATTGCACCTCAACCTTACACCATTATTGCCAGTCTGCCCCACCATTCACATACAACAGTGCAAGGTGATGTAAAAAAGCTATACAAATGTCGCCTCCATTGGCAGTGGTGTCATCAGGGTGGCACATCCTGTCATTTCCAGGAGTCGCTGACGCGCGATCCCTCGATAATTGTTGCAGCATCATCGCTTCCCTTCTTATCCCCAGAGGTGTCTTATAATGAATCCAACACACACCTATCACCAGAACAAGGGCTCCCCTCCCCCCACCACCAGGATCCTTTTCCTGCACCTAGAAGGCGGACACCCCCTTTAAGAAAAATGATCTCAGGATGTTTTGTGCAGAATGTTCTGTAGTTTTCCAGAGTTTTCTCTTAGGGAGTTGCCTGGCTTCCTTCCATTGCAAATATGAGATGAGCAAAACATCACAAGGTGGGAGGGAGGAGCCAGGCAGGGGTGAATTGAGGTGGGGGAGGAGTCAGGGGAAGGTTGTCAGGGGGGCGGAGACAAGGAGGAGGGGCTGGGAATGAGGCATATGGTGATTCATATATCACATGTCTTCTGAGTAATGTTTGTTTGGAGTCAGGGAGATGAGAATTCCTGTAAGCCAGTCCTGGGATAAGCTGCACATGGTAAATAAAACACGCGTGAGGAACTTGTAACCAATCAGTGATGTCATACGTGTAGATGCCGCGTGTCCCTGAATTCCAAATATAGACCCCGGAGGAGAGGATTTTCCCCTTTTATAGATTTAATATATTTATTCGTATAGCTCTGACATATACCGCAGTGCTGTACAGAGACAACTGAGCCAATCACATCAGTCTCTGATTAAGAGCTTACACTCTAATGTCCCCCACAACAGTCACACACTATTACTATTATTATTATACATTTATATAGCTCTGACATACACCGCAGTGCTGTACAGAGAACACTGAGCCCTTCATATCAGTGACCAGAGGAGCTTACACTCTAATCTCCCTCCAGTTTTACACTATTATTATTATTATACATTTATATAGCACTGACATATACCGCAGTGCTGTACAGAGAACACTGAGCCAGTCACATCAGTCTCTGATGAAGAGCTCACACTCTAATGCCCCCACAACAGTCACACACTATCATTATTATTATTATACATTTATATAGCTCTGACATATTCCATAGTGCTGTACAGAGAACACTGAGAAATTCACATCAATCTCTGCACCAGAAGAGCTTACACTCCAATGTCCCCACAACAGTCACACACTATTATTATTAAACATTTATATAGCTCTGACATATACCACAGTGCTGTACAGATAACACTGAACCAGTCATATCAGTGACCAGAAGAGCTTACACTCTAATCTCCCTCCAGTCATACACTATTATTATTATACACTTATATAGCTCTGACATATACCGTACAGTGCTGTACAGAGAACACTGAGCCAGTCACATCAGTCTCTGCATGAAGGTAAAAAAAACCTTCTGTGTGCAGCAGCCCCCCCATTACTTGAGCTCCCTCTCGATCCAGCGACGTGCACGAGAGCATTGGCTTCCTGGGGACTCTGCCTTTCATTGGCTGAGAGAGCATTGGCTCCCGCTGCTGTCAATCACAGCCAGTGAGTAAATGAGGAGAGAGAGGGGTGGGGCCGAGCCGGGGGGGTCGGTGTCTGTATGGACGGCTCAGGAGCCTCTTACTCTGAGGGCAATCAACAAGAGGGAGGGGCCAGGAGCACCGGCGGTGGACACACAAAGGTGGCTCGGGAGTGAGCACGGATATGGCAAGCAGCTTGGTATGGGGGCACTCAGCAGGGGGGAGGGGCTAGGAGAGCCAGCAGGGGACCCTAGAAGAGGAGGATCGGGGCTGCTCTGTGCAAAACCACTACACAGAGCAGGTAAGGGTAACATGTTTATTCCTTTATTTTGTTTGCCTTTAATTTCACTTTAAAGGCTTATGTATTGTTTTTTTTTAAATAATAAACATGTTACATAAACATGCTGAGTGCTCCCATAGCAAGCTGCTTTCTATATCCGTGCTCACTCCCGAGCCACCTTTGTGTGTCCATAAGACACACAGAGCGTGGCTTGGCCCCCCCCCCCCGCTTTCCCTTTACTGGTCCACCCCCTCCACTCTCTCCTCCGCCAATGGCTCCCGCTGCTGTGTCTCAGCCAATGAAAAGGGAGAGACCTGGGAGAGCCAATGCTCTTGTGCACATCACTGGATCGAGATGGGGCTCGGGTGCTGAGGGGGCTGCTGCACGTACTTTTATTACCTTCATGTATTCAAAGCATAAAGGTAAAAAAAAAATAAAACCTTCAGCCTTTACAACCACTTCAATACCGGTCACTTATACCCCTTCCTGCCCACTACAGCTTTCAGCTTTCAGCGCTCTCACATTTTGAATGACAATTGCGCGGTCGTGCGACGCAGTACCCAAACTAGATTTGTATTATTTTTTCCCCAAAAATAGGGCTTCCTTTTGGTGGTATTTGATCACCTCTGGGGGTTTTTTTTGTTTTTTTTTACTCCACAAATAAAAAAAGAACCAAAATTTTGAAAAAAAAAAAAAAGTTTTTCTTTGTTTCTGTTATAAAACTTTGTAAATAAGTAAGTTTTCTCCTTCACTGAAGGGAACTGATGAGGCTGCACTGAAGGGTACTGATGAGGCTGCACTAATAGGTACTGATGGTACTGATGAGGCTGCACTGAAGGGTACTGATGAGGCTGCACTAATAGGTACTGATGAGGCTGCACTGAAGGGTACTGATGAGGCTGCACTGAAGGGTACTGATGAGGCTGCACTGATGGGTACTGATGAGGCTGCACTGATGGCCACTGATGAGGCTGCACTGATGGGTACTGATGAGGCTGCACTAATAGGTACTGATGCGGCTGCACTGATGGGTACTGATGAGACTGCACTGATGGGTACTGATGAGACTGCACTGATGGGCACTGATGAGGCTGCACTGATGGGCACTGATGAGGCTGCACTGATGGGCACTGATGAGACTGCACTGATGGGCACTGATGAGGCTGCACTGATGGGCACTGATGAGGCTGCACTGATGGGCACTGATGAGGCTGCACTGATGGGCACTGATGAGGCTGCACTGATGGGCACTGATGGGCACTGATGAGGCTGCACTGATGGGTACTGATGAGACTGCACTGATGGGCACTGATGGGCACTGATGAGACAGTACTGATAAGCAGTACTGATGGGCATACCTCCCAACATTTTGAGCTGGGAATGAGGGACACCTACTTGCAAACGTATGTAGGCATAGGACACGCCCCCTTAAAGCAGAATTAACCCAAAAAAAGGTTAATTAAAGCCACAAGGATTTTTTTTGCCACTCCTATTCCTTTATATTGGCTTTTAACATTTAGAAATGCAGCAATTTAGAAATCAGATGAAAGGTTTAGCACTGGGAAACACTTTTTGATAGATAAAAAGTGCATTTTATATACAACTATATAGATCAGATCAAAATGAGGGACAAATGAGGAGGAAAGAGGGACAGAGGGACATTGCTCTGAATGAGGGACAGTCCCTCCGAATCAGGGACAGTTGGGAGCTATGCTGATGAGGTGGCACTGATAAGCAGCACTGATAGGCACTGATAGGTGGAAATGATATACAGCACTGATAGGTGGCACTGGAGGGCACGTATAGGTGGCACTGATGGGCGACACTGATAGATGGCACTGATAGGCAGCACAGATCAGAGGTGCTGGCAGGCATTACTGATGGGCACAGAGTTCCATCCCCAATGGGCAATGATTGCCATCCCTGGTGGGCTTACCTGGTGGTCATGGGTGGGCATCCCTGGTGGCCATGGGTGGGCATCCTTGCTGGCCATGGGTGGGCATCCCTGGTGGCCATGGGTGGGCATCTTTGCTGGCCATGGGTGGGCATCCCTGGTGGCCATGGGTGGGCATCCTTGCTGGCCATGGGTGGGCATCCCTGGTGGCCATGGGTGGGCATCCTTGCTGGCCATGGGTGGGCATCCCTGGTGGTCATGGGTGGTCATCCTTGCTGGCCATGGATGGGCATCCCTGGTGGCCATAGGTGGGCATCCTTGCTGGCCATGGGTGGGCATCACTGGTGGCCATGGGTGGGCATCCCTGGTGGTCCTGGGTGGGCATCCTCGGGGGGGCTGCACTGATAATCAATCAATGCAGATCCCCCCTGTCAGGAGAGCAGCCGATCAGCTCTCTTCTACTTGCGTCTATCAGCGCAAATAGAGGAAAAGCCGATACATGGCTTTTCCTGTTTACACTGTGATCAGCTGTGATTGGGCACAGCTGATTACGTGGTAAAGACCAGCCATCAGAGGCTTTTTACCTAGATCGGAGATGCGGTGTGTCAGACTGGCACACCACACCACCGATCGCCGCGCTGCGCGCCCCCGTGGGCGCTTGATCGCGGCTTATCCTGCTGGACGTCATATGACGCGCAGTCAGGATAACTGAACCACTTCCCCGCTCTCATTCTGCTATAGACCTGGGCGGGAAGTGGTTAAAGTATATCTAAAGCCAAAACTTTTTTCTTTGGTTTTGGATTAGACCTAACAGAAAATTGTATCAAATATTTCCTGCGATTTTCCTTTCTGCCCCATTCACATCTAAATGATGCTCCGCCAGTGTTAATTTCGTCGACTCCGGTGGCCGTAGCGCTGATTGTTTATCAAGTTGCCATAAGAACGGGCGGCGACGGAGGAAGGTCCCGCCCCGTTGTTATGGCAAGATAGATAGATAGATAGATAGATAGATAGATAGATAGATAGATAGATAGATAGATAGATAGATAGATCCGCCTTAAAACGCGTCATTTCCGGTCGGGAAATAACACGTTTTTTGCTCACAGTACTGCCCACTGACTCCTGGGAAATGTGAGTCATCATACACAGGCGATGGAGGAAGTGATGCGGAGCGCCGCGGACCCGGAAGTGGCAGATTAGGAGCCACAACACAGCAACAGGGCGTTTCTGGTGATTTAAAAAAAACACGTTTTCCACCCAAATGTTTCTTAATCCTATGAAAGGACTGTGAATATGTAATGATTTTTAGGGTGGAACTCCACTTTAAATCAACAAGGGCAGAATATTTATTAGATGGAAAGATGAAAAAATTACTGAAGTTCCTCTTTAACTACACCCATTCGATTTTAGACGACTAAAATATACTGGAGATTTAGTCGACTAAATACGACTAATGGCGTGTACACACGGGCGGACTTTTCAGCATCAAACGTCCGACGGTCTTTCCGACAGACTTTCGACGGAGTTACGACGGACTTGCGAACAACCGGACTTGCCCACACACGAACGGACTAAAGTCAGTTTGAAAGTCCGTTCCTTCGAACGTGATAACGTACGAAGGGACTAGAATAAGGAAGTTCAAAGCCAGTAGCCAATAGCTGCCCTTGCATCCTTTTTTTGTCCGTCGGACTAGCATACAGACGAACGGATTTTTCAATCGGACTTGAGTCTGTCGGAAAGATTTGAAACATGTTCTAAATCTAAAGTCCGTCTGATTTTCGACAGAAAAAGTCCGCTGAAGGTCCGATGAAGCCCACACACGCTCGGATTGTCCGCTGGATTCGTTCCGTCGGACCAGTCCGGTCGAAAAGTCCGCCCGTGTGTACACGGCATAAAACTAAAACAATTGCAGAAGACTAAAATGGGGCTAAAAATAAAATGCCATTTTAGTCAAAAGACTAATGCCGCGTACACACGGTCGGACTTTCCAACGGGAAATGTTGGATGTGAGCTTGTTGTCGGAAAGTCCGACCGTGTGTACGCTCCATCGAACATTTTCTGTCGGACTTTCCGCCAACAAATGTTTGAGAGCAGGTTCTCAAATTTTCCACCAACAAAGCTTGTTGTCGGAAAGTCAGATCGTGTGTACACAAGTCCGACACACAAAAGTTCACGCATGCTCGGAATCAAGCAGAAGAACCGCACTGGCTATTGAACTTCATTTTTCCCGGCTCGTCATACGTCTTGTACGTCACCGCGTTCCCACGTTTGTAATTGTTGGCCAACATTTGTGTGACCGTGTGTATGAAAGACAAGTTGGAGCCAACAACCTTCCAACAAAAATCCACGGTTTTGTTGGTGGAAAGTCCGATCGTGTGTACGGGGCATTAGACTAAAACTAAATCGAAGTTTGGTGCGAAAATTAACACTGGCTCCCGCCCACGTCATTTTTTTTCCCCTAGTTTTTGAATGGGCCTCCCTCCACTTCAAAAATGCGCTAAAGAAGCCCATGTACCAAATTTTGCCGCTGAGCCAAGTGCATTTTGTGGTGGGCATTTTTGCACTGTTTTGGGCATTTTGCTCCATGGAAAACGTGTGGCAAAACGCATTACTGCTACGCACGTTTAGAGTGCCAATAAGCACTTTTGCGCATTTTTACGCCCAGATGTGAACGAGTCCTTCAAGTCACAAATCCTTGTCAGCATGTATGTTGGTGCCGGGAAAATGAATTTTATGTAACTCTAAATAAAATTGCAGACTGGCAGAAAGCAGATGGTATCTCTTCAGCCTCCTCTGTGTCCATCCATCGGATTCTTGTACTATGATGTCATATCCTCGTGTGACTCACATCATATGTTATGTACAACCACCCTCAGGCTGCATGATGCACTGCATGACACACTCTGTATACAAACACCGTTCACGTGCTGTCCTTAGCTCAGCCTTGCACTGCCAATAAATAATAAATTTCCCTCTCCAATAATCGTAAACAGCTTTCCCGTCCCAAGGTTATTCTCTACGTGTTCGCCAGATAAGAGCGCCGAGACCCGCGGTGAAAGATCAACCTACAAATACAGATTAGACGCTGGCTCAGCATTTCTGGACAAAGAGAACGTTGTGAACTTTAAAAGTTACTGCTTTCAGTAAACAGGACGGAAAATCCTTGCCAACGTAGCGTGCAAATGTTTTTGTTTTTTTTTGCAAACATTTAAAAAAAAGATTAAAATAAAAAGGTGACTTAAAGGATAGCTAGAGCCTAAAATATACTTTTAGTTTTGGATAGAGAAAGGAATGGTTCAAGCGCTTGTTTTTATCTTCTTGCTATCTGTGTCCCGTTGGGGAGATTTTGTTTCACTTCCTGTTCCAGAGACACAATAGGAAGTGAGGGGGGGGGGTCTCTTCAATGTGAGGGGATCCCCTTGTAATTGTCACCTGAATGGGTGTCTCTGATGGAAGATTTCCCCTTACTTCCTCTTCATGGAAAAACTTCAATATTTTCGATTTCCCATTATTTTTTGTCACAGTGACAATGGTCATCAGGGCAAAAAGAGAGAAGAATCTTGCCAGATGGCAATAAAGAATCTAACAGGGGCCGAGCATGGTAACTAATGGCACAGCAAGTAATGTAATAGCTGGTTATTGAGAGCCAAGCATGGTGCACCATGACTGGTAATAAAGTATGGCACACTATAGCTGGTTACTAAGGGCAGTGCATGACACAATATAGCTGGTTACTAAGGGCACAGTATGGTACACTATAGCTGGTTACTAAGGGCACAGTATGGTACACTATAGCTGGTTACTAAGGGTAGAGCATGCCACACCATAGCTGGTTAGTAAGGAGGACCAAGTATGGCCCACTATAGCTGGTTACTAAGGGTGGAGTGTGGCACACTATAGCTGGTTACAAAGGGTGGAGTATGGCACAATATAGCTGGTTACTAAGGGTAGAGTATGGCACACTATAGCTGGTTACTAAGGGTGGAGTATGGCACACTATAGCTGGTTACTTAGGGCTAAGCATGGCACTCTATAACTGGTTACCAAGGGGTGAATATGGCCCACTATAGTTGGTTACTAAGGATGGAGTATGGCATACTATAGCTGGTTACTAAGGGTGGAGTATGGCCCACTATAGCTGGTTACTATGGGAGGAGCATGGCACACTATAGCTTCCTACAAAGGCCCGAGCATGGCCCGCTATAGCTGGATACTAGGGACTGAGCATGGCCCACTATAACTGGTTACTATAGGAGGAGCATGGCATACTATAGCTTCTTATTAAGGGCCGAGCATGGCCCGCTATAGCTGGTTACTAAGGGCTGAGTATGGCCCACTAAAACTGGTTACTAAGGGCATACTATACCACTATACTATAGCTGGTTACTAAGGGTGGAGTATGGCATACTATAGCTGGTTACTAAGGGTGGAGTATGGCATACTATAGCTGGTTACTAAGGGTGGAGTATGGCCCATTATAGCTGGTTACTAAGGGCCGAGTATGGCCCACTATAGCTGGTTACTATAGGAGGAGCATGGCACACTAATGCTATTTACTAAGGGCTGAGTATAGCCCACTATAGCTGGTTACTAAGGTTGGAGTATGGCATACTATAGCTGGTTACTAAGGGTGGAGTATGGCATACTATAGCTGGTTACTAAGGGTGGAGTATGGCATACTATAGCTGGTTACTAAGGGTGGAGTATGGCATACTATAGCTGGTTACTAAGGGTGGAGTATGGCCCACTGTAACTGGTTACTAAGGGCCGAGTATGGCCCACTGTAACTGGTTACTAAGGGCCGAGTATGGCCCATTATAGCTGGTTACTAAGGGCCGAGTATGGCCCACTATAGCTGGTTACTAGGGGCTGAGCATGGACCACTATAACTGATTACTATAGGAGGAGCATAAAGTATTTAAATGAATTTCGCGCAATATTAAGTGGAAATAAAAATAAGAATATGAATATAGTGCAAAATATAGGGCACTGGTGACTACTGGGTGTTGGTGCTAAAGATCGAGAATCTCTCTTAAATGCTATAATGATCGCTGCTAATTACTTATAGAGTGAAGCTTAAATAATAACAATATATACTGAAATACTAGACATGCCACCCTGTAACTAGCATGCACGAATATATAAGAACATATTCTGGTGGTTCAGGAAACCCATACAATCTTCTATAAATACTGGTCAACTATTAAATATTAATAATACCACCCTATAATCTGTATAAAAATACGTGCAGAAAAAATTTTTGGTGTATAAATCGTATATAATCTTCTAAAATCCACAATCAAAAACTGTGCAATAAAACATATGTGCAACCTTAAAAATATATACATTCCAAATTGTGTGAAAAGTCCGTTTTGGTGCTACAATTTAGTGCAGGTATTCAAGTGACAAAGTGCTTTAAACAAAAATAGGTGAATATTTATATATAAACAAAAACTGTGGAAAGTTCTTCTGATATTGAGAATTTTAGTGTAGCAAATATGTATCTTTCTGCTGCTGGTGTCTCTCTGTATTTTTTTACAGGACTCTCACCTTGCATTAGTAGTAATCAGGCATTCAGTAATATGTCTTTAAAGTGGGGTTCCACCCAAAAAAACAAACATATCTAAAAAATTCTAAAAAAAAAAACAAATAAACATTTGGATATTTTTTTTTTTTTTTACTTACCTCTAAATGCCTGTTGCTAGGTGGTCCCTCGTAGTCTGCCCCTTCCTCTGCCTGGGCTGGTGACATCACTTCCCCCTGGCAAAGGAAGGGCTTGGCTCTTCTCCCTCCCTCCTGTCAATCATCTGGGACCCATTACAGGTCCCAGGTGATTGAGCGGCCAATCACGGCGCGCGGCGCCGCTCGCGCATGCGCAGTGGGTGCCAGGCTGTGAAGCCACAGCCCGGCGCCCACAGTTGAAATGCCGGCGCCGACGAGCGGAGGGGGGGGA
The DNA here is from genome assembly GCA_037952925.1 of Lithobates clamitans. NCBI lineage: Eukaryota > Metazoa > Chordata > Amphibia > Anura > Ranidae > Lithobates > Lithobates clamitans. The sequence continues at coordinate 2,396,434 of JBBGZY010001417.1, forward strand.
CGAGCGGGGCTTCGATCCCCCGCATCGCTGGACCCAGGGACAGGTAAGTGTCCAATTAAAAGTCAGCAGCTGCAGTATTTGTAGCTGCTGACTTTTATTTATTTATTTTTTTTTTTATGGCCCCCCTGGGTGGAACTCCTCTTTAAGGTGTGGGAGTGGTCTCTGGCAGCCTTTTCTTTCTATGCCATTTTCTCTCCTCCAACGTTCCCTCTATGCAGCTCCACTCTGGTAAACTCAGTATGGGGGAGATAAAATAGGGAGGGGGGAGAAGAAGAAGGCTCCACTAGTGCATTAAACTTTTAAAATCAAAGGGGGAATATTTATTAGGTGTTGCTCTTACATTTCTCATATTAAAAACAGGCAAAGTAAATGTAAAAAAAACGGTCTGGCGTTCTCAGCGCCCTCTCACTTGTGCTTCAGATTCTGTGTATTGCTCCAGCCAATCCCTACGCGTTACGACACCGTCACGTGTCTTCATCTGGGGGAACCGGATTGGCTTTTCTATGTAGGCTTATATGTGATAAAACCGGCACAAATGATGGGAGAGAGGTTCAAAGTGAAAGGATATGATGGCCATTGGATACAAAAACCAAATAGAACATGTTAATCTCATTGATAGAAAGAAAATGCTTGAAGAATGAACTTCTATAGGCTTCCAGAGAAGCTGACGATCTATCTGGGCTCTGGAAAAAGCTAAGGCATCTCTTAATGGCAATAGTTCCACAACCAGCACAACCACTGTGTAGCACAGAAGGCAGAACTTGAATCACTATTCATTCCTTCTAATATAAATCAATATATGAATAAAGTGATGTAAAAACTGCATTAAATTTAAAGTGATTGTATTATTTTTTTTTTCTTTTAAAATAACAAACATGTCATACCTGCTCTGTGCAGTGGTTTTTCACAGAGCAGCCCCAATCCTCCTCTTCTGGAGTCCTCCACCAGTGCTCCTGGCTCCTCCTGCCTTCCAAGCCGCTTGCTATAGAACACTCACGTGGGCTCAATCCTGAGCTGCACTGTGCATCGATTGATGCACACAGTACGAATAGGCCCTGCCCCCCCCCGCTCCCTTGTCACTGGATTTGATTGACAGTAGCAGGAACCAATGGCTCCTGCTGCTCTCACTGAGTCCAGAGAGGAGGGAGAGAGAGAGAGCAGATCAGGCTCAGTAAGTATTTAGGAGTTGAGGTGCAGGTAAAAGGTTTTTACCTTAATGCAGGGCCAGGGAATGCATTAAGGTAAAAAAAACAGCCTTAGCCTTTACAAGCACTTTAAATTACAGTGCCTTGAAAAAGTATTCATACCCCTTGACATTTTCCATATTTTGTCATGTTACAACCAAAAATGTAAATGTATTTTATTGGGACTTTATGTGATAGACCAACACAGAGTAGCACATAATTGTGAAGTGGAAGGAAAATTATAAATGGTTTTCAAAATTTGAGGCGTGCATTTGTATTTAGCGGGGTACCCCAGAGGGCCACAGACAGTCTCTACAGCACTTTATCCCCATCTTCCACCTGACTGCCCTTGCTGGCATGGTTCATGTCTATTTATGAGGTAAACCTACCCCCTGCCAGCCCTTTTACTGGGGCTTGGCTCAGGCCCTCATAAATATTACAAACAGTTCCTCCTAACCTCCACCTAATAGCTCTAAAAGTTTTTACAACTTTCTAGAAGTTTCGTACAATAACAGACCTAATCTACAAACCTACACTACTAACTAGCACACACTAGAGCAGTGGTTCTCAACCTTCTAGTGCCGTGACCCCTTCAAAAAATTTCCCAAGTTGTGGGGACCCCGAACAGTAAAATTATTTTCGTAGCATGGGTTGTCAGCACCCAAGACAAGACAAATAATTTGCGCCCCTAGCCCACAGACATTCAGTGCTCCCTGAGTCCCTTCCACTTGTACAGTATTAAAACCCCTTATGGTACATTTTAGGAAGTACCACTCTCTTTGTTCTCCTCCTTTCTTTCCCTTTTATCTCTCTCTATCCTAATTTCTTGTTTTTTCCCCATCCCTCTCTCTAGCCATCTTTTTCTTATTCTTTCTCTCCCTTTTTCTTTGTTCCTCCCCCTCTTTTCCTCTCCCTTCCATGTATTCTCTATTTTTATTCCTTCTCTTATGCCTTTGGGGGTGGGGGGAGTTCTGATCAGCCAACTTAGGTGCTCTTGATCAAGGTCATCTGCTGATCTGAGAACTGTAGTGGGGATTTTTAATGGCAACTCTAATCACAGGTAGTGTTACTCACTGTGTCTCCAGCTCTGTGGTGTCAAGCAGCAGTGACACCTATGCAGAAATAAGGATATAGGGTCTCCTCCAGCCCCTCCCACTTCGCATTCCTCACCAGTCAGCTGACCTCTTGTCTCTTCCCCCCACCCATGCCGTGAACTGAATGAGCGGCTGGGAAGAGGCTGAGTGGGTGGCCGTAGGCTCTAGGAACAGCCCAGCTGAGCTTCCACAGGCTCCAGGGACAGAACCTGCTGAGCGGCCATGAAAAGGCTGGTAGAGCGGTGCGGGCTTCAGGAACAGCCCAGGATTTGGTGACCCCTTGTAAATTGTCATTCGACCCCCAAGGGGGTCCCGACCCCCAGGTTGAGAACCACTGCACTAGAGGGTGCTACAAGGAGCTACTCAGACAGGCCTTAGGGGTGACCCAAATGGCCTACAGGTATAACTATTTAACCCCAGCACAATATTTCAAAGCTGCATACAGATTATGAAAACCCTGGGGCCCCTTGACTGCATAGTGTACTTTATGGAAAAGGTGAACTAACCCTTTTAAAGAATATATATTGTTGCTGACTGGTAGGTAGAGAACTGTAGTCACACGGCGAGGGTGGCTCAGGCAACCAAAACCCATGATGGCTAAGAGGCCCAGAGCTGTTTCAGCCTGGATTCACACCTGAGTGTTTGCATGTGATTTTGGAGATTTTTTGTGCACGTGTTCTGTTTTCATGTTTGATAATAACTCCTTTCCGCTGGCCCTTTAAGATCGGAGTGATGTCATCTCTTTGCGCGGTGTTGACTGGCCTCCCTTTATCACTGCGATTGCCTGACACAGCGATCATGTGATTGGGAGCCAGTCCTACCTACTCCTGATCGCAGTCACAGTGCTGGGAGTGCTGATTGGCTCCTGCTGCTGTCAATCAAAGTCAGTGAGCCAATGAGGAGAGAGAGGGGGCGGTGTCAAGCTGCAGCTCCATGTCTGAATGGACACACAGGGCAGGGAAGCGGCTCGGGTGCCCCCATAGTAAGCTGCTTGCTCTGGGGGGGCACTCGATAGGAGGGAGGGGCCAGGAGCGCAGGCAGGGGACCCGAGAAGAGGAGGATCTGGGCTGCTTTGTGAAAAACCATTAGGCCTGGTTCACACTGGTGCGATGCCAGACATCGCATGTGATTCACAGCGCACTGCTGTTCATATCACATGTGATGCGATTTCAGCCATACAGATAGTATGGCTGATATCGCACCGCATTCGGTCCAAACACGCACAGGACCCTTTTTTTTGTTCGGACCAGAATCGGATCGCATGGCTGTTCACACCTGTGCAATCCGATTCATGTCCGAACTGTCAGTTCGCAGTGCGATATGCAAGCTGAACTGGGGGTGTCGTTAACAATGTATTGACACTCCCCAGCGATTCGCATATGGCAGTTGAACTGCCATGCGAGTCGGTGCGATGTGGGAACCCGCAGTGGATTTGCAGGGTTCTCGCATCGCACCAGTGTGAACCGGGCCTTACACAGAGCAGATAATTATAACATGTTTGTTATTTTTAAACAACAAAAAAAAAAAACAGGACGTCAATATCACTTAGTCGCACTGATCTGAATGTATGCCATTGAAAAGAATGGGCTGCGACAGGTCATGTCCAAAGTCACATGACAAGTCGCACAAGCGTGACTGGTGCCTTAACCACTTGCCAACCTCCGCACGCCGATTTACGCTGGCAGAATGGCACGGGCAGGCAAAAGGGCGTACCTGTATGTCCCTTTGAGTTTGCTGCCTAGTAGGCGCGCGCCCACCGCGTGCTGCGGGTGCGTGCCCGCGGGTCCAGCAAACTCGATGTTTGCCAGCGGCCTGCGATTGCGGCGAGGAGAGGCAGAACGGGGAGATGCCTATGTAAACAAGGCATTTCGCTGTTTTGCTTAGCAACATGACAGAGATCTACTGTTCCCTGTCACCAGGAGCAGTGATCTCTGTCATGTTGTAGTGAGCCCATCCCCCCTACAGTTAGAACACACCTAGGGAACACACTTAAAGTGGTGTTCCGGCCGAAATTATACTTTTTAAATAAAAATACCCCTATAATACACAAGCTTAAAGTGGTGTTTCACCAAAAAAAAAAAATTAGATGTCAGCAGCTGCAAATACTGCAGCTGCTGACTTTTAAAATAAGGACACTTACCTGTCCCGGGGTCCAGCGATGTCGGCACCCGAGACCGAGCCGTCCCTCGATCCTCGGGTGCTGCCGCCGCCATTCACACTGAGGGAATCAGGAAGCGAAGCGTTGCCGCTTCACTGCCCGGTTCCCTACTGCGCATGCGCGAGTCGCGCTGCGCATCTTCACTGGTCCCCGTTGTGTTGTGGGAACTGTGTATTTCCCACAACACAACGGGGGTGGGCGGGGAGTCTGCGGCTAGCTATACCCGGAAGTGGGTGCAGATACCTGTATTATACAGGTATCTGCACCCCCCTCCCCCCTGAAAGGTGCCAAATGTGACACCGGAGGGGGGGAGGAATCCGATGAGCGGAAGTTCCACTTTAGGGTGGAACTCCGCTTTAATGTATTCTAGTAAAGTTAGTCTGTAAACTAAGGTCTGTTTTGTTAGTTTATAGCAGTAGTTTGTTATTTTATAAACTTACAGCAGGCCGTGGCCATCTTAAGTGTGGGCATCTGAAGCCAAACTGTATTTCTTCCTGGATCTCATCCTTGCAGATCTCTCACATGCTCAGTGCAGCACAAGCAGTGTAATAGGTTTCAGGTCAGGTTTCCATAGCAACGGCAGTTTCAGAGGAAGTTGCCGCCCCTTCCCAGAAGGCATTGAAAACAGGAAATGATGCGATGGGCCACGGCCAGGGAAGAGGAAGTGAAAAATGAATACAGCAGATATACAGTAGGTGCTGAGAAAAAAAAAATATCCAATTTGTTTACAGTGCACAGTTTAGTGAGGGATGGTGAAGAGTTGTAAAAGTGGGTGGAACTCCACTTTAACTCCTTGATCTCCCCCTAGTGTTTAACCCCTTCCCTGCCAGTGTCATTTATACAGTAATCAGTGGCTATTTGTAGTACAGTGTATCACTGTATAAATGCCAATGGTCCCAAAATAGTGTCAAAAGTGTCCGATCTGTCCGCCATAATGTCGCGGTCCCAATGAAAATCGCAGATCGCCGCCATTACTAGTTAAAAAAATAATTAATAATAAAAATGCCATAAATCTATCCACTATTTTGTAGACGCTATAACTTTTGCGCAAACCAATCAATATACTCTTATTGAGATTTTTTTACAATAAATATGTGGAACAATACATATCGGCCTAAACTGAGGAAAAAATGTGTTTTTATATATATTTTTTGGGGGTATTTTATTATAGCAAAAAGTAAAAAATATTGCTTTTTGTTCAAAATTGTCACTCTTTTTTTGTTTATAGCGCAAAAAGTAAAAACCGCAGAGGTGATCAAATACCACCAAAAGAAATCTCTATTTGTGGGAAAAAAAGGAAAAAAAAAAAAAAAGGAAAAAAAAATCTCTATTTGTGGGGGCCAATCACAGCCTGCTGTTCCTGACATGCTCCCCCCATCACCAATCACAGCCTACCTTTCCGGACACCAGTGGCGGTTGGTGGTACTTTTTTTTTTTTTTAGGGGGGGGGGGGGGCAAACAATCCTACTCTTTTATTCTGCCACCAAATATCTTATACAGCCCACTTCCTGTTTCTAGCCTTGGCTTATGACATCATGCACAGCTTTCTCTCTCTGGAGAGTTTGCCAGGAAGGGGGGGGGGGGGGAATCATAAGAGGGCCAATGAGAGCTGCAGAGCTGGAGGTGTGCCTCTGTGTAAATCCAGGCAGCAGCTTCAGCTGCCCACAGTTAAAATGGTTGCAGCCAGACTCCGTGGAGGGAGGATTCTGCAGGGTATTTGGCAAGTACAGTATATATAAAATAATATGCAAAGTGGTTGGAGGGAAGCTTCAGAATGGCAAAGATGTTTTAATTACAAATTATTATGTGAGCAGACTGCAATTCCTCTTTAATGACAAAGCAAAAAGAATATAGGCAGCGGTGGGATTTGAACCCACGACTCCGCAGAGACTGGAGCTCTTTCTCCAGCGCCTTAGACCGCTATGGGATTTGAACCCATGACTCCGCAGAGACTGGAGCTCTTTCCCCAGCGCCTTAGACCACTATGGGATTTGAACCCATGACTCCGCAGAGACTGGAGCTCTTACTCCAGCGCCTTAGACCACTCAGCCACGCTACCTTCTGATTAACAGCCTCTCTATAATGCTACTTCTTGTTCACAATAATACACTTCTCATTTCAGTTTCTATTAGTGAATTCCATGGATTTACATCGCTCCCATGTTTTTCTCACATGCCCGCCACCATCAGTGATCCGCCTTCCCGGGGATGCTATTCAAAATCTCTACTGCTATTGGCCGCACGCCCTGTCTAAAAATTTCAACACCCATCATTTTATTCTTTAGGGCCTCTGCCTAGAAATATATATATAATGTTCTGGGGCTTTAAGCAATCTTCTGATATTATGGTTGAGAAGAGTTGAGGGACCCCTCAGTCCAGTCAGGTGTTGCCCCCCCTCCCCCCCCCCATCATTCTCTGAGTACGACATTTGTATTCCTCTTTATTTATTGTCTGTTATCTTCTCTATAATATATATTTTGGACTGCAGTGTCCTCTCCCTGACTTCACCGCGCATGCGCGCACACACAGCTCTGCCCGCCGTCTCCCGGGCGACCGTGACGTCATCATTTCGCGCCTCAGTACTGCTGGCGCTGTTGTCCCCCCCGGTTGATCGGCCGCGTCTCCTGTGAGGTGAGTGTGCGGCGATAACCATCGGTCGCTGGTGTGCGCAGGCGTGTATCGCGATATATAGAGCACTCCCTCTCCCTACAGAAATTGTGCGGAGCTCCGGGCACCGCAATGCCGTACGTATCCGCTGCAGGCCGCCGGTAGGAGGCGCTACTAGAAAGAGCAGGGGGAGGGGGGCGGCGTATATGTAATGTGTATGTATATATGTGACCAGCAGGGAGCGCTCTGTCATCTCCCACACCACACACAGGACTGATAGGAGAGAACCAGGGGGGGGGGGGCCCTTATACTGATGTAATGTATATATGTGACCAGCAGGGGGCGCTCTCACCTCCCACACAGGACTGATAGGAGAGATCCAGGGGGCTTTATACTGATGCAATGTATATATGTGACCAGCAGGGGGCGCTCTGTCTTCTCCCACACACAGGACTGATAGGAGAGAACCAGGGGGCCTTATACTGATGTAATGTATATATGTGACCAGTAGGGGGGGGCTCTGTCTTCTCCTACACCACACACAGGACTGATAGGAGAGAACTAGAGGGCCTTATACTGGTGTAATGTGTATATATAGGACCAGAAGGGGGCGCTCTCACCTCCCACACCACACACAGGACTGATAGGAGAGAACCAGGAGGCCTTATACTGATGTAATTATTATTATACAGGTTTTATATAGCGCCAACAGTTGTAATGTATATATGTAACCAGCAGGGGCGCTCTCACCTCCCACACCACACACAGGACTGATAGGAGAGAATCAGAGGGTCTTATACTGATGTAATGTATATATGTGACCAGCAGGGGGCGCTCTGTCTTCTCCCACACACAGGACTTGTAGGAGAGACCCAGGGGCCTTATACTGATATTATTATGCTATGCAATGTAAATGTAATTGTTCTGATTTCCCATAATTCCCTCAGACCTCATCACCCACAAAAGGAACCTTTTTTATATCTTTTTTTTTTTTTTCCCTCAGGAAGGAAAGGAAGGAAGTGAAGATGGCGTTGGTATCGGCGGACACGCGGATATCCGAGTTATTGAATGAGCTGCACCAACTCATCAAACAGACACAGGTGAGGACGGGATCCAATGGGATCAGATGGGATGTGAGCGCTCTGGTCTGTGGATCAGCTTCCCTCTGTCCAGCCACATTTATGATGAACCTTTAAAAAAAAAAAAAAGTTTGACTCTAAGAGCCCTTACACCATGGGTGCTCAAGCTGTGGCCCTCCAGCTGTTGCAGAACTACAATTCCCATGAGGCATAGCAAGGCTGACAGGTACAAGCATGACTCCCAAAGGCAGAGGCACGAGGGGAGTTGTAGTTCCGCAACAGCTGCAGGGCCACAGGTTGAGCACCCATGCCTTACACACTGACAGCGCGGCCACGTTAGCGGCGCTTTACCATCACCATCGTTTTAGAGGTGCTTCAGTGGCACTGCCCATTGATTTCAATGGGCAGGGGTGCTTTAGGAGTGGTGTATACAGCGCACCTAAAGCGCCCCAAAGAGGCTGCTTGCAGGACTTTTTTTTATCATCCTGCGCAGCGCCCCGGTGTGAGAGCACTCTGGCGTTCACACTGGGGGCTGCAGATGAGGCATTTTTAGGGCACTATTTTTAGCGATAAAGCGTCTGAAGAAAGGCCTCCAGTGTGAAAAGGGTCTAACCGGTTGTGGACACAAGAAGTGCAACACACACCTAAAAACTTCATGGAAGCACATAGGATGTATGTAGTACCTCGGTGCCACTTCCTGGTTGCACTTTGCTGGTTAACCAGCTGCTGCCATTATACAGCTGCAGGTCGGCATGTTCCCGCGAGCCATCGTAGCTGTACGCCGGCCCTTTAAGCGGGGATAGCAGGCGCGCGCCCTGCACTTAGGGTTGCCACATCATCCCTTTAATCCAGGACACATATGAATTACACGGGTTCTGTGGCTGATTAAGGTGGTAATTAAACTCACTTGTTGCCTTATCTGCATTAAATCAGCCTTAGAACCTGTGTAATTCATATGTGTCCTGGATTAAAGGGATGAGGTGGAAACCCTACCTGCACTGTGGGGGTGCCGATGCATGACCACCCGCCATGCGTGTACGCGTGTGTGTGTGCGCGTGTCCCTGTTCTGTGAGGAGAGACAGATCGTCTGCTCCTACTAGCTAGGAACAACGATCTTTCTCCTCCTCCAGTCAGTCCCCTCCCCCCTACAGTTGGAACACACCGAGGGAACACATTTAACCCCTTGATCGCCCCCCCTAGTGTTAACCCCTTCCCTGCCAGTGACATTTATACAGTAATCAGTGCATTTTATAGCACTGATCACTGTATAAATGTCAATGGTCCCAAAAATGTATCAAAAGTGTCCGATGTGTCCGCCATAATGTTTCAGAACCGCTAAATATCGCAGATCACTGCCATTACTAGTAAAAAAAAAAAAATAATAATAAAAATGCCATAAAACTTTCCCATATTTTGTAGACGCTATAACTTTTGCGCAAACCAATCAATATACACTTATTGCAATATTTTTGGTAATTAAAAAAAAAAAAAATTTAGAAGAATATATATTGGCCTAAACTGAGGAAAAAAATTTGCTTTTTTTTTTTTTTTTAATAAATTGGGGATTTTTATTATAGCAGAAAGTACAAAATATCGTGTTTTTTTGTTTGTTTGTTTGTTTCTTGTTTGTTTATAGCGCAAAAAAAAACGATGATCAAATACCCCCAAAACAAAGCTCTATTTGTGGGGAAAAAAAGGACGTCAAATTTGTTTGGGTACAACGTCGCACGGCCGTGCAATTGTCAGTTAAAGCGACACCGTACCGAATCGCAAAAAATGGCCTGGTCATTGAGCAGCCAAACCTTTCGGGGCTGAAGTGGTTTAAAATGAGTGCTGGGAGTTGCTGTTGTCAAAAAATGCACATTGTTTATAAACCTTGTTCAGAGAGAGAGACAAAGTATTAGGTTTATGTATTAGGCCTCATGCACATGGGATATTTTTACAGCTAATGGGTTTTTGGCTTCAGGTGTTTTTTTTTTTTTTCTTTTCTGCAGCCAGTAAACTCTCCAGCATGTGATCCTATGTGTTCAATCACACATAGGCTGATATCAGCGCTTTTTTTTGTTTTGTTTGCTTTTTTTTTTTTTTTTTGCAGGGGCATTTTCTGGCTGGGGAAAAAACTCCCAGAACTAGCGGGTTTGAAGAGTTTTTCAAGGATAACTAAAGGTTCAGTCCCTAAATAAAAAAAAAAAAATGTCATACTTGCCTCCTCCTGTGCAGTGGGTTTTGCACAGAGCTGCCCCGATCCTCCTCTTCTAAGGGTTTCTCAGCGGTGCTCCTGGCTCCTCCTCTTCTCGAGTGCCCCGTTGGAGAAGCGCTCTCCCTCGGGACACCCATGCAAGCATGCTCCCATGTCCTGCTGCTGCGTCCATGGACACAGACAGCAGGACTCGTCTCCGCCCCCCCCCCGGATCCCGCGTCATTGGATTTGATTGACGGCAGCAGGAGCCAATGGCTGCGCTGCTATCAATCTATCCAATCAGAGCCCGAGACACTGGCTGGAGCAGATGTGCTTGTCCCCGGCGCAGGAACAATCAGGCTCAGGTAAGTAAAAGGGGGGGCTGGTGGACTACAAGAGGTTTTTCATAGAATGCATTGAGGTGAAAAACTACAAGGGTTTACAACCCCATTAAGCTGTAAAAATGCTCAAACTGTGATAAAAGCTGAAAAATGCGTCTGTTCGCTGTTTATCAGCGTTTTTGAGACATAAGCTTTTGTGGGAGTAAAAAAAAAAAAAAATACACTGCAGCTTAAAAAAATGCTGAAAAACACTAATGCAAAACTCATTCTATAAAAAAAAAAAACGTTGACACTTTGACTTAAAAAAAAAATCATCTCTTTTAAGCCAGAGAACCAGGAGTGAAGTGGGAGGTCGCTCTGGTCCTCCAAGGGCATAGAGCCGAATGGGAGCCAATACTCGACTTCCTGCCCTTCCATCCAACAGATCGGATCACTTCCGGGTTTGCCGACAGCCATGGTAATCCTAGAAACAGCCGGAAAGCAGCAGCGGGGGTGGGGTCACCTCCCCTGCCGCCTTTAAAAGTGATCCTGTGGCGAATCCGTCGCCGGGATCACTTGTAGCAGATGCCAAATCGCCCACAGAAAACAATGATACCACTGCTGCCATATCCCCCATATTAAATGTCAAAGTAATTGTGTAAATTTACTGTGGATGGTTGATAAGTGGTTAGAGAGCACGAGCAGGCGATGCGGGGGGGCCAGCAGGCAATGGGGGAGGGCGAGCAGGCGATGCAGGAGGGCGAGCAGGCGATGCGGGAGCAGGTACATCCACCCACATTAGCGCAACTCCCGTCTTGCCCATTTATGGGCTGTGGCCAGACAGGAAGCGGTTATATTCCCATCATCCCTTTCCAATGGAAGCTCAATTACAGCTGACAGAGGGCTCCATATACAGTGGCTGCTGGGAGGAGACTTTAAAAATTTAAAGGGAACTTGTCAACCAGCGATAGGTACATGAAATGACTAAAAACATAATAAATAATAATAATAAAATTGGAACATAATAAAAATGCTAATTTGTGTTTCCAGGAGGAGAGGTCGAGAAGTGAACACAACCTGGTGAACATCCAGAAGACTCACGAGAGGATGCAGACAGAGAACAAGAGTAGGTGTCACCGATGGGGTGTATGGGTCTGGGAAGAGCTGGGACTAGTCAGTAATGGTCTCTTCTCTCTGCAGTCTCTCCTTATTACCGCACCAAACTGCGAGGACTCTACACCACCGCCAAGGCTGACGCTGAGGTCGAGTGCAAGTGAGTGCCGAGGAATAGGATACTGCAAGATCCAGTGATGCAGTTCTGTTTGGTCATCATCTTATTGAACATTTTGTTGCGTTTCTTTCCCAGTATCCTGCGCAGATCTCTGGATAAAATTGCAGAAATCAAGTCTCTTTTGGAGGAGAGACGGATCGGTGAGTATTGCAGCTTCCTCTGTCCTTCCTGTCTCTGCTCGATTCTCATCTTCTTCTTTTTATTCTGCAGCTGCAAAGATTGCCGGACTGTACCATGACTCGGAGCCCCCCCGCAAGACCATGAGACGAGGGGTGCTGATGACACTGCTACAACAATCTGCCATGACCCTTCCCTTGTGGATTGGAAAACCAGGAGAGAAGTATGTATAGAAAGAGAGCGGGGTGGGCATTAAAGGTTGCTCTGGTAGATGTAAACTGCCATTTTTTTTTCCCTGGAAATCAGAGATCAATGTTTGTGATTTTTATATATATATATATATATATATATATATTATATATCTCTATTTCATGCTTTCCAGAGTAGAGGAGATATCGGGTCTTATAGACCCCAGATCTCTCTATAACGAGGACCTGTCATGCCTTATTTCTATCACAAAAAATGTTTACCTTCCTTGTGATGGAAATAAAAGTGATCAAAAAACAACTAACTCTAAACTGGTAACCTGCAAAAATTTGTAAAGTGTCGCCTATGGAGATTTTCTTTTTTATTACCGTAGTTTGATGCCATTCCTTGAGCGTGCGCCAGTTTAAACCTTGACATGTTGGGGATCTGTTTACGCGGCGTAACATCATAATTTTTTTTTTAGATTTTAGGAAAAATCTATTTATTTATTTTTTTGCATTACAATTCATCAAAGTGTGTCCCCCCCCCAAAAAAAAATTGTGTTTGTGTGTGACATAAAAAAATTGCAACAACCACCTTTTTATTCTCTAGGGCAGCCGTCACTAAATGGCGGCCCGTGTGACGCTCCTGCCCAGACCGCCAGTGTAGTAGTATTCAATGGTTTGCTGGGACCGCGGGTTGCCCAGCAACCAGTGGCATTGCGTGTGTGCGCCCCACCTCCTGCTCCTCTCATTCTCGCTGCCGGTCGTGACGTGCGCACCCCCCCCCCCCCCTGCTGCTCGTGGCTCCCTGCTCCTGGCTTTCATTTTGTGAGGTATATCTCGCAGCTTCCACTCCCCCCCCTCCCCTGCAGCTTGCCGAATGTGCTGACTCCTGCCATTAAGGTATGTGGGGCATAATTTGTTTTGGTGCATGCTGATGGGCATATTTTGGTAAGGGGCACACTGATGGGGGACACCTGATGTAAGGGGGCACTCTGATGGTGGCAACTAAATTATGGGGGTAGTCTGATGGGGGGCACCCAATGTAATTTATAACTCTGGTAGAGGCACCTGATGTAAGGGGGAACACTATTGGGAGCATTTACATTTACAGAGTGTTACCAGAGTGTGTGGAGGAAACCGTAAGAAAAGCACCAGAGAGTTTGGCTTGTGCCGCAAAACTTAAAGAAGACTCTGTACAACCTTACATGGCACAGACTTGTGATTCGGACCTCGGGCAGAAAAATTATTTAGTTACCGGACCTCCTTGAATTTCAATCCACTACCCCTGCTCTAGGGTCTCTGCTAAAATAAATTAAAAAAAAAAAGTGTGTCCTGGGGGTGCTGAGCAAAAAAATGCTGAAATACATGTAGGAGAGAAATATCAGAATTGGCCTGGTGGGGAAACTGGTTAAAACATTTCCAGCTTTTAATTAATTTTTCTTATTACTTTCTGCTTTTGTCGCACAGGCCGCCTCCTTTATGCGGCGCCATCCCTGCTGCCAGCGATTACGTAGCCAAGCCCGGTGATAAGGTAGCGGCCAGGGTTAAGGCCGTGGACGGAGATGAGCAGTGGATTCTGGCTGAGGTGGTCAGTTACAGCCACGCAGCAAACAAGTAAGTCCTGTTTTTTCTGGGGTGGTCAGCAGGAAATGTGACTCCAATACACGGGAATAAAATATCTTCTCTGTTGTAGGTATGAAGTGGACGACATTGACGAGGAGGGGAAAGAGTGAGTATCAGCTGAGGCTTAATGGTATTGTTCTTACAGCTCAACTCTGGCCTTTCCTTCTGTCTTGTACTGGTGCTACTCCTGGACTAAAACTACTTCCAGATTTTCATGCACACTGTGAGAGTGTCTCTCTCTCTCTCTCTCTCTCTCTCTCTCTCTCTCTCTCTCTCTCTCTCTCTCTCGCGCAGCCTGTATGTGATGATTTGAGCCTAAGTTCTGGAGTGAGCTGTAGATATTCGATGGTGAGCACACACCCTTTATACTAAGCGACCTCTTATCCTTCTGTCTTCAGGCGTCACACGCTCAGTCGTCGGAGGATCATCCCTCTGCCACAGTGGAAAGCCAATCCAGAGACCGACCCAGAGGCTTTGTTCCAGAAGGATCAGCTGGTACTAGCGCTGTACCCCCAGACGACGTGCTTCTATCGGGCCCTGATACACGCACCGCCACAACGGGTAAGTACAAAGCCTATTTACATTTTAGGGAAGATGTTATGTAGATACAGGATATATGCAGCACAAAGGCCTACATACTCCTGTTAGATTTCCATTAAAGGCTAAGTTCACCTTTTGGAACATCTAACATTTTACAGCTCCTGCTGCCAGTTCCTCCAATCCCCCCCCCCCTCAGTGTGAAAGCGGGTGGAGAATCTTCTCCCCATTCCCACTTTTGAAAAGAGTGTAAACGTGTTTGGGGCTGCGCCCACAGAGCTGCGTCATTCATTTGGTTTCCTGGGAATGAATGTAGTTCAATCGGCCACTGTGGCTGATGGCTTGTAATTCTAAATGAACTGCGGGGGAGCTAATAAGTGCTTTAGTAGTTCATTTACAAGCCCTGCAGATTTCAATGTACAGCCTGTGTGGAGATACGGGCAGAAAGCTGCAGGGGAAGCCTGACATCCCTAACCGATGATCATGGGTGAAATGCTTTCCAGGCTCCTGCAGGAAAAAAATAAATGCATTTTTTTTTTTTTTCTGCAAAAATTTGTGCATTTAAAATATATATATATATATATATATTTTTTTTTTTCAGGAAAGGTGAACTTCAATGTAAATCTTAAACCTGTAGGCCATGTCCCCCCCCCCCCCCCCCCTCTCAGAGGCCTAGCCTAAAATCTCCCATTGTGTTCTACCTTATTGGCAGAACATGCCAGCTCTTGCCCCCAGCATAACAGGAGCGAGCAGCATTGCTCATTATAGTTGCAGTGTACTTTCATTCTTGCAGCAAATCTGAGAGCAGATTGCTGACATCACCAAGGGGGTGGGGCCGGCAAACACATGCTTCTTCTCTAGGACTTTGCTACTGACAGGGAGAGAGTTCACTGTGCATGCTTCGGGATTTGAATGGAGACTGTCAGCGGAGCCGTAAAGAAGTCCGCCCTTGCATGCACCAACCCCACCCCTGGGTGATTTCAGCAGTCTGGCTTCAAGCATTGCAATTTTAATGAGAATGCTGTTCTCTTCTGTAACCTTGGGGGTCAAAGAGGGGCCTGGATCTCTGGCGGGGGACCCCAGAAAAGGAGGATTGGGGCTGCTCTGTGCAAAACCATAACATATTTGTTTTTAGTTTAAAAAGAACTAAACAAAAAAGGAAGGTTTTAATATTGCTTTAAAAAAGTCTGTCTATAGCACTGGTCAGTTTTGTGGGTTCTCTCTACATAGGAGACCCATCATTTTAAACGTTATGGAATAGGGCTGTCCTCTGCAGTCCTCCACCCACCCTCTTTGGCCTCCCAGTCCCTTCCTCTTTGCAAGCAGGAGGAAGTCTGGGCTCACTTCCTTTTTCAGGTGCCCTGAGAAGGCCAATAGTGTGAGGTGACTTACCCTACTAGTATACTGGACTGGCCCAGTTCGAATCCTTCCTGTCAGAGGTCCTGGAGCAATGAATGCACATTCCTGTCTGGGAATGTGCCAGGCTAAAACAACTTGACTGGCAGTGCCAGTTGTGGGTGATGTTGCTTCCTGAGTGCCACAGCTCCCATTTCTAAGCAACTCTGGCATGTGGGGTGCCTCTTCTTGACAAGCCTCCTGACAGTGGCTGCGTGAATGCTAGAAGACCAGTTTGGAGCCTTCCTTTTCTGACCTCCTGTTGTGTTCAAGGGGCAGGCAGAAACCCTAGAAGTGACATGCAGGTAAGTGTGGAGTCCAGCATCTTGTTTCCTTACTACCTGTTAATCTGATTTTGTAAATAGATTAAAGTGGTATCATAGGTTCAGCTTTAAATAAAAAAAAAAAAATGAACAACAAACGTCATACTTACCTGCACTGTACAGTGGTCTTGCACAGAGCAGCCCTGATCCTCCTCTTCTCATGTCCCCTGCCGGCTCTCCTTCCTCTTGACCAGTGACCCCAATAGCAAGCTGCTTGCTAAGGGGGCACTGGTGTGTGTGCTTGCCCCCCGAACCCTGTTCTATGCGTCCAAAAGACACAGAGCCGCGGCTTGGACTCCCCCATTCTCATCGACTCACTGGCTGTGATTGACAGCAGTGGGAGCCAATGGTTCCCGCTTCTGTCTCAATTAATGAGCAGAGGAGGGTGTCCTGGGACAGCTGAGGTTCTTGTGCACATCGCTGGATCGAGAGGGGGCTCAGGAGAGTATTAGGGGGGCTGTGGGGGAGCAGCACAAAGAATGCATGAAGGTAGAAACCTTCAGCCTTTACAACCCCTTTTAAATTGTTCACCATCAAGTCACTTTGGGGGTTATTTACTGACACTATTGAGTGCAACTCTGTATAGAAACCAATCGGCTTCCAGGTTTTTTTTTGAAAAAAATTTTGTCAAAGCTTAATTGAACAAGCTGAAGTTAGAAGCTGATTGGCTACCATGCACAGCTGCACCAGATTCTGACTGCATCAATTTTAGTAAATCTCACCAAGTATTCTAAATTTGGATTCATCTATTATTTTTTGGGGTGGGGGAAGTTTTGTACTTGGTTTGCTGAATTCTAGAAATAGTGGTTTAGCCCAGGTCATTAGGAAGTGTTGGGCTGTTTTTCTGATGTCTCCTGTATTTTCTCCCACAGCCGCAGGATGATTATTCTGTGCTGTTTGAAGACACGTCGTATGCTGACGGATACTCTCCCCCTCTAAACGTGGCTCAGAGATATGTGGTCGCCTGTAAAGAACCAAAGAAGAAGTAAAAGTTGGTCACTCCATGTGCATTATGTGAAGCTGCCAGAAATGTCGATAATAAAGTGTCTCTGTTACTAAACTCAACCTGCCAAATCAAAGGTCACCTGGAAAGAAGGTGGTAAATACTCCTCTCTGAGCCCTGCTGTAATAAATAGAAACTGATGCTTGAAAACTATTTCATGCCACCCTGCTGTGCTCAGATCTGCCGGCCTCTACTTCACTACTGTGCCCATCGGTGTCATTGGGAGGAACCATTGAGTGCAGCAGGGAAGACAAGGAATCTGACGCTCCAAGAAATGTCTGTTTTTTCGTTTTTGTTTTTTAAATCTTCATCCGGCATCCCATGCATTGTAGCAGTGTTCGGTGGTGCAGGCACCAGGAGAGGTATGTTCAGTCCTCTTTCTAGGTGTCCCTGCTCTTGGTACCTTTTTTTTTATTTTTTATTTTAGCATCTGGGCTATGGGACAGGTGGAGCTAAATCTTCACCATATTTTTTATAGTCTGTGTTTTAGGGAATCTATCATAAAGCACATTAGGCTCAATTCACAAAGCTAAGATTATGTCTTTGTAAGGCTTCATGTACATTGGGATGTTGTTTAACCTCTTGTGAATGATTTAACTTGTCAGTTAGAAACCAACGTCCAAAAAAAAATGTCCGATTAGCCGCGTTTTACATTCCGCACTTATCCGGGTTTGCGGCTAGAAGTGTTTTTGGAAAAAAAAATATATATATATAATATAATTTTTTTTTTTTTTTTTTGTTAAAATGAAAATGTCTGTAAACTAAATGTGAGTTACCACGTTTAGCAGCGTTTACAGGCATTTGGCGTTTCAAAAAAAAAAAATGCTTCTAAACTCAACTGCCTAGAAACAACCCTGTGTACATGTACTGATAGGATAACAGAGGAGAGTTTAGGGGCAGCTGAAAAAAAAATGCTCAACTGCTCCTAAATGTCTGTTTACCAGCAGCAGTGTACATGAGGTCTAAAACAATGACAATTATTTTTATGGATGCAACAGGATTTACAAACTACACTCACATAAATGTTACTAAATATTTTTATAGGTTTGTTTACCCCTCCCCCCCCCCTCAATCTTATATATTAACTTCCCCTATTCTGGGGGAAATGTCCTCCTATTAAAGTGCTTGTAAACCCTTTCATATACTCAGTGAGGTGACTGGCCTCAGGTAATACACACAGATGAAACAACGGCACATGGAGCTGCAGGTTGGCTCAGGTGCCCCCATAGCAAGCTGCTTGGTTTGGGAGCACTCAACAGGAGGGAGGGGCCAGGAGAGCCAACAAGGGACCCGAGAAGAGGAGGATCCGGGCTGCTCTATGCAAAACCAACTGCACAGAGCAGGTAAGTATAACACGTTTGTTATTTTTAAAAAAAGAGACTTTCCAATCACTTTAATCGCGTCCTGTTTATCTAGGCATTAATTACTCTGGTCTTGAAAGGGGTTTAAGCTTTGTGAATTGAGTCTATTATTCCTATGAGAAAGCTTAGAAAGAAGCGGCTGTTCTGACTTATTAGTCCAGTGGAAGCAATGCCATTTTTCATTAGTTTTGTTAAGGAGTAAACAATCAGATCAGGACTTTCACAGGACAGACATTTTTATCAAGCTTAAAGCTGAACTCGGGACAGAAATTTCTACTCTGTATTAGAAATGTCGGATCCTACCTCTTAACAAACGTGGTCATTTTTGCAAACAAAGCAGCAGCCACTGAGCAATCTAAATGCAGCATTCATAGGGTTCAAAGTCCCTAATGTGCTGCATGCAAGAGCAGTAGGCACTGTGCCCTCTCCTTTGTAACAGCGGCAGCATCCTTTCATTACCACTGGTTGTGCTGGAAAATCCCAGACTCTGTCCTGCTGATTCTCACTGCCTAATTTGATTGACAGGTCAGGAGACTCCTGGTCTGTCCCGCCCACCATGACCTCATACCTTGACTGACGGGTCAGGAGACTCCTGGTCTGTCCCGCCCACCATGCCCTCATACCTTGACTGACGGGTCAGGAGACTCCTGGTCTGTCCCACCCACCATGCCCTCATACCTTGACTGACGGGTCAGGAGACTCCTGGTCTGTCCCGCCCACCATGACCTCATACCTTGACTGACGGGTCAGGAGACTCCTGGTCTGTCCCGCCCACCATGACCTCATACCTTGACTGACGGGTCAGGAGACTCCTGGTCTGTCCCGCCCACATAGACTGACGGGTCAGGAGACTCCTGGTCTGTCCCGCCCACCATGACCTCATACCTTGACTGACTGGTCAGGAGACTCCTGGTATGTCCCTCCCACCATGCCCTCATACCTAGACTGACGGGTCAGGAGACTCCACATGAAGACCTCTAATGCCCTGTACACACGACCGGTTTTGCCGCCGGAATAAACTCTGAAGGTTTTTCCGATGGAATTCCGCTCAAGCTGTCTTGCATACACACGGTCAGTCACACCAAATTTTGACCGTTCAGAGCGAAGTGACTACAACACGTATGACGGGACTAGAAAACGGAAGTTCAATAGCTAGTAGCTGCTGTCTCGTACATGCTTCAGAGCATGCGTTGTTTTTGGTGCGTCAGAACAGCATACAGACGAGCAGATTTTCAGATTAGTAATTTGTTCCGTCGGAAAAATGTAGAACATGTTCTCTATCTAAGTCCGTCTGAATTTTCGACAGAAAAAGTCAGATGGGGCACACACACGGTCGGAATATACGATTAAAAGTTCCCATCGGACTCTTTCTGTCGGACATTCCGACCGTGTGTACACGGCAAAACAATAGGCAAGGGTAAGTAACTCCCAATGCAGTAAGCTCAACACCATTTCAGGGTAATTTGACCACCTGCTTTGTGAAAACTTCTTGTGACCCATTTCGGGAAGAAAGGATTTCTAAAAGTCCTGTCTGGGCCTTGCATGCCTCAGGATCACACATACTTTGTGCCAGGAGTACAGACCAGACATTGGAATGAATGCGGCTGCAGTGAACATAGGCAGGACCACAGAGTGAAAAATTCAGCTTTTATTGTCTTGGACTAGTGTGCAGCCTGCAGTTAGAATGACAGCTTCCTTCTAAGACTTCTCACACAGGTGCTGTACTCTGACTTACTCCCTGAGTATAGTCTGCTCTGCCAGCTGTGTAAGACATTTTTACATGAATGGATGTAATTGAATTTCCATATTGGGATAAAGAAACTCACCTGGAGTCTTTGTTTTTATAAAGCAATTTTGTACAGACATGGAGAATAAAACTCTGCCTAAGGAAGAAAGATCTCCAATAAATATGTACAGCAAAAACACAGAGTCCTCTTCTCTTATTTTACATATATGTGTGTCTGTTCCTTTCTCCCCTTCATCGACATGCTAATGATCTTGTTAAAAGCGAAGTTCACCTTTTAAGAAACAAAAATAAATGCATTCAAAGTGTCACTAAACCCACAACCGTAAAATCAGCCTATATATGCAGTATAGAATGCTTGTTATACTCACTGTGGAACCTAAGGGGTTAATCCTCTGCATTGTGTAAAAATGCTGTTTGATCCTGGCTTCTCTAATCCTCCCCTTCTTCCACTGTCCTCCGATAATTTCCTAATAACACTGAGAATATGGAGTCAGGCTGCACATGCTCAGTTTGGTGTGTATTGTTAGAGAGGTGCTTTTTTTTTTCTTCTTTGGGAGGGTGCATGTAAACTGCACAGAGCCAATCCGCACTGTCCAGACAGAGGGTCAGGGGTTTTGCAGTCTGATAGGTCAGTCAAAAAATTCCTCTTACAAGTTTTAACCAGTGCTTGGCTGAACACTGATAGAAGTCACAAGACTGCTATATACTGCTGATGAGAAAGGGTATTTAGCAGTTTATATTTACTAAAATAATTACATTTCCATGTTCTGTGTACTGTGGGAGACCAGATATAGTGAATGCAGAGTCCTGGGTTTAGTAACACTTTAACCACTTCCCGCCTGGCCTATAGCAGAATGACGGCCGGGCGGTGGTTCAGTTATCCTGACTGGGCGTCATATGACGTCCTTCAGGATAACAGGGGGCGCGCATCGCGGCGAGCGGTGGTGCGGTGTGTCAGTTTGACACAACGATCTTGGTAAAGAGCCTCCAATTTACCATGTGATCAGCCGTGTCCAATCACAGCTGATCACGATGTAAATGGGAAGAGCCAGTGACCGGCTTTTCCTCACTCACGTCTGACACTGCTGCACTTTCACCTAGCAGCAAAAAGGGTTGCTGGTTCGACCACGACACCATCTGCCTGGAGTTTGCATGTTCTCCCTGTGCCTGTGTGGGTTTCCTCCGGGTACTCCGGTTTCCTCCCACACTCTAAAGACATGCTGGTAGGTTAATCGGATCCTGTCTAAATTGTACCTAATATGTATGAATGTGTGTTAGTGACCTTAGGTTATAAAATCCTTGAGGGTAGGGACTGATGTGAATGTACAATGTATATGTAAAGCGCTGCGTAAATTGACGGCGCTATATAAGTACCTGAAATAAAATAATAATAAAAATAAAACAATACTTTATTTTCTAAGCACACATGATTAATAAATACAATTGTACACCAACCAATCACGTTAACATTATTTCATTAACTAAGTTCCATTTTTTTTCATAGATAATAGTTCATCATACACATACCTTTATTAAAATTAATTTATCCAAGTTAAAAGAAAAAAAAAAGGTAAAATCGTTACAAAGTGTCTTATGCCCTGTAAACACATGTGGAAGCCCGCTCTCTGGTCACCTGACCCACCATTCTGTGCACTGATTGTATAGTCAGGGTCAGCTGTGCAATTCATCCACCCAGTGAGCCTGCAAAGAGGTGAAATTATACAATTACCCGATAGAATGCATTAAGATAAAAAAAAAAACAAAAAAAAACCTTCTGCCTTTACAACCACTTTAAGGTAAAAATTGTTTAGGCTGTAGAACCACTTTAACCTATTGCTGCCCACATAACGCATAGGTGCGGCAGCAAAGACGCTGGGCTTTAACGACACACCGAACATGGCAGCCAATCACAGTGGTCACATGATCAGTAGATTCTTCCCACCTCACGGGCATACAGACCTAATTAAAAGGATGTGAGGGATTAGGTGGATAGTCACACAATTTGAAGATTCATAGTATATAATAATTATGCAGAATGCTATCCAGGCTGGAGGTGGCGCCCTGCTCTTCTTTTGTCATTATTACCACAATTACTTTACATCTTAGAGAAGCCCCTTGTTTACAGAACTTCACTGAGTCACCAGTGCAGTGACTATCAAAGGTTTTAATCACACAGAAGGGATCACAAAGCAGGGCGCTCTTGCTGCATTTCTATCAGCTAACCCATGGTGCTCTGGAAACCCTTTTTCATGCATTACTGGTTCTGTCACAGCCTAGTAGACACTCGTCATGTGCTCAAAAGGTGCCACTAACCAAGTTTTGGATGTGGCACTAGTTCTGTGGAAAGTAGGATACTTGTGATATGTCCTGATCAAGAATACTGGTCTGAGAAAGGATACAGTCATGGACCAAGCACAATCCCATACAAAAACTATGGGACCACAAATATCCAGCAGATCAGGAGGTCCATTGCACCGGTCAATGAATTCTAAATGATCTCAGAATCGTCTCAACTGATATTAAACTGATCCCATTGACACAAGCCCTAAGAGGAGGAACTGTTCTATAGAGACTGAGAAGAGTTAGAACTTGAAGCAGAATGGTCCATGCCAGGTGATCTAGCACCCATCTTTACTATCTAGAACCCAGATGGTATATGCAAGGGATCTTGAATTTTGTTCAGAGAAGCATGTAGGCTCTGTGTTAAGGCCAATTTGAGAAGAAGAAGAAGAGTTCAGCTTTTTTGGGGTGTTCTTCAATCTTTCTCCCTTTAGGAGGACCTTGGAGGAGCACACAATGCTCTGATCTACAACACCCTTGGGCAAAGAGGAGTTCTGTGCCCGGGGCTAATATAAAAGGCAGGGGAGGTTTGCACCTATGGCTAGTGAGCTAGAACCCTGCTGTGAGTTGGGATTATTTGTGTACCTGGGGCTACTGATCTAGAACCCTGCGATCTGGGTTGGGAATGTTTGCACCTGGAGCTAGTGATCTGTAACCCTGCTCTGGGTTGGAAATGTTTGCACCTGGGGCTACCTACTCATCTAGAACCCTGCTCAGGGTTAGGAATATTTGCACCTGGGGCTACTGATCTAGAACCCCACTTAGGGTTAGGAATGTTTGTACCTGGGGCTAATGATCTAGAACCCTGTTCAGGGTTAGGAATGTTTGTACCTGGGGCTACTGATCTAGAACCCCACTTAGGGTTAGGAATATTTGCACCTGGGGCTACTGATCTAGAACCCCACTTAGGGTTAGGAATGTTTGTACCTGGGGCTAATGATCTAGAACCCTGTTCAGGGTTAGGAATGTTTGTGTACCTGGGGCTGATGTAAAACTTGGATCTGAGCAGAGGACAATTTATACCTTTGGATAATCTAAACCCAACACAAACAGAACGTGTACCTGAGAATTTGAGACTTCCTCCAGATCTCCATAGCAGCCTTTCTTGTGTCGGATCAGATCTCCCCACAGCACAGAATTTCCACAACTGTCAGACAAACACAGAGCAGAAATAACACTTAAAAAAGGGATGACACTTGGCCAGTGTCCACAGCCTGAGAACATGGGAGATATATTGGTAGCTAATGACACCCCTCTGAAAAGCAATCCATTGTGGATCACTTTTCAGAGGGCAGTAGAGCAGCAGCTGTTAGGCATTCAGGAAGCAATAGTTCCACCTCTTGATTGTCCCTTTTTTTTGACAGCTGAATAGGAATTTTGTATGCAAATACTACGCCACAACTGAGAGCCAAATCTCTGGCTTGCAGTTTTGGTTCGGCCCCATTCCCTTAACTAGGACCCTTATCCGAGCATGCGTGTGCCGGCTCCTTCACAATTGGCTGAAATAAAATACATTCTTTAATTGTCGCATGCCCGGACCATTACTTATTAAACGCATGCATTTACTTCATTTCATTTAGTGAATTGACTTTAAACGCTGTTTTATGCGGTATTTACTGTGCATTTTTGCTTTTTGGAGGTAAATACTGCATAAAAGGATAGTGAATTGACATTTTCCATATTGCATGCGATATTTGGGAAAAATGTGTCACGTGGCCCAAATATCGTGTGCTTAGTGAATGGAGCCCAGTAACACCAAAATAAAGCCTCATCTGTCCTAAAAAACTCCGGCATTCCTTGTATTCTCTCCATGGTGGGATGTCCAGGAGCTTCCTGCTGGCTACAAACATCTTCTTCCTGGGCTCTGATCTCCGACTGTTTTGATTGGCCAGGCTGGAATGACATCACTCTTGCACATTCGCTGAAGTTCATCTATCTTGGCAGAAGCTGAAATCGTATACGGAGCTGTGCATGTGGGCAGGTAGGCAAGAATGAAGGCAGAAGAGACACAGTGGGGTTCATTCACTAAAACTGGAGAGTACACAATCTGGTGCAGATGTGCATGGTAGCCAATCAGCTTCTAACTTCAGTTTGTTCAATTAAGCTTTGGCAAAACAACCTGGAAGCTGATTGGCTACCATGCACAGCCGCACCAGATTTTGCACTCTCCAGTTTTATTTAATCAACCCCCAGTATCTCTCTTCTGTATTAACCACTTGCCTACCAGGCCAATTCTGACATTTCTCTCCAAATGTAAAAAGCATAATTTTTTTGCTAGAAAATTACATAGAACCCCCAAACATTATATATGCTTTTTTAGCAGAGACTACAATGGCGGTCATTGCAACTTTTTATCTAGCACGGTATTTGCGCAGCAATTTTTGAATGCGTTTTTTTGGGGGAAAAAAAAACAGTTTTGGGCTTTCAAAAAAAACAAAACAGTAAAGTTAGCCCAATGTTTTTGCATAATGTGAAAGATGAAGTTACACCGAGTAAATAGATACCCAACATGTCACCCTTCAAAATTGCACACGCTCGTGGAATGGCGCCAAACTTCGCTATTTAAAAATCCCCATAGGAGACGCTTTAAAACTTTTAACTGGTTACATATTTTGAGTTACAGAGGAGGTCTAGGGCCAAAATTATTGCTCTCGCGCTAACGTTCGCGGCGACACCTCACATGTGTGGTTTGAACACCGTTTTCATATGTGGGCGGGACTTATGTATTTGTTCGCTTCTGCGTGCGAGCTCACGGGGACAGGGGCGCTTTAAAAAAAGAATTTTTTTTTTTATTGTTCATTTTACTTTTTATATTTTAGATTGACACTTTTTTTCCAAAAAAAATTTTTTTGATCACTTTTGTTTCTATTACAAGGAATGTAAACATCCCTTGTAATAGGAATAAGCATGACAGGTGCTCTTTACAGTGAAATGTGGGGTCAATAAGACCCCACATCTCACCTCTAGGCTTAGAAGCCTGAAATATAAAAAAAAAAAAAAGAGGCATGTCATAACATCGCGCCCGGCCTCCGAACGATCATAGAGACTCCAGCGACCATCTGGTCTCCCGGAAATCTCTATGCTAAACATCCGGGGCTGGCGGATCCTGTGACTGACTCACCGATCGTCAGACTTCCTGACCAGTCCATTTTTTGTGCAATACGGCACTGCGTTATTTTAACTGACAATTGTTGTACGACGCTGTACTCAAATAAAATGTATATCATTTTTTTCCCACAAATAGAGCTCTCTTTTGGTGCTATTTGATAACCGCTGCGCTTTTTTATTTTTTCCACTATAAACTTAAAACTGGACAAATTTGAAAAAAAAAACAAACAAAAAAAAAAAAAATTCTTCGTAACTTTAGGCCAATATGTATTCTTCTACATATTTTTTGTTACTATTGATTGGTTTACGTAAAAGGTATAGCGTCTACAAACTATAGGATATATACTGGAACTTATATTTATTTATACTAGTAATGGCGGTGATCAGCGACTTATAGCGGGACTGTGATATTGCAGCGTACAGTCAGACATTAACTGACACTTTGCGGGAACCAGTGACACCAATACAGTGATCAGTGCTAAAATATGCACTGTCACTGTACTAATGACACTGGCTGGGAAGGGGATAAACATCTAGGACCATCAAAGGGTTAAATGTGTGCCTAGCCAGTGTTTTAGCGCAGGTTCACACTTGTGCGATGTAGACACCACATGTGATTTGCACAGGAATTGTACCGCTTTCCTGTGCACATCACATGCGATGTGTGTATTACGATTTCAGCCATACATTAATTTGTATGGCTGAAATCGCACCGAAATGGTGCAGGACCCTTTTTTCCCCCCACGCACCTGAATCGCCAATTCTGGCAAATCACACTGCATTTTGCAATCTGTTTTGGAGTGTTGTCAAGATAACATTGACACCCACAGCAGATTGCATGGACACCGTGCGATGGGAATGTGGTGCTGGAAACTCACAGGATTTGCTGCATTTCCCACATCACATAAGTGTGAACAAGGGGCTTACTGTACTATAGGTGCTGCTTTTGCTAAGGCAAGTGATGGATTTTATTCCCTGCACACAAAATCCATCCCTTCCCCCTGTCAGAATGGACTATGTAAACAAGGCAGATCTCCGTTCTGTGTCTCTGCCCGACGATCGGCAGACATCCAGTTCCCGGCGCCCGCAGATTGGCTTCTGCTGTGAGTAATCACAGCAGAAGCAGCTCGCTGCCGGCGCCCCCTAGGTAAAGTGCAAAATCATGTATAAATATGTGATTCTGCACAGGAGGGCCGCACTGTAGCAGTAAATCTGCTATAGGCCCGGTCCTTAACTGGTTAATTAATTACAGCCGAAAAACAGACCCGCAGCAGAAATGTCGTTATTGCTCTGGCCTATGGGCGTTGTACAGGTGTGAGTGTCAGTTCACACCATAGAAACACAGTCTGGATGTGATCCAGATGCTTTTCTGCATGCGTGTTTTTGGTGTGTTTTTGATGTAGTTCAGTACATTTTTTTTGTCCTTTTTTTTTCTTAACCTTACCTAAGGACATGTGCATTTTTGATCCATTTTACAGCGCTCCAGTACAGTCCAGTGCAGGAAAAATGTACCATTTTTTTTTTTCTGGAACTGCAAGCACTGGTGTGAACTATGCCATTGACAACCATATAACCTACTTTCCATGCGTTTTTGATGCAGCAAAAAAACGCACCTAACTGCATGTGGTGTGAACAGGCCCTGAGAGATGAACTGGATAAAAGGGGGTTAGAAAAGTGTTCTGTACCTCGGACAGGGGCCCTCCACGGGGATAAGCTGTTGGGGCTGCTTCAGGAGGAAGAGTTTAGCCAGACAAATGATATGTGCAGTGAGAGAACAGCCGGGGTGGAAGCAGTGCAGAGCGTCGTCTTCACTCTGTACAGGAGAGAAGGGTCAATGGGTAATTACAATGACTTGAGGTTTTTCCAGCTCCACAAGGCAGACCATACATTATACAATTTTCTTTCCTCCAACCCGTTCAGCCATGGGTTGAAGGAAAGAAATTTATAAACACAAAGGAAATGCGCAAACTATATGAACACAATATATAAAAAAAAGTGTACAATGAATGAATGTAAAGTGAATGAATCACTAAAAAATTATTACGTGATGGTGTATAAACATCCCAAGTGAAAACTCTAAAAAATTTGAAATAAATGAAGTGTTCACAAAAATATTTAAATTAAAGTTTTTAAAATGTCCAAACTGAAACAAGGTAACAAGGTGAAAAAACGAATGATGCCGCCTTTCACACTCCGCAAAACTTGATCAGAAGCTTTAAATCTGGAAAGAAGATATACATACGCAGAGCCAGATGGCCTCTTACCAAATCTGATGGACCCCAAATTATAAAGGTCAAGGAAAGAAATACCGATCGAATTCCCATGTTGATGGTAGAATCCCTCTTGCTGCGCTATTGTAATCTGACAGCAGGCGATTTCACTACCATCAGAACACAACGATCGTGATCGTTGTATTCTGATGGTAGTGAAATCGCCTGCTGTCAACGATCACTGCTGTCAGCAGCAATCGAAACAAAACAAAAAAAAAAAAACTAGTATGGCTTCAGTACAACCAGCCTGCCCATACATGGATCAAAATTCGGCCAGTTCCTGCTGAACGCCTAATACTGATCTGGGATTGAAGAGCCAATCCGTAGAGAATCCTCTGGGATGGATTTGTTGACTAGACCAGTGGTTTTCAACCTCAGTTCTCAAGTACCCGAAACAGGACATGTTTTGGGAATTTCTCTTTAGATAAAATAGCTGTCCAAAATACCAAGTCATTGACTCTGATTTAAAGCACCTGTGCAAGATAAAGGAAAACCTGCAAACATGGCCTGTTGGGGGTACTTGAGGACCGAGGTTGAGAACCACTGGACTAGGACACGGCTCGATCCTGATAATGATAAGAATAAGATACACAACTATTACAGGCTTCCGGTTCACAGAGACGTACCTGCACTTTATCATAGCAGACCCGGCATCGCTGTGGGGAGGGTCGCTGGCTGGTCCCTTCCTCCCCCTGGCCCTTTTCTCCTTGTGTTTTAGAGATCGGACGTGCCCTCACCTGACCGAAAGCCAAGGGCATGTGAAGAGGAGGCTGGAGCAGGGGGGGCAGCTCCCGATGGTACTCCTGTCGCAGCCAGCGAAGGGTGAGGGGCAGGCGGTTCCACGGGGCCACCCGTAGCATGTGATAGAGGACCATCAGGTGGAAGTCGAAACTGGACTGCTTCTTTGTCTTACGTGGCACGTGGGTGAGCCTGCGGGACACGTGGGGGTGCTGCCATGCCCACTCAAACTGGGACGAGAAAGACAGAGAGTAAGCAGATTGCAGACTGCAGCATGTGCTTAATTCCAATGTATTAATGTTCTGTTGTACTGACTGATAAAGGACTGGACTACTACTAAGAACTACTAACTCTTTAAATCGACCACAGCGTGATACAGTATTATTTTGTATTTTGGCTTACTTCATTGGAAATTTCTGTTTTGGGCTTCACCAAGGTAACAAGTAAGCTATGACAAAGCATTTGCAGAGCTTTCAACAAGCTTTGTTGAAGCTTTTAAGGCACCATTCAACTCCAGTTTAGAAATGTTGAACACAGATCCTGAGTGCTGATTGTCACTTTAAACAAGCTGCTAGCGGGCTTCAGCGCTTCTTGAAACTTGCTGAAGCCTGCTAGCAAGCTTGTTTAACCACTTCCCACCCGCCATATAGTAAATTGACGGCAGGAGGGATGCGCTCTTGTTCTGGGAGGACGCCATATGACGGTGCCCCAAGACCGCCAATGACGCAGCTCTTTACCCATGTGATCGGCTGTGTCCAACCACAGCCGGTCACATGTAAACAAGGAAGTGCCGGTTATCGTCTCTCCTGAGCTCACACTGACAGTGTGTGTGGCAAGGAGAGCCGATCAGTGGCATTTCCTTGCAGGGGAGACATGTTCAGGTAATCAGGGCACTGATCATCAATATGCCCATTAGTGACACCAATCAGTGCTGTCTTTCGGTGCTCATCAGTGCCCCCTATTAGTGTCACCTATCAGTGCCCATCAGTGCAGCATTTTAGTGCCTCATCAGTGCCACCTAATCAGTGCCCCTTAGTGACACCAATCAGTGCCGCCTTTCAGTGCTCATCAGTGCCGCCTATCAGTGTCACCTATCACTGCCCATCATGCAGCATTTTAGTGCCTTCTCATCAGTGCCACCTAATCAGTGCCCCTCGGTGCCGCTTCATCAGTGAAGGAGAAAAATGACCTATTTACAAAATTTACTGAGAGAAAATGAAAAAAAAATTTTTTTTTTTTTCAAACTTCTGGTCTTATTTCGTTAAACCCAGCAGTGATTAAATAGCACCATAAGAAAGCTCTATTTGTGTGAAAAAAATGATAAAAATGTCATACGAGTACAGTGTAGTATGACCGCACAATTGTCATTCAAAGTGTGACAGCGCTGAAAGCTGAAAATTGGCCTGGGCAGGAAGGGGGTGAAGGTGCCCGGTAGGCAAGTGGTTAAAGTGACAATCAGCACTCCCATTAGGATATGAGTTCAGCATTTACATTCTGGAGTTGAATGGTACTTTAAAAGCTTCAACAAAGCTTGCTGCAAGTTCTGCAAATGCTTTTTGAAGGCTTAAAACAGGCCTTATATAAAAAAAATAAAAAAAAACCTCCAGGTGAACTGTATCTCTGCTAAGATTTTTGAAAACTTTAAAAATATTAAATCCTCCATAAAAAAATAAGCACTAAATGTGGGGGGGGGGTTGCTAAAACTGGAACACACAGAATCTGGAGCAGCTGTGCATGGTAACCAATCAACTTCCAGGTTTTATTTTCAAAACTTAATTGAACAAGCTGAAGTTAAAAGCTGATTGGTTACTATGCACTATGGTTACTATGCACGGCTATACCAGATTCTGAGTGCACCACTTTTAGTAAATCTAGCTTCATTTATTTTGTACACAAACTAACTTATTAATCTGCTCTGTTTTTATTCAAAATGTCTTCACCGGGATTACATGTCCCATAACAACCTTCACGTGAGCATTCTAAAGCACTCCCAGTATTTTCATCAACTTTTTTGTTTCTTTTTTTTTTAATATTATCACTGCGATTTTTTAAATTAGGCTTTATTTTATTTCTTAAAGGGCTGTAGTATTACAATAAAGTTTGAGTGCAGCCAAAATCAAACAGAAAAATCAGCAGTAGGCACATAACTAAGAGAGCCGATTCCTTAGTAGAAATCCTCTGCTGTCCTTGTCCCTACCTCTTTCCCACAAGAGAGCCCAACTAGACCCGTCCTTTCCGCCATTCATAGAAGTCGTACTACAACTTCTATGAATGAAACAATCCATGAATGGAGGGGGCGGAGCTATCATCCACCCATCCTCCATTCACAGAAGCGGTAGTATGGCTTCTATGATTGGCAGAGAGGGCAGGCAATGTCAGGCTCCTGATGAGAGCCTGTGACGGCCCCTTTGTCTGTTAAGCCCCGTCTCACCAGAGATTACGGTGTGTGGGAGAGAATGGATGGAGGAGGATTTCAACTAAAAAAAAAAAAAGAGACATCAGCAGAAGGAGCACAGCCTACTGACTGTACATTATTTCCCTTGTACTGATTTTTTCCTTTTTGACTGCACCTAGGCTTTAGATATACTTTATTGTAATATTACAGCGATTTTTGTAACCAACTTTATTGTATAAGTACAACAGTTCCATTCAGTCTGTCTGTGCCACCTGTGTGTTTTAGTGCACAGATTGACAGCACAAGTCCCTTGGGACTGTGGGGGTTGGGTTTTTGAAGCATGCACGCTGTGGTGTCTCTATAGAGAGCCGAGGTTCTATCGGATTACCGCTACCCATCAGATTGTGCAACAGAAGTGACGTTCCGACCAAAAAAATACTTACTGCGCATGCGTGATGTGTTCCACCATGCGTTCCACGCACTTCATGATCTGACGGGTAGCGGTATTCTGATAGAACACCCATGCAGACATCTTACTACACCCAGCTACGTCTTGAATTTCAGAGTCATTTTAGCAAAAAGGGAGCGTATATAAATAAATATAGTATAGTGACATCTGTGATGCTGTTTGGATGTTACATTCTGAAAGAAGCTGGACTCCAGCAGTAGGAAAGTGGCGGAGGCCATGTTGGTACACCACACAATGCTCAGCGCTAAACCTTTAGCCTTTCAAAATTAAATATTCAAACACCATCACAGATGTCAATATACTATATTTATTTATATATAAGCTCACTTTAATGCTAAAATTACTCAAATATTCAAGACGTAGCTGGGTGTAGTAAGATGTCCGCATGGGTGTTCTATCAGATTACCGCTACCCGTCAGATCATAAAGTGTGTGAAACACATGGTGGAATGCATAGTGCATGCGCAATAAGTATTTTTTGGTCGGAACGTCACTTCCGTTGCACAATCTGATGGGTAGCAGCAATCTGACAGAACACCGGTTAGTGATAGGAGCCACCCCAGTAACTAAATTCAGGGGGGTGCAAAAATAAGAAAAAAACAAATGCTGGAAAAAATATAGTTCACAAAATGAATGTAGAGCTAGGTATACATGTACCAAAACTCTGACAGGGAAGCGAGGGGGCGGGGCGGGGTTAGTCCCCGCTGTCAGAATACAATAGCACAGCAGGAGAGATCCCTGCACCCACTTTGCCCGTGTGGATGCAGAGATCTGCAAGGCTTTTTTTTTTTTCTTTCAACCTGCTGGCGTTTGCCTATCTGACAGAAAATGTATCAGACCCCATTCACACTGCAGCGCGCTAAAACAGCGCTAATGCGGCGGTCGTTTTTGCGGTGCTTTAGCTGCATTTTAGCAGTGCTTTTCGGGCACTAGTGAGTGGATTTTTTAAGGTCATGTGACCTTTAAAAAAAAAAGGAAAGAAGTCCCGTTTTGCGCCGCTTTCAAATCGCTTTTAGGGCACTTAAAATGGGCAGGGGCGTTTTGGGAGCGCTATTATAGCGCTCCCAAGCCACCCCAAAAATGCTGCTTGCAGGACTTTTTCTAAAGTTCCGCAAGCGCACCGCCCCAGTGTGAAAGCAGTCATTGCAATGAATAGGAGGCAGTTTTCAGGCGTTTTTTAGAGGCTATTTCTAGCCTCTAAAACGCCTGAAAACTGCCTCAGTGTGAAGGGGGTCTAACACTTTAAAGGAAGACAAAATCTCCCCAAAATGGACACAGAAGTCCTAGATATAAGTTAGAGAATCCGCGCTTTGAACAGTATGAGAGCTGCTGCCTTTCCCTAATTAGTTCCCCTGAGGGGTCTAATTTAGTAGATATAATAGATAATTTGGGAAAAGAAATGGCGCTGCCCTATTTCACATTAATTAATTAATTGTGGGTATAAAATCCATATAGCACAAACTGTGTTCAGTGAGGTATATAAATAAAGACTAAAAACTAGAAACAACTGTGCAACTAATTGTGATCTAAAAAGAAAAAATAGCCATATGTGTAAAAAATCCCAAAGGATAGGTGAAACTCCTTAAGGTTAAACAGTCTTCGTGTATTAAACCAGTGAAATAAAGTGCCTCGTGTGTTCACAATTTTATAAATACATGTGTAGAAGTTGAGAGTAAATTTGTAAAAATATATAAAAGATATTAACCCCAGAGTTCTAAAGTTTTGTGACAGTATGGCGCCCCCTAAGGGACCAATGTCATTTTAAGTGAAACAAATATATTAAATATTAAAGCGGGGTTCCACCCAAATTTTGAACAATATCTGTATGTATTCTCTTCCTTGCCTAGATGCTGACATGCCGTTTAAAAAAATTTAAATCGCCGTAATTACCTTTTATTTTTCTATTCTTCTTTGCACTTCCTGGTTCTCCTCCCGTGGGAGTAGGCGTGTTTCTAGCCTCTCCCAGACTCCTAGGAGCTAGTCTCAGGCTTCTCAGGATGCCACTGAGCATGTGCGGGAACGAGCAGTGAATGCTGGGAGCACAGCATTCACCACATCCAAGAGATAAATGCTTGTGGGCTTTAAATGCCCACAATGAAGATGGAAACCGCCTGCAGTGAATAATATAAGTTATTCTTTCCGACGAAATCTGACAGAGGCGGACATATTACACACAATATGTGAGTATGTAATGCTGAGAAGAAAAGTTTGTGAATGAACTCAAAAAAAAAAAAAACGATAGATAGGTGGACCCCCGCTTTAAGTGTCGATACCAGAGCAAGTATATGGCTCCCAGAGATATTAATTAATATGTCAGTATTTTGACCTCTGTGCTACTATATAGTGAAGTTGCAGTAGATTACAAATACCATAATATCAGACATAACATTTCCCAGCCTTGTATATGTATCAGCAGATATCGGTAAGGCTCTTAAAACGTAATGATCTAAATAAAGAACCAAAGAGTTTCTCTAGCCAGATAGTATGATGAGCAAAGTTCAATAAATGTGCAGTTCTTCAGACTCAGGAACATTAAGCAGTGACTTCTGTGTTCATTTCAAATGGTGACTTGAAGTGCTCGCCCCCCGTGCTCCCCCACTCACCAGAGACAATCATCCCCACAGGGGTACCGAGCGACAGAGTGGGTGGCTTGGGGTGGTTATTTTCGATCAGGTCCTGCTGTCGTTCCTCTGCTCTGTGCGATCCCTCCAATGGTTTCGAATTTCAGCTGTGCGTTCCAAAGACACCGGGCTCCTCCACTACTTCCCACCGTTTGTCTGTTTAACTATATCCCTATCCATGCAGAATTCCAGAGATTCCTCCGTTTCACCATAAGCAGTTGGCACTTCCAGTTCTGAAGTCTCCCGTTCGGGATCTCCACCACACCCAGGACATTCACGAAGGTCCTACTGCCAGTTATAGCCCACCTAATTTCTGGTGTTTCTCAGCATAGGCATACACTAACAGGGAAAGCAAGATCCTCTTGGCTGTGTAGCACAGCCAAGAGGATCTTGCTTTCCCTGTTAGTGTATGCCTATGCTGAGAAACACCAGAAATTAGGTGGGCTATAACTGGCAGTAGGACGTTCATGAATGTCCTGGGTGTGGTGGAGATCCCGAACGGGAGACTTTAGAACTGGAAGTGCCAACTGCTTATGGTGAAACGGAGGAATCTCTGGAATTCTGCATGGATAGGGATATAGTTAAACAGACAAACGGTGGGAAGTAGTGGAGGAGCCCGGTGTCTTTGGAACGCACAGCTGAAATTCGAAACCATTGGAGGGATCGCACAGAGCAGAGGAACGACAGCAGGACCTGATCGAAAATAACCACCCCAAGCCACCCACTCTGTCGCTCGGTACCCCTGTGGGGATGATTGTCTCTGGTGAGTGGGGGAGCACGGGGGGCGAGCACTTCAAGTCACCATTTGAAATGAACACAGAAGTCACTGCTTAATGTTCCTGAGTCTGAAGAACTGCACATTTATTGAACTTTGCTCATCATACTATCTGGCTAGAGAAACTCTTTGGTTCTTTATTTAGATCATTACGTTTTAAGAGCCTTACCGATATCTGCTGATACATATACAAGGCTGGGAAATGTTATGTCTGATATTATGGTATTTGTAATCTACTGCAACTTCACTATATAGTAACACAGAGGTCAAAATACTGACATATTAATTAATATCTCTGGGAGCCATATACTTGCTCTGGTATCGACACTTAATATTTAATATATTTGTTTCACTTAAAATGACATTGGTCCCTTAGGGGGCGCCATACTGTCACAAAACTTTAGAACTCTGGGGTTAATATCTTTTATATATTTTTACAAATTTACTCTCAACTTCTACACATGTATTTATAAAATTGTGAACACACGAGGCACTTTATTTCCCTGGTTTAATACACGAAGACTGTTTAACCTTAAGGAGTTTCACCTATCCTTTGGGATTTTTTACACATATGGCTATTTTTTCTTTTTAGATTACAATTAGTTGCACAGTTGTTTCTAGTTTTTAGTCTTTATTTATATACCTCACTGAACACAGTTTGTGCTATATGGATTTTATACCCACAATTAATTAATAATGTGAAATAGGGCAGCGACATTTATTTTCCCAAATTATCTATTATATCAACAGAAGTCCTAGACACAGTATATAATTTCAAAGTCTCATCAGTTAATTCTGTTAACATCATTTTTGAATATTCTGAGAAACTAGAACTGTAATACAAGTAGGCAGAATAATACATTTTATCTTACCCTCAGGGCTGCAATATCATTGGGGAACCCATGAACAATCAGTACCATGTCCCTGTATAGGGGGAATGAAATGAAAAATAAGGATATGTTTTTCAATCAATAAAATACAATGAAACCCCTGTGGGGCCTCAACAGAAATATCTTGGTGAGTTCAATGTCTCATGTAGCTCTGGATCCTCCGTAGCACTCTACATCCTTACACTAGACATGTGCACTGCCGAAAAATTTGTTTGTTTTCATTTTATTCGTTTTTTTTTGTCTTGTTTTTTTTTTCTTTTTTTCGGGTCATTCATTATGATCGAAATTCGTAAATTTGAAAATTTGAAAATTCGAAAATCCTTAAATCTGTCAATTAGTAAATTCGTATATTCTAAAATTCATAAACAGGAAATTTGAAGTAATAACTATTAAATAATTATTGATATTTCCTTTCAAATTTGACTGTTAGTGAATGTAACGATTACAAATTTATCCAAAGTTATGAATGTCGCATCTAAACAAATGGAACGGAACAAATTAATAATTAATAATAATACGTTTTTATTATTATTATTGTTATTTATTATTATTATTAATTAGTTACGTTTCATTTGTTTAGATGCGGCATTCGTTATTTCAGAAAATTCGTAACTTCTGATAAATTCGTATTCGTTGTGTTCACTAACAGCCAAATTTGAAAGGAAATTCCAATACCTATCATTTAATAGTTAGTAAAAGTTAAGTTATTATTTCAGATTTTCGAATTTTCAGTCTTATTTTCAAATTTCTGATATTTCGAATTTCCGAATTTACAAATTACGAATTAACGAATTTCTGAATTTACGAATATTTGGAAAAACTCAACTGTTTTCGTTAATTCGGATATTTACGAATTTGTCGAAATTTGTTAAAAAATTCATTCGGAACGAAACGAATTGCACATGTCTACTCTACCCTGCTGTGCAGTTTACTGACAGGAAATCAGTATTGGAGGCACTGCTGATAGTGAGGATTCAGATTTAGCATAGTATCTGAATGAAGAAGTGTTCTTGTTACACATAAACTCTTGATAGTGTGAAAGCTTGCCTGTTCCACCCTGCCCACCTCTGCCTCCTTGACCATAGGAATGTGTGTGTGGGGGGGAGGGGGTAGGTAAGCTTTGTCATTACAAGGATGTGCCAGAGTTCTGCCTGTTACATGCGGCTGCGGCCAGCTTGTGTGCCTCTCCTTGCATTTTATACCTGTTAGCAAGTATCCAAACCTAAACAAAAAAAAAAAAGTGATACATTGCAATTCACCAGTCATTGGGTGCGGTGGCTGCATTGATTTTTCTTTTCCTTTATTTTCACCTGGCCAGTAACACTTCCTGTCCTAAGAAGACAACGCTCACTGAACTTTATCTATGCAGGAGCAGTGTTGTCACGAAGGATGAGCTTTGGCGTATTCGCACAGCCCACGTGCAGAGCCCGCCAGGAAGTCGGCACAGCGCTGTGCTAATCACAGGCAGGGAGACATTTCCCGATCTCTGCAGCGTACTTCGGGAAAATGTCTCACTGCCTGTGATTAGCGCAGCGCAGTGCCGACTTCCTGGCGGGCTCTGCATGTGGGCTGTACGAACACGCCGGAGCTCATCCTTAGTTGTCACCATAGGCACTCTTCTAATTTGGACTACAAACACCTCCCCCTCTACTCATCTCTATTACATAGAAGGAGGTGTCCTGTAATTCACAGATGCTAGCAGGGAAAGCCGATATATTTGTTAAATATTTCAGCTCAGCACACGGGGAATGACAAGGACTCAAGATTTCTGGTAAGATCAAAGGGTATTTTTATGTACTTGCAGAAAATTTTCTTAGCTTGAAATAAGAAAAGGAAAGCAGTCACCACATCTAAGGACCGGTGAACTGAAACATATTACATTTTTGTTCTTGGATTTAGAAACTTTTAAAACCTGTAGTGAACATTTAAAAAAAAAATAAAAAAAAATAAATAAAAGTTTCCTCCTCCAATATCATAATGTGCTAGTATGTATCGCACACTAGCACATTATGGCAGACTTACCCTAAAAGGAAGTCCTCCAGCGGCGCGCTGTCACCGCGGACAGGGCTTCCATCTTCACCCGGTCTTCCTTCTGGGTTCATGGGCTCCGGCTGTTTAAATGGCCAAGCTGTGATGATGTCACTCCCGTGGAAGTCATGGCCGTGGCATAGAGCTCTGAAGGGACAACATGAGTATGCCCTCCCTTCAGAGCACATGTGACGGGGACGTCACCGGCTGCAGAAACGCTGAATATCTCCTAAATGGTGCACGTTTAAGAGATATTCCTTGTACCTACAAGTAGGCTTTATTATAAAAAGGTACAAGTGCCCAAGTGGCGTTTACTACTGCTTTAAAGCTGAAATTTAGGTATGGCAATTTTTACATTGTTACATTGGCCCAGCTTGGACCAATGTAAGTATGTATTTGCCATACCTGTGGGATCCTCTTGGAAGCTGGAAATCACTGAAGCAGGCACCGCTAATTACAGTGATCTCCATTCGATTTTTTGGGTCTCTTGCTTGACATGGGCACCATTCAGAGAACACTTTGCACTTTCTCAATGAATGCAAAGTGTACTCTGATTGGATGAGCTGGAGATCATGACATCACTTCCCCACCTCTCAATCTTGTTTAATCGCTTGCCAACCAGCGTGATCTCGCGAGCCGTCGTAGCTGTACGTCGGCTCCTTTAAGCAGGCTAGCAGCAGCGTGCCCGCTGCACTGCGGGGGTGCCGTTGACCCCTGGCCACGCGCAATTGTGGGCACGAGAGCCAGAACAGGGACGTGTGTGTAAACACACAAATCCCTGTTCTGAGAGGAGAGACAGATTGTGAGTTCCTACTAGCTAGGAACCACGATCTGTCATCTCCTATAGTCAGTCCCCTCCCCTCACAGTTAGAACACACACACACAGGGAACACATTTAACCCCTTGATCGCCCCCTAGTGTTAACCCCTTCCCTCCCAGTGACATTTACACTGTAATCAGTGACTTTTTTTTAGCACTGATCGCTGTATAATTGGTAATGGTCCCAAAAATGTGTCAAAAGTGTCCGTTGTGTCAGCCATAATGTTGCAGTCCTGATAAAAATCACAGATCGCCGCCATTACTAGTAAAAAAAAAAAATAATAATAAATGCTATAAATCTATCCCCTATTTTGTAGACGTTATAACTTTTGCGCAAACCAATCAATATATGCTTATTGCAATTTTTATTACCAAAAATATGTATTAGAATACATATTGGCCTAAACTGAGAAAAAATTAGCTTTTTTAAAAAAAAATTGGGATATTATAGCAAAAAGTACAAAATATTGTGTTTTTTTTCAAAATTGACGCCCTTTTTTGCTTATAGCGCAAAAAATAAAAACTGCAGACATGATCAAATATCACCAAAAGAAAGCTCTATTTGTGGGAAAGTAAGGACGTCAATTTTGTTCGGGTACAGCGTTGTACGACAGCGCAATTGTCCGTTAAAACGACGCAGTGACAAATCGCAAAAAAATGGCCTGGTCATTAAGGGGGCAAATCTTCTGGGGCTGAAGTGGTTAAACAGAGAATGCTTTGCATTCATTGAGAAAATGCTAAATATTCTCTGAATGGTACCTGTGCCCAGCATGCAACCTCCAGTGTTCACTAAACAGCAGGTCAGCCACTCGGCACAGAACCTGGAAGCTAGTGGAGATCACTGGAGTCGTGGTGCCTATTATAGTCATCTCCAGCTTCTGTGCGGATCCTACAGGTATGGTATATATACACATTGTTATATTGGCCCAAAGCTGGAACAATGTAACTATGTAAAATGTGCCATATCTGGAATTCGGCTTTAGAGTGGTTGTAAACCCTCACATATACCCAGTGAGGTGACTGGCCTCAGATGATAACAGAGATGATACCAATCCTCCTACATAAGTTGTACCTGTTTATCTGAGGTCTTCTCTACACCAGTTAAAGGTGTTGAATCTCTAAAGCTTGTCTGAGCTGTCAGAAAAAAGGGGGCGGAGAGCTGAATCTACACTCTTCGGAGCTCAGTGAGGAGAGCTCTGAGAGCTGATTGGAGGGAAAGGACACACCCCCCTTCACGCAGCTCACAGGAACAGAGCTGAGGCTGTCAATTAGCTGGAGGTCCCTCCCCTGTCACCATTTTTCTCTTGGTGTCAGGAAAACTTGTGATAAGTTATTCTCTGCTGATAGCAGAGGAAGGAGGCAGCAGACGGAAATGACACTTAGTGCTCTGGACACGCTATGGGTCTTAAACTGGTGGCCCTCCAACTGGTGCGGAACTACAAGTCCCATCATGCCTCTGCCTTTGGGAGTCATGCTTGTAGCTGTCAGCCTTGCAATAGGGAGGGATATGCTTTGTTCATATTTCATGTCTGAGGTTTACAACCACTTTAAGGGAGTTATTTTTAACACCCAATATTCCCCTACCCCCAGTCTAAATCCTGCAGTCCTTGTGATCTATCACCCAGAGACATGTTGATGGTCTGTCCTCCTTACCAGGGTCCTCTCCCGCTCGTCTTCCAGGCTCCTCCTTTGTGCTTCCCCCCATTGTGTTGCTGGATGCGCCTCTCGGGGTTCACCGTGAAGCCGATGTAGATGCGTCCTTTGTATTTTGGGTTGGTGCAAAATAAGAGATAGACGCCATAGAAGCTCTCCACCTCCACCACCATCTTTTCTGCTTGTCGGAAGATTCCTAAGATGGAGCAGCAGCACAAAGTGTTCCTGTACACTGACCAGAGACAATACAGGAGAAAGACAAGTTAAAAAAAAAAAAAATGTCTGCCACTCACAAGCCCATGACACCGGGTCACCCTTCTGGCTGACTGGGTGCTCTCCCTATGCCCAGGGCTGCGGATAAGTCAGTACAGCCAGCCCACCTGTACTGGGCCCGGGCCCCATCAGATCAAAAGAGGGGCCCGGGCACCTGCTGAGCAGGAGGCCCAGCTGTACTGTGTTATTGCAGACATTGATCGTCTCCTGCTCCCCCCCCCCCCCCCCAGCAATGCTGCCAGCTTCTCCTCCTCCTTCTCCCTCTGGCTGCACTGCAAGAGGATTGGTTCTAGCATATGTGCCCCTTTCATCTGCTGTCTGGTCCCTCCTGTGTGCCCCTTTCCACCACAGCACTGCCGGCTTCCCTCCTCTCCTGACGGAAGCTTCTGCGGGCACACATAGGAATGTTTCAGGATGGAGAGCGGGGGGAAGGGGCCAGTAAATACGTTGTTTACTGGCCCATTCCTTTCCTGAATGAACATAGTGAGCGATCAGTACCAAATCAGTCCTGTGTCCATTCATCATTTATGCATAGTAAATTGTCTTTACTATGTTTCAGTGAAAGAACAGGGAGGCTCAGAGGGCTTCCCTATTCCTTCATCTGTGCAGCTGAGGCTACAGAGAAAATGACTAATAAATCTACAGTATGTCCTCAGTCACTTTCTGCTGGGAGGGGGTCCTCAGGTAGGCTGTATGGGGCCCCGTGATTTCTAACAGCAACCCTGCCTATACCCCATTCAAAGGAGAAAAGGCCAGTCATACTGATAGAATTGAATGGTCAACCTTCAAGTGTGAATTCAGTGAATATTCTTTGTCAGAGACAGCAGACACACAACAGGATACAGTCAGGCTATCGGTATGACACAAGAAATAGTCAGAGACTGCAGACATGAAGAGATGGTCAGAGACTGCAGACATGATACAGGAGATGGTCAGAGACTGCAGACATGATACAGGAGATGGTCAGAGACTGCAGACATGATACAAGAGATGGTCAGAGAGTGCAGACATGATACAAGAGATGGTCAGAGAGTGCAGACATGATACAGGAGATGGTCAGAGACTGCAGACATGATACAGGAGATGGTCAGAGACTGCAGACCTGATACAAGAGATGGTCAGAGACTGCAGACCTGATACAAGAGATGGTCAGAGACTGCAGACATGATACAAGAGATGGTCAGAGACTGTAGACATGATACAAGAGATGGTCAGAGACTTAGGACATGATACAAGAGATGGTCAGAGACTTAGGACATGATACAAGAGATGGTCAGAGACTGCAGACATGATACAGGAGATGGTCAGAGACTGCAGACATGATACAAGAGATGGTCAGAGACTGTAGACATGATACAAGAGATGGTCAGAGACTGCAGACATGATACAAGAGATGGTCAGAGACTGCAGACATAGTACAGGAGATGGTCAGGTGAATGGGCTCCCTTACAGACAACAAAGGCACCAAAGCAGCCCCTGCACGTTTTTTGTAATGTGTGTTTTTGCTGTATTCTGTCATCTCTCTCCTAGCCGTGTTTGAGGTGTCATTAAAAATAATGCTTTAGTGCATTTTCAAGAACTTGCACAAAATTTGCAGATTTCTGAAACACAATTATGTGAATGGGGCCTTAAAGCTGAACTCCAGAGAAAGGAATAAGATTTGGCCCAATACAATGTCCACCACAGTACTTGGAGGGGGACTCCTCTATTATTGTTATCTGCAGCCTTATAATTCTACCCCTCCCCCCTGATGGAATATATAGCAAACCAGTAATATATAATAATCCAAAAAAACACTAACCAGCTGCCCACACTCCTTCTTCCGCCTCTTGTACGTCACTTCCTGTTTACATACATTTCTCCGTTTCCCTAACAACTAGGCTGACGTCCTATACGCCTGATAGATTCATTCCACTCACCGAGAGATTTAATACAAAAACAATCAGCGCTTTATCTGACTAAATATATAAATGTTACGTATGTTTGTTTTAAGACTGGAATATTACTTAATGGAACTTAGGGTAATATATTATTTTCACCAGGCGGTTCATGGACACCTCCCGTCAGGGCCTGAAGGGGCTTCACCACCTAACAGCTTTGAATGGATAGATTCGTACTCGTCCCCGCCCTTACTTGGACAGAGCTCGGTTGCTATTGGTTGACACAAATGTCGGTCTCAGACACGCGGCGGTACGGCCCTTGGCGAGACAGGAGGTGTGGCCGGGGCGCGCAGGCGCAATCATTTAGCAGGTTGCCGGTATCATGGCTGGGGAAGGAGCGGTGAGCGCTGAGGCTCTGAAGGAGAAGATAAAGCGGGAACTGAAAGCTGAACACGTGGTAAGGACACCTGACGTCACCAGTCTCCTTTAGCGAGAACCTGTCATTGGTAACATAACCATGATGCCATGGTCCCTCCCCCCCCCCTTTTCCATTCCCTTTGCCCCCCCCTTTATTCCCTTTGCCCCCCCCCCCTTTTATTCCCTTTGCCCCCCCCTTTTATTCCCTTTGCCCCCCCCCTTTTATTCCCTTTGCCCCCCCTTTTATTCCCTTTGCCCCCCCCCCTTTTATTCCCTTTGCCCCCCCCCCTTTTTATTCCCTTTGCC
This sequence comes from Lithobates clamitans, assembly GCA_037952925.1. Taxonomy (NCBI): domain Eukaryota; kingdom Metazoa; phylum Chordata; class Amphibia; order Anura; family Ranidae; genus Lithobates; species Lithobates clamitans. The sequence goes on from JBBGZY010001417.1 coordinate 2,439,623, forward strand.
CCCCCCCCCGTTTTCCTTCCTCTCCCCCCCCCCTGTTTTCATTCTTCTTTATCCCCCCCCTTCTTTTATTTCCCCCTCTCCATTCCCCCATTTGGCGGTGATTGGACAGCACAATGATGGATCTTGGGGTTGATAAACATTCCTGTTGCTGGTGACAGGTTCTCTTTATACAGTGTCTCCTCCCCACCCCCGCTTCCTCCCTTCTCCCAGCAGCCATTGTACACAGAATCCGCTTTATTGGAGCTTCCAGTGGGAAAGAGATGATGGGAATTTATAGGAGGGCTCCGCCCGGTGCTGACCTTTCAGGTTAAAGGACGGCTCCGCCCGGTGCTGACCTTTCAGGTTAAAGGACGGCTCCGCCCGGTGCTGACCTTACAGGTTAAAGGACGGCTCCGCCCGGTGCTGACCTTACAGGTTAAAGGACGGCTCCGCCCGGTGCTGACCTTACAGGTTAAAGGACGACTCAGCCCGGTGCTGACCTTTCAGGTTAAAGGACGGCTCCGCCCGGTGCTGACCTTTCAGGTTAAAGGACGGCTCCGCCCGGTGCTGACCTTTCAGGTTAAAGGACGGCTCCGCCCGGTGCTGACCTTTCAGGTTAAAGGACGGCTCCGCCCGGTGCTGACCTTTCAGGTTAAAGGACGGCTCCGCCCGGTGCTGACCTTTCAGGTTAAAGGACGGCTCCGCCCGGTGCTGACCTTTCAGGTTAAAGGACGGCTCCGCCCGGTGCTGACCTTTCAGGTTAAAGGACGGCTCCGCCCGGTGCTGACCTTTCAGGTTAAAGGACGGCTCCGCCCGGTGCTGACCTTTCAGGTTAAAGGACGGCTCCGCCCGGTGCTGACCTTACAGGTTAAAGGACGGCTCCGCCCGGTGCTGACCTTACAGGTTAAAGGACGGCTCCGCCCGGTGCTGACCTTACAGGTTAAAGGACGGCTCCGCCCGGTGCTGACCTTACAGGTTAAAGGACGGCTCCGCCCGGTGCTGACCTTACAGGTTAAAGGACGGCTCCGCCCGGTGCTGACCTTACAGGTTAAAGGACGGCTCCGCCCGGTGCTGACCTTACAGGTTAAAGGACGGCTCCGCCCGGTGCTGACCTTACAGGTTAAAGGACGGCTCCGCCCGGTGCTGACCTTTCAGGTTAAAGGACGGCTCCGCCCGGTGCTGACCTTTCAGGTTAAAGGACGGCTCCGCCCGGTGCTGACCTTACAGGTTAAAGGACGGCTCCGCCCGGTGCTGACCTTACAGGTTAAAGGACGGCTCCGCCCGGTGCTGAACTTACAGGTTAATGGACGGCTCCGCCCGGTGCTGAACTTACAGGTTAATGGACGGCTCCGCCCGGTGATGACCTTACAGGTTAAAGGACGGCTCCGCCCGGTGCTGACCTTACAGGTTAAAGGACGGCTCCGCCCGGTGCTGACCTTGCAGGTTAAAGGACGGCTCCGCCCGGTGCTGACCTTGCAGGTTAATGGACGGCTCCGCCCGGTGCTGAACTTACAGGTTAAAGGACGGCTCCGCCCGGTGCTGACCTTACAGGTTAAAGGACGGCTCCGCCCGGTGCTGAACTTACAGGTTAATGGACGGCTCCGCCCGGTGCTGACATTGCAGAATAAAGGATGGCTCCACCCGGTGCTGACCTTACAGGTTAAAGGACGGCTCCGCCTGGTGCTCATATCTGAAACCCATACACCGGCTGTAAAAATCAATACCCAGCTACAGCAGCCGTGTGCTTCCTTTAACCCCTTGTATACTGCGCCATGTATAGGGGGCTCCTGGTACACAAGAGGTTAATGAATATAGCCCAAAACTGTATTTAGAAGAAGTCTTGGGATCCTCTGCACCCGGAGATGGCTCCATCCCGAGGTATTGAAGGGATGGAGCAGCCGTTGGGACCAGCGTCCCCCTAGTGTCACAGGAGGGAGCGCTGTCCTGTTCTATCAGGCCACACATGCGCAGTGTGCTCTCCTGTCGCAGCCCCTGAGCTCATCATAGACTAGGTGTAGATGATCTCAGACTGAGGTCATCAACTCACAAACCCAAAGCCCACCTACACCACCTGTGCTGGGGCTTACCCAGAGCTTCCAGCCCCACCCACAGGTGACTGCTGTGGTCTGACAATTGGCTGCTCAGGTGTTGAGTGCTGCATTGTGGGAGGAAGGTGGGCGGAGCAATAAAGAGAACCTGCCAGTCTGCCTTGAATGCACAGAGTGACATACTTTACCTTGCATTATCCATCCACTTAGGACTGAGATTTTCTTTTGGGTGGAGTGACCCTTTAATGCTGCTGGAGAAATACAAGCAACTCCGTTACTGTGTAATATTCATAAGGCATCTTTGGTGGCATGTAATCTTCCCGACTGCTGGGCTCTGCGTGGGGGGGGGGCATGTATCGGAGGACTACAAGTCCCAGCACCTCTTCTGCTGCATAATAATTGTGTGTTCTTTTGTCCCCCCAGGAGGTGGAAGACACGTCCCCCGATCACTGCTCCACCAGCTTCAAGGTTGTGGTGGTGTCGCCTCTGTTTGAAGGGAAGCCTCTGCTGCAGAGACACAGGTGAGGAAGAGGAGCATTCTGGGTACAGTTGGTACTGGATGTATGGGGGGGGGGGGGGGGTTATAGTACAGAGACACATGTGATGAAGCAGAGAATTTTGGGTACTGGTGGTCCTGTATATATTAGGGCTGGGAGATTTTCTTGAAAAAAAAAAAAATCTTCGATTCTCTTAAAAAAAACTCGATTCACGATTCGAATCAAGGTTTTTTTGTTTTTTTTCAGTGCAAACCGCGCTGGTCCTGAGGCGCTGCGGGCATGAGCTTTTAGGGGAGGCCGCGGCTTCGGCCTAGTCTGCGGCGTCCGGCCTCGCAGACTACCCGCAGCACCTTTGGCACCAATTACAGCCTCAAGTCTTTTTGAGTATGATGCTACAAGCTTGGCACATCTATTTTTGGGCAGTTTCTCCCATTCTTCTTTGACCTCTCAAGCTCCATCAGGTTGGATGGGGAGTGTTGGTGTACAGCCATTTTCAGATCTCTCCAGAGATGTTCAATCGGGTTCAGGTCTGGGCTCTGGCTGAGCCACTCAAGGACATTCACAGAGTTGTCCCGTAGCCACTCCTTTGTTATCTTGGCTGTGTGATTAGGGTCGTTGTCCTGTTAGAAGATGAACCTTCAGCTCAGTCTGAGTTCCAGAGCGCTCTGGAGCAGGTTTTCATGAAGGATGTCTCTGTACAGTGCTGCAATCATCTTTCCCTCGATCCTGACTAGTCTCCCAGTTCCTGTGGCTGAAAAACATGCTGCCACCACCATGCATAACTGTAGAGATGGTTTTGGCCAGGTGTTGAGCAGTGCCTGGTTTCCTCCAGACATGACGCTTGCCGTTCAAGCCAAAGAGCTCAATCTTTGTTTCATCAGACCAGAGACTTTTGTTTCTCATGGTCTGAGAGTCCTTCAGGTGCCTTTTGGCAAACTCCAGATGGTCTGTCATGTGCCTTTTGCTGAGGAGTGTCTTCCGTCTGGCCACTCTACCATACAGGTCTGATTGGTGGAGTGCTGCAGAGATTGTTGTTCTTCTGTAAGGTTCTCCTTTCTCCGCAGAGAAACACTGGAGCTCTGTCAGAGTGACCATCGGGTTCTTGGTCACCTCCCTGACTAAGACCCTTCTCCCCCGATCGCTTAGTTTGGCTCGGTGGCCCGCTCTAGGAAGAGTCCTGATGGTTCCAAACTTCTTTCATTTACAGATGATGGAGGCCACTGTGCTCATTGGGACCTTCAATGCTGCAGAAATGTTTCTGTACCCTTCCCCAGATTGTGCCTCCATACAATCCTGTCTTTGAGGTCTGCAGACAATTCTTAGCACTTCATGGCTTGGTTTGTGCTCTGACATGTGGGACCTTTATATAGACAGGTGTGTGCCTTTCCAAATCATGTCCAATCAACTGAATTTACCACAGGTGGACTCCAATCAAGTTGTAGAAACATCTCAAGGATGATCAGTGGAAACAGGATGTACCTGAGCTCAATATTGAGTGTCATGGCAAAGGATGTGAATACATTATGTACATGGATTTTTTTTTCCTTTTTATTTTTAATAAATTTGCAAAAATTTCAAACAAATTTTCACGTTGTCATTATGGGGTATTGTTTTATTCCCGTCTTTGTTCCTATTGGAGAGATTCCTGCCCATCTCCTTTCAGGGCAGAACGTCTGTGGCTTCCTGTTCCAGTGACAACTACATCCCCATTTATCTGTACTTGTTTACCCTGGTCTCTGTACATACCCACCACACTCATATATTAGGGCTGGGGAAAAAATCGATTTAAATCTTGAATCGAGTTGAGAGGTCAAATCGATTCAAAATGTAAACAAATCGATTTTTTTTAGATTTTTTTTTTTTCACCGCGCCGGGCATGAGTTTTTAGGCGAGGCCGCGACTTCGGCCGGACGCCGCGGACTAGGCCAAAACCGCGGCCTCACCTAAAAACTCATGCCTGCAGCGCCTCAGGACCGGCGCGGTGTGAGCTGTGGGCAAGGAGTTTTTAGGTGAGGCTGGACGAAACCGCACAGATGTCTCTGAAATCGCCCCCGAAGTCGGGACTGACGTGGGAATGAAATAGTATGTGTTCAGCTGAACTCGCACAATTTCATTCCCGTCAGTGTGAACCTAGGCTTATTGTAGATGGGGGGGGGGGATCCTCCTGCTGTGCCTTTTTGTATTCAGGCAGTGGGGAGTCTTCCTTGCTGTCAGAATACAATTATCAGCGCTGGCGGCTATAGCCCGCTGCACTGATTTTATCTAAAGTTTTCCAACAAGAATGTTGTACAGAAAGCAAACAACACTGTCCACCATATCCTGTTCTTTTTAATCTGTCGCCCCCCCCACCCAGGAAGGGCTCAATCATGACATCCAATAATTAAACCTCTTAATGGACGAAACGCATTGGAAGATGGAGAAGGAGCAGAGTCTGGTGGACTGGGTTGTTTGCACGGTTCCCCATGGAATACATTTTATTAGAAGGAGAGGATTTGGGAGTTCTGCAGCTTTTCACTATGAATTTCTGTACTTGGGGTGAGAAACGTGGCCCCCCTGTAGCCTTGGCACCCGTGGCAGCTTTACGTCCGCTTTCAGCGGGAGGTCTAATGGCAAACCGGAAAGTAGCAGAGTGACCAGATTGACATTTTGAGATGTGTGCACCACAAAAGACAACATTTCAGATTCTTTACCAGGTGAAATGATAAACAGACAGTAGATGTTTCTGCCGTGTCCATCGCCATTTGCCCAGAGTTTCACTTATATACAGGAGAGATGGTTGTCCCCCCCCCCCCCCCCTGTGTTCCAGATACATTGGGGTCATGGTGTATTGCTGACTACCATGGTGGGAGAGAGAAGTGTCTCAGCTGTGTATCCAATACATTGGGCACACTGGGCTTGATTTACTTAAACTGGGGAGTGCAATCTGGTGCAGCTCTTCTTCTTCTTCTTCTTCTTTTTTTTTTTTTTTTTTTTTTTTCCCCCATCAAAGCTTAACAAGTTAGAAGCTGATTGACTACCATCCACAGCTGCACCAGATTTTGCACTTTCTAGTTTTAGTAAATCAACCTCACCGTGTGATGTGCATTGCTGATTCTGCCCCCACCCATCGTATTTATGTATGTATCTATTCAGGGTAGAGGATGTGTGTCCCCGATGTGTATCAAGTACATTGGGGTCATGTTGTGACATGTACTGCTGACTCTGCTGCCTGATGAATAAATTAAAAAAAAATATATATATTCTCTCTCGTACGTGTATTCACATCGATCAGCCATAACTTTATGACCACCCGCCTAATATTGAGTAGGTCCCACTTTTGCCACCAAAACAGCCCTGACCTGTCACAGCATGGAATCCATTAGACCTCTGAAGCTATGCTGTGATATCTGGCACCAAGCCGTCAGTAGCAGATAGAGTTGCCATCTCATCCCTTTAAACACGAACACATATGAATTACACAGGTTCTGAGACTAATTAAATGCAGATAAGGCACTAAGTGAGTTTAATTACCACCTTAATCAGCCACAGAACCTGGGTAATTCATATGTGTTCGGGTTTAAAGGGATGAGGTGGCAACTCTAGTAGCAGATCCTTTATGTCCTGTAAGTTGTGAGGTTGGGCCTCCATGGATCTGACTTTTTTTTTTTTTCCCCAGCACATCCCACAGATTCTTGATTAGATTGAGATCTGGAAAATTTGGAGGCCAGGTCAACACATTGTGTTTTCCTCAAACCATTCTTGGACCATTTTTCAGTGTGGCAAGGTGCATTATCCTGCTGAAGGTGGCCACTGCCATCAAGGAATACTGTTTTCCATGAAGGGGTGTACTAAGTCACCATCAATGTTTAGGTATTTGGCATGTGTCAAGTAACATCCACATGAATGGCAGGACCCAAGATTTCACAGCAGAGCATTGCCCAAAGCACCACACTGCCTCTGCCAGGTTGCTTTCTTCCTATACTGCATACTGGTGCCATATCTTCCCAGGTAAGAGATGTGTGCGCACACACAGCCATCCACATAATGCAGTGTTTCTCAATTTTTTTTTGTCTTGCCGCGCACCAAAAAGATCTAAAAAATTTCACGGCACACCTGAAAAGATTTAATAATTTTTGTGGTGAAGAATATATATATATATATATATATATATATTATAATTTATTTCATGTGAAGGCTGATTGAAGTTTGATTACTCGATGTAATCTTCTTTGTACTGTCGCTTGCTTCCTTGCTTTTTATTTAACAGTTTCTCGTTCAGAGTTCCAGACTACTTGAATAAGTATTTCTCCTTTGCTAAACAATGAACAAACTTTATAAGCACTAAAGTCTGAATGGAACGGTCTCTATTATTATAATATATTTTGAGCGATCGAGTTCTAAGATCTCGCACAAGTCTCGCCTTTATGAAAGCAACAATGAATGGCAGAGATTTTTATATATGTTACTTTTTTTTTTTTTGGTTTTACCATTACATTTTTCATAATGTTAAAGGTTTCAAAGCGCTAGCAATTTTAAATATTTTTCAAAACGGCCACGGCACACCTACAAATCTCATGCGGCACGCCGTTTGAGAATCACTGCCATAATGTAAAAGAAAATGTGATTCATCAGACCAGACCACCTTCTTCCATTTCTCTGTGGTCCAGTTCTGATGCTCGCATGCCCATTGTAGGCACTTTTACCTGTGGGCACAGGTCAGCATGGACACCCTGACTGGTCTGCCGCTACGCAGCCCCATACACAACAAACTGAAATGACCTTTTTTTTTTTCTGCTTTCAACACATAAACTTCTGGGACAACATGTTCACTTGCTGCCTAATATATCCCACTGAATTTTAGATGCCATTGTAAGAAGATAATTAATGCTATTCGGTTAACCTGTCAGTAGTCATAATGTTATGGCTGATCTGTGTGTGTGTGTGTGTATATGTACACACACACACACTTTCTAGAGAGATAATATGTGCCCCCTGTCATATATTTTCAGGCTGAGTTGATTGTGCCCCCGCTGTGTATCAGGTACATTGGGGTCACTGTGTGATGTGCATTGCTGACTCTTCCTCCCTCTTGCAGGCTTGTGAACAGCTGCCTGGCCGAGGAGCTGAAGATCATTCACGCCTTTGAACAGAAGACTCTGACACCGGCTCAGTGGGAGCAGGAAAAGCAGAAGTAAGACCTGACCGCCGGCTTACTGACATAACCGTCCTCAGCGACTCGCCTTCCGCCATTTTTCTGTGGACTGTGGTGTTCAGAAGAAGGATGCTGGCTGTCTCACATGGACACTCCTGGGACCACATGGGGATATCTAACGCACTTCAAGGGGAAATAAATACAAAATAAATGGAGTTGTAGTTACTGTCAGAGGTGCTTTATTACTACGACTTGTTTTGCTTCATCCTTCCAATCTGCAGCTGTTAAGCTGCCATACAGTGCCTTGAAAAGCATTCAGTAAAATACTCCTTTTTAAATGATCCACATTTTGTCATGTTGCAACCAAAAAGGTAAATATATTCTATTGGGTTTTCATGTGATAGACTAGACTAGGGCTCGGCGATTTTCCAAAAAAAAAAAAAAAAAAAAAAAAAAAAAAAACTCGATTCATGATTTGAACCGAGTTTTTTTTTTTTCTTTTTTTTTTTTTTTGTGGACACCGCGCCGGTCCCGAGGAGCTGCGGGCAAGAGTCTTTAGGCGAGGCCGCGACGTCCGGTCTCGCGGACTAGGCCGAAGCCGCGGCCTCGCCTAAAAACTCCTAACTGCAGCTCCTCAGCACCGGCGCGGTGAAAAAAAAAAATCGATTTGCTTAAATTTTGAATCGATTTGACCTCTCAACTCGATTCAAGATTTAGATCGATTTTTTTTTTTTTTTTTCCCCAGCCCTATGATAGACCAACACGAAGTGGCACATAATGGTGAAGTGGAAGGAAAATGATAAATTATTTTCAACATTTTTTACAAATATGTGAAAAGTGTGGGGTACATTTGTATTCAGCCCCCCTGTGTCAATACTTTGTAGAACCGCCTTTCACTGCAATTACAGCTGCAAGTCTTTTTGGGGATGTCTCTACCAGCTTTGCACATCTAGAGAGGGACATTTCTGCCCATTCTTCTTTGCAAAATAGCTCAAGCTCTGTCAGATTGGATGGAGAGCGTCTGTGAACAGCAATTTTCAAGTCTTGCCATAGATTCTCAATTGGATTTAGGTCTGGACTTTGACTGGGCCATTCTAACACATGAATATGCTTTGATCTAAACCATTCCATTGTAGCTCTGGCTGTATGTTTCGGGTCGTTGTCCTGCTGGAAGATGAACCTCCGCCCCAGTCTCAAGTCTCTTTTGCAGATTCTAACGCCGCGTACACACGGGCGGACTTTTCTACGGATTTCGAATGGCCGGACTTGCCTACACACGATCAACCAAAGTCCGACGGATTCGTACGTGGATGACGTACGACCGGATTAAAACAAGGAAGTTCATAGCCAGTAGCCAATAGCTGCCCTAGCGTCGGTTTTTGGACTAGCATACAGATGAGCGGACTTTTCGACCTTGACTTGAGTCTGTCGGAAAGATTTGAAACATGTTTTATTTCTAGGTCCATCTGACTTTTGGGAAAAAAAAGTCTGCTGGAGCCCACACACAGTCGAATTGTCCGACGGAGTTCGGTCCGCCGAAAAGCCCGCTTGTGTGTACGCAGCATAACAGGTTTTCTTCTAAGATTGCCCTGTATTTGGCTCCATCCATCTTCCCATCAACTCTGATCAGCTTCCCTGTCCCTGCTGAAGAAAAGCATCCCCACATCATGATGCTGCCACCACCATGTTTCACAGTGGGGATGGTGTGTTCAGGGTGATGTGCAGTGTTAGTTTTCCGCCACACATAGCGTTTTGCTTTTAGGCCAAAAAGTAAAATTTTGGTCTCATCTGACCAGAGCACCTTCTTCCACATGTTTGCTGTGTCCCCCACATGGCTTCTCACAAACTGCAAACAAGACTTCTTATGGATTTCTTTCAACAATGGCTTTCTTCTTGCCATTCTTCCATAAAGGCCAGATTTGTGGCGTGCACGACAGTGTTAATTTAGTTGACTAAAACATTTTAGTTGACTAAAATATGACTAAAACAACTGAGATAACTAAAATGCTATTTTAGTCAAAAGACTAAAACTAAAGCGAAATTCGCTGCCAAAATTAACACTGGTGCACGACTAATAGTTCTCCTGTGGACAGATTCTCCCACCTGAGCTGTGGATCTCGGCAGCTCCTCCAGAGTTCCCATGGGCCTCTTGGCTGCTTCTCTGATGAATGCTCTCCTTGCCCGGCCTGTCAGTTTAGGTGGACGGCCATGTCTTGGTAGGTTTTCAGTTGTGCCATACTCTTTCCATTTTCGGATAATGCTCTTTGAGATGTTCAAAGCTTGGGATATGGAGATCTAAATATAAAAAATATTTTTATATAACCTAACCTTGTTTTAAACTTCTCCACAACTTTATCTCTGACCTGTCTGGTGTGTTCCTTGGCCTTCACGATGCTGTTTGTTCACCAAGGTTCTCTAACAAACCTCCTGGGGGCTTCACAGAACAGCTGTATTTATACTGAAATTAAATTACACACAGGTGGACTCGTTTTACTAATTAGGTGACTTCTGAAGAAAATTGGTTCCACTATATTTTTAAAACAATTAAAAACGGGTATCTGTGCTACTGAAAAAGGTACTAATATTGGAAGAGGAAAGCAGCCAGCACTATTTGTTAATAATCAAATATAAAAAGTCCACATGCAGAGCTAATAAAGAGCAACAGCCTTTAAAGTATTAAAATAGGATAAGATGAAAATCCCTTCACCAGTTTTCAGTGTGTATAGGGAAGCGCACTACACCACGTGAGAATCAAATCTGCTTACCCGATATCAGCAAGTGATAGGCATTGATTAATAACTTCCCAAGGGATCACATCTGAACTCGTCAATCACCAGTAAGTAGGGATGCACCGAAATTTTGGCCACCGAAATATATCAGACGAAAATGGCCTTTTTGGCAAAATGCCGAAAAGGAAATCATGCCGAAAAAGGGGGCAGGGCCCTGTCCCTGGTGCCTCCCATTATGTTGGGTGTCTTTCTGGCGCAGTGCGCCGCAGTCTTCTCCTCTCCCCTCCCTCCCTCCTCGCCGAGATCTCCATGTGTCACGGAGCTTAACTGCACAGCCCGTAGTAACAATGACCCGCCTCCTGTGACAGACGGCACACTGATCCAATGGTGTGACGTGATTTCAGGAGGCGGGACATTGTTACTGCGACCCAGGCAATTCAAATGCAGCTCCGTGACACACGGAGATCGCCGCTCTGATTCGGGAGCTGGCAGGATACACGACGGGCAATGGCAGGCTGCATCTTATAGGCACAGGCAGGCTCCATCTTATGGGCTGCATCTTATGGGCACACGCTGGCTGCATCTGAGGGGCAAACGCGGACTACATGATGGGCACTGGTGAGGCTGCATCTGACAGGCACTGGTGAGGCTGCGTTGATCTCTTGTATCATGTCCGCAGTCTCTGACCACCTCCTGTACCATGTCCGCTTTCTCTGACCATCTCCTGTACCATGTCCGCTTTCTCTGACCATCTCCTGTACCATGTCCGCAGTCTCTGACCATCTACTCTGCCATGTCCCCAGTCTCTGACCATCCCCTGTACCATGTCCGCAGTCTCTGACCATCTCCTGTACCATGTCCCCAGTCTCTGACCATCTCCTGTACCATGTCCCCAGTCTCTGACCATCCCCTGTACCATGTCCGCAGTCTCTGACCATCTCCTGTACCATGTCCCCAGTCTCTGACCATCTCCTGTAGTATGTCTGCAGTCTCTGACCTTCTCCTGTAGTATGTCTGCAGTCTCTGACCTTCTCCTGTAGTATGTCTGCAGTCTCTGACCATCTCCTGTACCATGTCCCCAGTCTCTGACCATCTCCTGTACCATGTCCCCAGTCTCTGACCATCTCCTGTACCATGTCCCCAGTCTCTGACCATCTCCTGTACCATGTCCGCAGTCTCTGACCATCTCCTGTACCATGTCCCCAGTCTCTGACCATCTCCTGTACCATGTCCCCAGTCTCTGACCATCTCCTGTATCATGTCCCCAGTCTCTGACCATCTCCTGTACTATGTCTGCAATCTCTGACCATCTCCTGTATCAAGTCTGCAGTCTCTGACCATCTCCTGTATCATGTCCCCAGAATCTGACCATCTCCTGTACCATGTCCGCAGTCTCTGACCATCTCCTGTACCATGTCCCCAGTCTCTGACCATCTCCTGTACCATGTCCCCAGTCTTTGACCATCTCCTGTACTATGTCTGCAGTCTCTGATCATCTCCTGTACCATGTCTGCAGTCTCTGACCATCTCCTGTATCATATCTGCTAGAGGTGCACTGCATGGAAATTTTGCTGATACGATTAGCAATGTGTTATATAAAAATGTATACATTTTATTTAAAATATATAAAAACATTTTTTTAAAACAGTCATTTTCGGTATCGGTTTCGGCCTAGTGTATTTTTCATTTTCGGTATCTGTTTCGACACCAAAAAACCCATTCGGTGCACCCCTACCAGTAAGTAGATGGTTAAAATACACTGCAAAGCTCGCATCCATCCAGGCAGCAACAAAGCAGTAAACTTCTAGCAGTCAGTGGGGCGTCTCACCCAATCGAGGGGATATCATCACCAAATGGAAATAAAGCAGCATATAGTGAAGCCCGTCTCACTTGTGAAAGGATTTATTGTAGCAACTTACATGTACAGTCAAAGAGAACGATCATCATAAAACAAAACAGCCGCAGCATTCAGCGTGCTTGTGTCTCATAGCCAGCCTGAGCACGCTGAATGCTGCGGCTGTTTTGTTTTATGACGATGGTTCTCTTTGACTGTACATGTAAGTTGCTACAATAAATCCTTTCACAAGTGAGACGGGCTTCATTATATGCTGCTTTATTTCCATTTGGTGATGATATCCCCTCTTGATTGGGTGAGACGCCCCACTGACTGCTAGAAGTTTACTGCTTTGTTGCTGCCTGGGACAAGTGAATGGATGCAAGCAGTGCCTTATAATGTACTGCTATCATGTGTTGTTAGTACATGGTGGGATTTATTAAAGTGTATCTAAACCCCAAACCAAAAATGTCATGTTTTTCAGCTTGCCAGTCCTTAAATGTGGTGGCTACATTATTTTTTTCCGTTATCTCAAAGCCTCATTCATGTACCTATCCGTACACCTGTGCCGTCTTTGCCCCTACGGGCTGCAGAGTGTTCTGTTCATTCGCATGCAGGCAGTCCCATTCATGTTTATTGGTACTCAGTGGCTGCACAGACAAAGCTATTGGTTGATAGCCGTGCGGGTGCATGTTCCCGAATTCACATTGTCTGTGTTCAGGGACACACAACGTCCAAATCGTGACCGGCGTCTGTGTCCGTGCAGCCACTGCTTCCCAGTAAACATGAATAGGACTGCCTGTACCCAGATGCACAAACACCTATGGATCCAATGCAGGCTGCCCTTCACACGGGTGTACAGATAGGTAGGTGTACAGATAGGTACGTCCTGTAAATGAGGCCCAACGCAGGTTGTGGTATTGAGAAATACAGCCCTATCCACTCCATTATAAATCAGTATAATAGTATTTTACAGAAGCAGAGCTCTGTCCGGAATTTTTCATCACTACTATATAAATGTCAGTTCCTATTTTTAACAAATATGGTCTTCTATTTGTAAACAAGCAGCAACCATTGATCAATCTGTTATTTAATGCAGCATTTCCAGGGCTCAGTGTCCTTATTATTCGGTATGTAAGACTGGTGGCTGCTGTGACCTCCTTTCCCGGGTCACCATTTTGTGTAACTTCCCCACGGTAGATTTTAAAGGTGGTGTCAGTGGAGGACCCAGGAATTTCAGGCTTCCAATCTGTCCCTTCCACTTTCACAGCCATATTGATTGACAGAGCAGGAGAGTTCTGGTCTGTCCCTCCCTCTATAACCTAACAGCATGATTGAAAAGCCAAGAGCCTCCTGGTCTGTTCCACTTACAGTGACATAACACCATGATCAACAGGACAGAAAACTACTGCTCTCTGCCACCCACAAGGATCTAACACCATTGACAGGCCAGAAGACTCCTGGTCAGTCCGGCCCATGTGGACCTAACACCATGCTTGACAGGCCAGAAAATGCCTGGTCTGTCCTGCCCACAAGGGCATAACACCATCATTCGCAAGCCAGAAGACTCCTGGTCTGTCCCGCCATGAGGGCATAACACCACGATTTACAGGCCAGGTGACTCTTGGTCTGACCTTGCCACAAGGACCTAACACCATGATTGATAGGCTAGAAGACTCCTGCTTTATCACACCCAAAACCCCCTGCTAAAATCCCACCCATGTTCCATTAATTGAAGTTAATAATTCCCACTGCTTGATGGACATAACACCATGATTGACAGACCAGAAGACTCCTGGTCTGTCCTGCCCACAAGGACCAAATACCATAATTGGTAGGCCAGTAGACTCCTGGTCAGTCCGGCCCACGAGTACCTAACACCATGATTGACAGGCAGAAGACTCCTAGTCTGTCCCGCCCACAAGGACCTAACACCATGATTAATAGGCCAGAAGACTCCTGGTCAGTACCACCGACATGGACCTAACACCATGATTGACAGGCCAGAAGACTCCTGGTCTGTCCCGCCCACAAGGAACTAACACTATGATTAATAGGCCAGAAGACTCCTGCTTTATCACACCCAAAAACCCCTGCTAAAATCCCACCCATATTCCATTCATTGAAGTTAATAATTCCCACTGCTTGAAGGGCATAATACTATAATTGGAAGGCCAGAAAACTCCTGATCTGTCCCGCCATGAGGAGATAACACCATAATTTACAGGCCAGGTGACTCTTGGTCTGTCCCTGCCACAAGAACCTAACACCATGATTGATAGGCTAGAAGACTCCTGCTTTATCACACCCAAAAACCCCTGCTAAAATCCCACCCATGTTCCATTCATTAAAGTTAATAATTCCCACTGCTTGATGGACATAACACCATGATTGACAGACCAGAAGACTCCTGGTCTGTCCTGCCCACAAGGACCTAACACCATGATTGACAGGCCAGACGACTCCTGGTCAGTCCCACCAACAAGGACCTAACACCATAATTGGCAGGCCAGAAGTCTCCTGCTTTATCACACCCAAAAACCCCTGCTAAAATCCCACCCATATTCCATTCATTGATGGTGGCCCAGTGTTTCTCTCCTGACAGGCGTACTTTAACTTCTTGTCAATCGCATAACACATATGTGCTACAGCAGGGCAAGTAAGGTTTAAAGAGGTTCTAAAGTCAAAAGGTTTTTTTACCTTAATGTATTCTCGGCATTCCACTAGCTGCTCCATCTACCCTCCCCCCACCCCCAAACACTCACCTGAGTGCTGTTCCCAGCTGCAGCTTTGCTCTTCTCTCTTCCTCTTCTGACAGGATACACAGGCAGCAGTGGAGCCATTGGCTCCTGCTGCTGTCAGACAAATCCTGTGTGGAGGGGGCGGGCCCAAGCTGTGCTGTGTGTATCTCTGGATGCACACAGCGTGGCTCAGGAGCTCACCTACAAGTGTGCCCCCAATAGCACAGGGCTTGCTATAGGGACAGTTAGAGGAAAAGCAGAGAGCGCTGGCAGGTAACCCCAGAAGAGGAGGAAAGGAGCAGGTCGTTGCACAGAGCAGGTTCGTATAAACCTCTTTCCCAGTGTCAACATGGCAGCATACTACCACATGTATGCTACCATGGATTGGCGCCAGGAAAAGAAAATTACGGTAAGTAATTGATACAATTTTCCGTTTTCCTATCTTAGGGGAAAAAACAAAAAACGTGCCTTTACAATCACTTTAATGTGTTTGCAGAACATATGCGTCATGGAGCACTACTGTGTTGTGCAGAGAGCATGCTCCCAGCACTTCAACCGAGCTGTCAGCAATAGCTCCTGGTCACTGTTAACGGTGGGAGGGGCTCACGATCATATGAAAGCCAATCATAGAGGTCACATGATCAGGACCTCCCCCCTTCCATTGTTCAGAACCCATTAAAGGGGCAGTAGCATGGGGTTACACACAGAACAGTAGGTTGTGGTGGCAACTAACTGCTATTTCCAGTGACCTTTGGTATTTACCATATGGTTTTCCCATGTGTGACCTTACCCTATGTGACCTTCCTCTATGTTAGCTTCCTCTCTGTGACCTTCCCCTGTGTGACCTTCTCCTGTGTGACCTTCCCCTACAGTATGTAACCTTCCCCTATGTGACCTTCTCCTGTGTGACCTTCCCCTATGTGACCTTTCCCAGTGTGACCTTCATCTATGTGACCTTTTCCTGTGTGACCTTCCCCTACAGTATGTAACCTTCCCCTATGTGACCTTCTCCTGTGTGACCTTCCCCTATGTGACCTTTCCCAGTGTGACCTTCATCTATGTGACCTTTTCCTGTGTGACCTTTTCCTGTGTGACCTTCCCCTCCAGTATGTCACCTTCCCCTGTGTGACCTTCTCCTATCTGACCTTACCCTGTGTGACCTTCCCCTATGTGACCTTTTCCTATGTGACCTTCTCCTCTGTGACCTTCCCCTGTGTGACTTTTTCCCGTGTGACCTTCCCTTCTGTGACCTTCCCCTGTGTAACCTTCTGTGTGACCCTCACCTATATGATCTTCCCCTGTGTGACCTTCTCCTCTGTGACATTCTCCTGCATGACCTTCCCCTGTGTGACCTTCCCATCTGTGACCTTCCCCTCTGTGACCTTCCCGTGTGACCTTCCCCTGTGTGACCTTCCCGTGTGACCCTACCCTGTGTGACCTTCCCCTCTGTGACCTTCCCCTCCGTGACCTTCCCCTGTGTGACCTTCCCCTGTGTGACCTTCCCACTGTGTGACCTTCTCCTGTATGACCTTTACCTGTGTGACCATCCCCTGTGTGACCTTCCCCTCTGTGACCTTCACCTGTGTGACCTTCTCTTGTGTGACCTACTTCTGTGTTATCTTCCCCTATGTGACCTTCTACTCTATGACATTCTCCTGTGTGACCTCCTGTGTGACCTTCCTTTGTGTGACCTTCTCCTCTGTCACTTTCCCCTGTGTGACCTTTCCCTCTGTGACCTTCCCCTATGTGACCTTCACCTGTGTGACCTCCTGTGTGACCTTCCTTTGTGTGACCTTCCCCTCTGTGACCTTCCCCTCTGTAACCTTCCCCTGTGTGACCTTCTCCTCTGTCACTTTCCCCTCTGTGAACTTTTCCTCTGTGACCTTCCCCTCTGTGAACTTTCCCTGTGTGACCTCCTGTGTGATCTTCTCCTGTGTGACCTTCCCGTCTGTGACTTTCCCCCGTGTAACCTTCCCCTGTGTGACCTTCTCTTGCGTAACCTACTTCTGCGTGACCTTCCCCTGTGTGACCTTCCCGTGTGACCTTCCCCTATGTGACCTTCTCCTGTGTGAACTTCTCCTGTATGACCTTCACCTGTGTGACCTTTCCCTGTGTGACCTTCTCCTGTGTGACCTTTCCCTGTGTGACCTTCTCCTGTGTGACCTTTCCCAGTGTGACCTTCATCTATGTGACCTTTTCCTGTGTGACCTTTTCCTGTGTGACCTTCCCCTCCAGTATGTCACCTTCCCCTGTGTGACCTTCTCCTATCTGACCTTACCCTGTGTGACCTTCCCCTATGTGACCTTTTCCTATGTGACCTTCTCCTCTGTGACCTTCCCCTGTGTGACTTTTTCCCGTGTGACCTTCCCTTCTGTGACCTTCCCCTGTGTAACCTTCTGTGTGACCCTCACCTATATGATCTTCCCCTGTGTGACCTTCTCCTCTGTGACATTCTCCTGCATGACCTTCCCCTGTGTGACCTTCCCATCTGTGACCTTCCCCTGTGTGACCTTCCCGTGTGACCTTCCCCTGTGTGACCTTCCCGTGTGACCCTACCCTGTGTGACCTTCCCCTCTGTGACCTTCCCCTCCGTGACCTTCCCCTGTGTGACCTTCCCCTGTGTGACCTTCCCACTGTGTGACCTTCTCCTGTATGACCTTTACCTGTGTGACCATCCCCTGTGTGACCTTCCCCTCTGTGACCTTCACCTGTGTGACCTTCTCTTGTGTGACCTACTTCTGTGTTATCTTCCCCTATGTGACCTTCTACTCTATGACCTTCTCCTGTGTGACCTCCTGTGTGACCTTCCTTTGTGTGACCTTCTCCTCTGTCACTTTCCCCTGTGTGACCTTTCCCTCTGTGACCTTCCCCTATGTGACCTTCACCTGTGTGACCTCCTGTGTGACCTTCCTTTGTGTGACCTTCCCCTCTGTGACCTTCCCCTCTGTAACCTTCCCCTGTGTGACCTTCTCCTCTGTCACTTTCCCCTCTGTGAACTTTTCCTCTGTGACCTTCCCCTCTGTGAACTTTCCCTGTGTGACCTCCTGTGTGATCTTCTCCTGTGTGACCTTCCCGTCTGTGACTTTCCCCCGTGTAACCTTCCCCTGTGTGACCTTCTCTTGCGTAACCTACTTCTGCGTGACCTTCCCCTGTGTGACCTTCCCGTGTGACCTTCCCCTATGTGACCTTCTCCTGTGTGAACTTCTCCTGTATGACCTTCACCTGTGTGACCTTTCCCTGTGTGACCTTCTCCTGTGTGACCTTTCCCTGTGTGACCTTCTCCTGTGTGACCTTTCCCAGTGTGACCTTCATCTATGTGACCTTTTCCTGTGTGACCTTTTCCTGTGTGACCTTCCCCTCCAGTATGTCACCTTCCCCTGTGTGACCTTCTCCTATCTGACCTTACCCTGTGTGACCTTCCCCTATGTGACCTTTTCCTATGTGACCTTCTCCTCTGTGACCTTCCCCTGTGTGACTTTTTCCCGTGTGACCTTCCCTTCTGTGACCTTCCCCTGTGTAACCTTCTGTGTGACCCTCACCTATATGATCTTCCCCTGTGTGACCTTCTCCTCTGTGACATTCTCCTGCATGACCTTCCCCTGTGTGACCTTCCCATCTGTGACCTTCCCCTCTGTGACCTTCCCGTGTGACCTTCCCCTGTGTGACCTTCCCGTGTGACCCTACCCTGTGTGACCTTCCCCTCTGTGACCTTCCCCTCCGTGACCTTCCCCTGTGTGACCTTCCCCTGTGTGACCTTCCCACTGTGTGACCTTCTCCTGTATGACCTTTACCTGTGTGACCATCCCCTGTGTGACCTTCCCCTCTGTGACCTTCACCTGTGTGACCTTCTCTTGTGTGACCTACTTCTGTGTTATAGTTACATAGTACATAGTTACATAGTAGGTGAGGTTGAAAAAAGACACAAGTCCATCAAGTCCAACCTATGTGTGTGATAATGTGTCAGTATTACATTACATATCCCTGTATATTGCGGTCATTCAGGTGATTATCTAATAGTTTCTTGAAGCTATCAATGCTCCCCGCTGAGACCACCGCCTGTGGAAGGGAATTCCACATCCTTACCGTTCTTACAGTAAAGAACCCTCTACGTAGTTTAAGGTTAAACCTCTTTTCTTCTAATTGTAATGAGTGGCCACGAGTCTTATTAAACTCTCTTCTGCGAAAAAGTTTTATCCCTATTGTGGGGTCACCAGTACAGTATTTGTAAATTGAAATCATATCCCCTCTCAAGCGTCTCTTCTCCAGAGAGAATAAGTTCAGTGCTTGTAACCTTTCCTCATAACTAAGATCCTCCAGACCCTTTATTAGCTTTGTTGCCCTTCTTTGTACTCTCTCCATTTCCAGTACGTCCCTCCTGAGGACTGGTGCCCAGAACTGGACAGCATACTCCAGGTGCGGCCGGACCAGAGACTTGTAGAGCGGGAGAATTATCGTTTTATCTCTGCAGTTGATCCCCCTTTTAATGCATGCCAATATTCTGTTTGCTTTATTAGCAGCAGCTTGGCATTGCATGCCATTGCTGAGCCTATCATCCACTAGGACCCCCAGGTCCTTTTCCATCCTAGATTCCCCCAGAGGTTCTCCCCCCAGTGTATAGATTGCATTCATATTTTTGCCACCCAAATGCATTATTTTACATTTTTCTACATTGAACCTCATTTGCCATGTAGTCGCCCACCCCATTAATTTGTTCAGGTCTTTTTGCAAGATTTCCACATCCTGCAGAGAACTTATTGCCCTGCTTAGCTTAGTATCGTCTGCAAATACAGAGATTGAACTCTTTATCCCATCCTCCAGGTCGTTTATGAACAAATTAAATAGGATTGGTCCCAGCACAGAACCCTGGGGAACCCCACTACCCACCCCTGACCATTCTGAGTACTCCCCATTTATCACCACCCTCTGAACACGCCCTTGTAGCCAGTTTTCAATCCATGTACTCACCCTATGGTCCATGCCAACGCACCTTATTTTGTATAGTAAACGTTTATGGGGAACTGTGTCAAATGCTTTTGCAAAATCCAGATACACCACGTCTACGGGCCTTCCTTTATCTAGATGGCAACTCACCTCCTCATAGAAGGTTAATAGATTGGTTTGGCAAGAACGATTCTTCATGAATCCATGCTGATTACTGCTAATGAAATCATTCTTATTACTAAAATCTTGTATATAGTCCCTTATCATCCCCTCCAAGAGTTTACATACTATTGATGTTAGGCTAACTGGTCTGTAATTCCCAGGGATATTTTTTGGGCCCTTTTTAAATATTGGTGCTACATTGGCTTTTCTCCAATCAGCTGGTACCATTCCAGTCAATAGACTGTCTGTAAATATTAGGAACAACGGTCTGGCAATCACCTGACTGAGTTCCCTAAGTACCCTCGGATGCAAGCCATCTGGTCCCGGTGATTTATTAATGTTAAGTTTCTCAAGTCTAATTTTAATTCCGTCCTCTGTTAACCATGGAGGTGCTTCCTGTGATGTGTCATGAGGATAAACACTGCAGTTTTGGTTACTGAAGCCCCCCGATTCACTTGTGAAGACTGAGGAGAAGAATAAATTCAATACCTTTGCCATCTCCCCATCCTTTGTAACCAGATGTCCTTCCTCATTCTTTATGGGGCCAATATGGTCTGCCCTCCCTTTTTTACTGTTTACATACTTAAAGAATTTCTTGGGATTTCTTTTGCTCTCCTCCGCTATGTGTCTTTCATGTTCTATCTTAGCCATCCTAATTGCACCCTTACATTTCTTATTGCATTCTTTATAAATTCTGAATGCTGAGGATGATCCCTCAACCTTGTATTTTTTGAAGGCCTTCTCCTTTGCTTTTATATGCATTTTTACATTGGAGTTAAGCCATCCAGGATGTTTGTTCGCTCTTTTAAATTTATTACCCAATGGGATACATTGGCTAATGCCCTTATTTAATATGCTCTTAAAGCAAACCCATCTCTCCTCCGTATTCTTTGTTCCTAATATTTTATCCCAATTTATGCCTTTTAGCAAGGTTTGTAGTTTAGGGAAGTTGGCTCTTTTGAAATTCAGTGTCTTTGTGTTCCCTTCATGTTTCCTATTTGTGTGATTTATACTGAAACTAATTGACCTGTGATCGCTGTTACCTAAATTGCCCCGTATTACCACATCTGTTATCAGGTCTGTATTATTGGTAATCAGTAGATCTAGTAATGTTTTATTTCTAGTTGGTGCGTCTACCATCTGACCCATAAAATTGTCCTGCAAAACACTAAGGAACTGGCGAGCCTTAAATGAATGCGCGGTTCCCTCCGCCCAGTCTATGTCTGGATAATTAAAATCCCCCATTATGATAACACTTCCCATCCTTGCTGCTAATCCAATTTGTGATAGGAGATCCGTCTCCACCTCCTCCCTCAGGTTTGGGGGCCTATAGCATACTCCCAGTATTATTTTCCCCTTAGCTTCATCCCTTTGGAGCTCTACCCATAAAGATTCCACCTCCTTCCTAGCCCCCTCAGTGATGTCATCTCTCACACTCACTTGTACATTATTCTTGATATATAGGCATACCCCTCCCCCTTTTTTACCTTCTCTATCCTTGCGGTATAGGGTATACCCTTGAATGTTTGCCAGCCAATCATGAGAGCTGTTGAACCAGGTCTCTGAAATTCCCACAAAATCCAAATCCTCCTTGTACAACCGTATCTCTAGTTCACCCATCTTGTCCGCCATGCTCCTGGCATTGGTGAACATGCCACATAGTTTAGACTGGTCGCATATTGTCCTCGTATTGGGTGTTTCAAGATTGCAACTAGGACTTGCTACTATACTCACCTTGTGTTTTTGTGCTTTGGTTAACCTACCACTAATGCCCCCAATACTACCCTCTGGAATATCTTCCGCGCTGGCTATCACTGTCTCTGGACCCTCCCCCCCATCGCCTAGTTTAAAAACCCCTCTAACTTTTTGGCCATCTTCATTCCCAGCAGATCTGCACCCTCCTCATTTAGGTGCAGTCCGTCCCTTCTATAGTACCGGTTACCGACTGAGAAGTCGGCCCAGTCCTCCAGGAACCCAAACCCCTCCTTACTACACCAGCTCTTCAGCCACTTGTTTACTTCCCTAATCTCCCTCTGCCTTTCTGGTGTGGCTCGATGTACCGGTAGTATTCCTGAGAACACTACCTTGGAGGTCCTTTTCCTCAATTTAGCTCCTAAGTCCCTAAAATCGTTCTTTAGGACACTCCATCTGCCTCTGACTTTGTCATTGGTGCCAACGTGCACCATGACAGCCGGGTCTTCCCCAGCCCCTCCCAGTAATCTGTCCACAAGATCCGTGATGTGCCGAACCCGAGCGCCCGGTAGACAACATACTGTTCGGCGCTTCAGGTCTTGGTTACAGATTGCCCTCTCTGTCCTTCTAAGAATTGAGTCCCCTACCACCAGAATCTGTCTTTCCTTTCCCTTTGCTGCCCCCCCACTCTCACTGGAGGAGTTCTTCCCCTGGCAGCTAGGAGAGTCCCTCATCTCCAGCAGTGCTGGTCCCTGACTGGTTTCACCAATGTCACTCAATGGAGCGTACTTATTGGGATGCTCCAGTCCTGGAACGGCCTCTCTGGCACTTCCCCCTCTACCCCTCCTGACTGTCACCCATCTACTCTTTGCTAGTGCCTGCACCTCTTTGTCTCCACCCGCCTCTGTGCTGGCCCCTGCCGGCACCTGCCATGTACGTTCCTGGCTCACCTTTAGTATGGAGGGACTTCTCAGTGCTGACAGTTGCTTCCCTAGATTCAGAACCTGGGCTTCCAGGGAAACAATGTGCTTACATTTTGCACAGCAGTATTCGCCCTCGATCGGATGATCAAGGAACGCATACATGCGGCAAGATGTACAAAGAGCCGCCTCTCCACACCCGCCGGGCATCGTACCTATTAAATTTAGTGAGGATTGGGGAAATTTTACCCTGTCCAAATTACCTAACAGCTAGCTTCCTGGCACTAATACTCAAGACAATACACAGGTACACAACAAGACAATACACAGGTACACAATACACAGTACTAACGATCCAAACACACTACTCAGACAACACTCAGATACTCACACTACACAGGTACTATGACCCCTGTTATAACCTCCTGTTTTAAACTCTTGTGTTTAACTCCCACTTAATCCAGTTCCACTTACACCAAGCTCCACTGCTTCAAACTGAGCACGCTCACACTGAGCCCTGCAACCAGTTAAATAGTCACCTGTGAGCAATTAACCACACCCCTTAATTGATAGACTGATGAAACCAGAAAAAAAAAAAAAAAAGAGCTATTTAAAAAGTGACAGCAAAAGTCAAAAGGAAAAGCCCCCAAAAAGCACCCCAGCAAACAGCTACAGACAGCAGACAGCAACAGACAACAGACAGCAGACAGCAACAGACAGCAGACAGCAACAGACAGCAACAGACAGCAACAGACAGCAGACAGCAACAGACAGCAGACAGCAACCAACCACCAAGACTTGTATACTCTAACTCTTGTGTTTAACTTCCACTTAATTCAGTTCCACTTACACCAAGCTCCACTGCTTCAAACTGAGCACGCTCACACTGAGCCCTGCAACCAGTTAAATAGTCACCTGTGAGCAATTAACCACACCCCTTAATTGATAGACTGATGAAACCAGAAAAAAAAAAAAAAAAAGAGCTATTTAAAAAGTGACAGCAAAAGTCAAAAGGAAAAGCCCCCAAAAAGCACCCCAGCAAACAGCTACAGACAGCAGACAGCAACAGACAACAGACAGCAGACAGCAACAGACAGCAGACAGCAACAGACAGCAGACAGCAACAGACAGCAGACAGCAACAGACAGCAGACAGCAACAGACAGCAACAGACAGCAACAGACAGCAACCAAACACCAAGACTTGTATACTCTAACTCTTGTGTTTAACTTCCACTTAATTCAGTTCCACTTACACCAAGCTCCACTGCTTCAAACTGAGCACGCTCACACTGAGCCCTGCAACCAGTTAAATAGTCACCTGTGAGCAATTAACCACACCCCTTAATTGATAGACTGATGAAACCAGAAAAAAAAAAAAAAAAGAGCTATTTAAAAAGTGACAGCAAAAGTCAAAAGGAAAAGCCCCTTTGTGTCCTTTGTGCCCCTTTTGTATCTTCCCCTATGTGACCTTCTACTCTATGACCTTCTCCTGTGTGACCTCCTGTGTGACCTTCCTTTGTGTGACCTTCTCCTCTGTCACTTTCCCCTGTGTGACCTTTCCCTCTGTGACCTTCCCCTATGTGACCTTCACCTGTGTGACCTCCTGTGACCTTCCTTTGTGTGACCTTCCCCTCTGTGACCTTCCCCTCTGTAACCTTCCCCTGTGTGACCTTCTCCTCTGTCACTTTCCCCTCTGTGAACTTTTCCTCTGTGACCTTCCCCTCTGTGAACTTTCCCTGTGTGACCTCCTGTGTGATCTTCTCCTGTGTGACCTTCCCGTCTGTGACTTTCCCCCGTGTAACCTTCCCCTGTGTGACCTTCTCTTGCGTAACCTACTTCTGCGTGACCTTCCCCTGTGTGACCTTCCCGTGTGACCTTCCCCTATGTGACCTTCTCCTGTGTGAACTTCTCCTGTATGACCTTCACCTGTGTGACCTTTCCCTGTGTGACCTTCTCCTGTGTGACCTTTCCCTGTGTGACCTTCTCCTGTGTGACCTTTCCCAGTGTGACCTTCATCTATGTGACCTTTTCCTGTGTGACCTTTTCCTGTGTGACCTTCCCCTCCAGTATGTCACCTTCCCCTGTGTGACCTTCTCCTATCTGACCTTACCCTGTGTGACCTTCCCCTATGTGACCTTTTCCTATGTGACCTTCTCCTCTGTGACCTTCCCCTGTGTGACTTTTTCCCGTGTGACCTTCCCTTCTGTGACCTTCCCCTGTGTAACCTTCTGTGTGACCCTCACCTATATGATCTTCCCCTGTGTGACCTTCTCCTCTGTGACATTCTCCTGCATGACCTTCCCCTGTGTGACCTTCCCATCTGTGACCTTCCCCTCTGTGACCTTCCCGTGTGACCTTCCCCTGTGTGACCTTCCCGTGTGACCCTACCCTGTGTGACCTTCCCCTCTGTGACCTTCCCCTCCGTGACCTTCCCCTGTGTGACCTTCCCCTGTGTGACCTTCCCACTGTGTGACCTTCTCCTGTATGACCTTTACCTGTGTGACCATCCCCTGTGTGACCTTCCCCTCTGTGACCTTCACCTGTGTGACCTTCTCTTGTGTGACCTACTTCTGTGTTATCTTCCCCTATGTGACCTTCTACTCTATGACCTTCTCCTGTGTGACCTCCTGTGTGACCTTCCTTTGTGTGACCTTCTCCTCTGTCACTTTCCCCTGTGTGACCTTTCCCTCTGTGACCTTCCCCTATGTGACCTTCACCTGTGTGACCTCCTGTGTGACCTTCCTTTGTGTGACCTTCCCCTCTGTGACCTTCCCCTCTGTAACCTTCCCCTGTGTGACCTTCTCCTCTGTCACTTTCCCCTCTGTGAACTTTTCCTCTGTGACCTTCCCCTCTGTGAACTTTCCCTGTGTGACCTCCTGTGTGATCTTCTCCTGTGTGACCTTCCCGTCTGTGACTTTCCCCCGTGTAACCTTCCCCTGTGTGACCTTCTCTTGCGTAACCTACTTCTGCGTGACCTTCCCCTGTGTGACCTTCCCGTGTGACCTTCCCCTATGTGACCTTCTCCTGTGTGAACTTCTCCTGTATGACCTTCACCTGTGTGACCTTTCCCTGTGTGACCTTCTCCTGTGTGACCTTTCCCTGTGTGACCTTCTCCTGTGTGACCTTTCCCAGTGTGACCTTCATCTATGTGACCTTTTCCTGTGTGACCTTTTCCTGTGTGACCTTCCCCTCCAGTATGTCACCTTCCCCTGTGTGACCTTCTCCTATCTGACCTTACCCTGTGTGACCTTCCCCTATGTGACCTTTTCCTATGTGACCTTCTCCTCTGTGACCTTCCCCTGTGTGACTTTTTCCCGTGTGACCTTCCCTTCTGTGACCTTCCCCTGTGTAACCTTCTGTGTGACCCTCACCTATATGATCTTCCCCTGTGTGACCTTCTCCTCTGTGACATTCTCCTGCATGACCTTCCCCTGTGTGACCTTCCCATCTGTGACCTTCCCCTCTGTGACCTTCCCGTGTGACCTTCCCCTGTGTGACCTTCCCGTGTGACCCTACCCTGTGTGACCTTCCCCTCTGTGACCTTCCCCTCCGTGACCTTCCCCTGTGTGACCTTCCCCTGTGTGACCTTCCCACTGTGTGACCTTCTCCTGTATGACCTTTACCTGTGTGACCATCCCCTGTGTGACCTTCCCCTCTGTGACCTTCACCTGTGTGACCTTCTCTTGTGTGACCTACTTCTGTGTTATCTTCCCCTATGTGACCTTCTACTCTATGACCTTCTCCTGTGTGACCTCCTGTGTGACCTTCCTTTGTGTGACCTTCTCCTCTGTCACTTTCCCCTGTGTGACCTTTCCCTCTGTGACCTTCCCCTATGTGACCTTCACCTGTGTGACCTCCTGTGTGACCTTCCTTTGTGTGACCTTCCCCTCTGTGACCTTCCCCTCTGTAACCTTCCCCTGTGTGACCTTCTCCTCTGTCACTTTCCCCTCTGTGAACTTTTCCTCTGTGACCTTCCCCTCTGTGAACTTTCCCTGTGTGACCTCCTGTGTGATCTTCTCCTGTGTGACCTTCCCGTCTGTGACTTTCCCCCGTGTAACCTTCCCCTGTGTGACCTTCTCTTGCGTAACCTACTTCTGCGTGACCTTCCCCTGTGTGACCTTCCCGTGTGACCTTCCCCTATGTGACCTTCTCCTGTGTGAACTTCTCCTGTATGACCTTCACCTGTGTGACCTTTCCCTGTGTGACCTTCTCCTGTGTGACCTTTCCCTGTGTGACCTTCTCCTGTGTGACCTTTCCCTGTGTGACCTTCTCCTGTGTGACCTTTCCCTGTGTGACCTTCTCTTATGTGACCTTCTCCTGTATGACCTTCCCCTGTGTGACCTTCCCCTCTGTCACTTTCTCTTATGTGACCTTCATTTGTGTGATCTTCCCCTGTGTCACCTTCCCCCGTGTCACCTTCCCCTGTGTCACCTTCCCCTGTGTCACCTTCCCCCGTGTCACCTTCCCCCGTGTCACCTTCCCCTATGCGATCTTCCCCTAAAGATTTGGCTTTACTATTCAGAGTAAAAACATTTTATTCTGTTTGCACATCGTTAGGAATTTTCTATCTCAGATACAGAACAGACAAGGAATCATTTATTGGGTAACACAAGATTCTGGACAGTGGAGTATTTACACCATGATGGACACTCTCTCACCCCATCAGAGCTTTGGGGGAAATCCGCATTTAAAGTGGAGCTCCAGGCCAGCCAGTCTAGGACAGAGTGGGGGGGGGGAGGGTTCTTATTCTTTTTATTCCTATCCGGACACAGCAATAAAAACTCAGCAGGGACTCGAACCCTTCCCCACTCTATCCAGGACTAAAGCCATTTTGCAGGAGTTCCACTTTAAAGGGGCTTCCTGCCTCCCCCCCCCCAAATTTACCAGTACAGCGCTCGGGCCCCAAATAACCACACATGAAAGAGAGGCCCACAAAGGGCTTTATTTACCCAAGTCCATGAAATAAGAACTGTCTGGACTGCCACACAGCAACCATATTGTTTTAGTCCAACGTGAGTCCAAGTTCTTGCAGGGTAACATTTTCATTCAAGACACTAAAGTCAGGGGGCCCAGACTCGTAGGAAAGGGCCCATTTATCAAAGTGACTTAAAACATCCGTTGCCCACAGCCGCCAATTAAAATCTTTCAGGGCACTTAAGAAAAGGAAGGAGAAAATTCAGTTATGCAATACAGACAGTTTTTATTTCAGGCACTCTGATGAATGGTATTGACAGTGTTGTCCTGCCAGTGATATGGGCGGGGGAGGGGGGGGGGGGGATTGGATTATGTGGTCTGTAGCTATTTGGCTTCCTCCAGCTGTGCGATCCTCTTCTCTTGTTCTGCCACTGTCACCTTCAGTTGTTTTATATCCTCTAAGAGCTGCTCCAGGGTGCAGTCCTGATAACGAGAGAAATTCTGCAATTATTCTCTAAACTAGCAAGACACTTCTTCCAAATGGATGTGATTTACTTTAATAGGGAGTACATTTAGCTTTAAAGTTCACAACAGAAGCACCAAAGTTGTTCAAGCTGGTCTCTCAACTGCTCCCCCTCCCAGCAGTGGCACAGCAGCTCAGCCCCCATGCCCTGCACCTCCTTCCAGCTTTAAAGAATGTCAACTCATCATTTCATATTGCTGATATGTCCCTGATGTCGCATGTACTTGTATGAGAAAGTCTCCTGTTCTCTTTGTATTGCTTCCTATGCATGAAATTCCTGGTGTTCCTGCCAGCCCCTCCGCTTTCCAATTAAAAACCGACCACACTAAGCATAAGAGCACAGCGTGATCAGTTCTCCAGCTATGCCAGGAACTCAAGCTCTTCTCCTCCAATGATCAGACTTGTCCTGACTACCCCCCTCCTGCATAGCTATTCACTGGGCAGCTCAGTGTAATGCTGTTACCCTCCCCCCCCCCAGCTCTTATGCAGCTGAGAACAGAGGGAATGTGATCACCTATAAAAAAAGGTATTTGTGATGTTTTTTTTATATCTATGCACACATGTTTTGCCTTTCATTTCTATTTTAAAGGAGTTGTAAAGTCTCAAGGTTTTCCACCTGGTAAACCATCACCAGAAGTGATGTTCTGTGGCTGCCATCTTGGTACACCCCGCACTCGTCCACAGTAACGATACACCGAGAAGGCGGCAAGCGGACATCTTGTTACACCCACCGGAGTCTTGCATTTCACACTTATTTTTAACAGTAAACTGAGCTTATATAGTGAAATACAGGATTTAAAAATCCATCTGACTGTTTAGATGTTGCATTTTAAAAGCAGCGGTGAGAAATGCAAAACTCCGCTGGGTGTAACAAGATGTCCACTTGCCGCCTTCTTACAGTATCCTTACTGTGGACGAGTGTGGGGTGTAACAAGATGTCCACTTGCCGCCTTCTTACAGTATCCTTACTGTGGACGAGTGTGGGGTGTAACAAGATGTCCGCTTGCCGCCTTCTCACAGTATCCTTACTGTGGACGAGTGTGGGGTGTAACAAGATGTCCGCTTGCCGCCTTCTCACAGTATCCTTACTGTGGACGAGTGTGGGGTGTAACAAGATGTCCGCTTGCTGCCTTCTCACAGTATCCTTACTGTGGACGAGTGTGGGGTGTAACAAGATGTCCGCTTGCTGCCTTCTCATAGTATCCTTACTGTGGACGAGTGTGGGGTGTAACAAGATGTCCGCTTGCCGCCTTCTCACAGTATCCTTACTGTGGACGAGTGTGGGGTGTAACAAGATGTCCGCTTGCCGCCTTCTCACAGTATCCTTACTGTGGAGGAGTGTGGGGTGTAACAAGATGTCCGCTTGCCGCCTTCTCACAGTATCCTTACTGTGGACGAGTGTGGGGTGTAACAAGATGTCCGCTTGCCGCCTTCTCACAGTATCCTTACTGTGGACGAGTGTGGGGTGTAACAAGATGTCCGCTTGCTGCCTTCTCACAGTATCCTTACTGTGGAGGAGTGTGGGGTGTAGCAAGATGTCCGCTTGCCGCCTTCTCACAGTATCCTTACTGTGGAGGAGTGTGGGGTGTAACAAGATGTCCGCTTGCCGCCTTCTCACAGTATCCTTACTGTGGACGAGTGTGGGGTGTAACAAGATGTCCGCTTGCCGCCTTCTCACAGTATCCTTACTGTGGACGAGTGTGGGGTGTAGCAAGATGTCCGCTTGCCGCCTTCTCACAGTATCCTTACTGTGGACGAGTGTGGGGTGTAACAAGATGTCCGCATGCCGCCTTCTTACAGTATCCTTACTGTGGACGAGTGTGGGGTGTAACAAGATGTCCGCTTGCCGCCTTCTCACAGTATCCTTAATGTGGACGAGTGTGGGGTGTAACAAGATGTCCGCATGCCGCCTTCTTACAGTATCCTTACTGTGGACGAGTGTGGGGTGTAACAAGATGTTCGCTTGCTGCCTTCTCACAGTATCCTTACTGTGGACGAGTGTGGGGTATAGCAAGATGTCCGCTTGCCGCCTTCTCACAGTATCCTTACTGTGGACGAGTGTGGGGTGTAACAAGATGTCCGCTTGCCGCCTTCTCACAGTATCCTTACTGTGGACGAGTGTGGGGTGTAACAAGATGTCCGCTTGCTGCCTTCTCACAGTATCCTTACTGTGGACGAGTGTGGGGTATAGCAAGATGTCCGCTTGCTGCCTTCTCACAGTATCCTTACTGTGGACGAGTGTGGGGTGTAGCAAGATGGCAGCGACGGAACGTCACCGCCGTTACAAATTCTGACGGGTCGCCTAATCTGCCGAAAAACACCAGGGTTCTGTCAAAATAGCCAATTCATCGAGATCTCCAATCACGTCACTTCCGGTTACTGTAAAGCATCAGTAATTGGAGATTTAGACGAGTTGCTGTTTTGACACAAAACCGGCAACCGCATACACTCCGGTACACGATATTATGAGCGGACATTGTTAGTCCACCTGATACTAACCAACAAAATGGCCGCCTCCGAGGCGGTGACAAGTTTTTCCTCCTTACCCGCTGTTCTTCCAAAAACAGCAAAGTATTCGTGTACCGGAGTGTATACGGTTGCCGGTGTTGTGTCAAAACAGCAACTCGTCTTTTTTACTGATGCTTTACAGCGCCCAGAAGTGACGTGATTGGAGATCTCAATGAATTGGCTATTTTGACAGAACACTGGCATCTGCCAATTGAAAAATCCGCTCGGGTGAGGACATCGCTGGATCCCTGGACAGGTAAGTGTCCGTATATTAAATGTCAGCAGCTGCAGTATTTGTAGTGGCTGACTCTTATTTTTTGGGGGGGGAGACTGGAGCTCCTCTTTAACTACACAACTTGGTTTTCCTCTTCCTAGCCGGTGCTCCCCCCTCCCAGCAGTGACTAAGCAGCTCAGTCCACCCTGTTCCCTCCACCCAGCAGGTACTCACTAGCTTTTTAATGCAAAGTTGGCCTTTACAGAGGCGTTAGGGGAGTCTTCCCAGGGGCCCATGTGACCACTTACCGCATTGCCTCCATTGGATGAATGGCTGCGTTTGGGTAGACGGGTGCTGAGGATATTTTTGGTGACTTTGAGCTCTCTGCTTTTGCTGGGGGTGTATCCGTCCTTCATTGAGATGAGCAGGGGCCCGGCGTTCTTCCCCGATAACCATTCCTCCGCGGTGAGAGATGGATCTGGGCCAGCAGTGTCTGGGTACAGGTCCTCCTGGAAGAGGTCCGACTGCAAGAGAGACATCACTGGTCACATGATGACTTCGTGGCCCCCTCTCTCCCCATCCCATACTAAGGGGGGGGCCCCTCTTACCTTCCTGGGCACAGTCATGGCGATCGGCTCACACTTCCGCTCATGCAACTTGTAAAACCTAAAAAAAGAGCCAGCTGTAAGATCAGAGCTCAGAGTAGTGTAGTTGGCCAATGCTGAACGTCCAAAGCTGGTCCATACACATTGCAGTCGGATTGTACAACCTCCTTTAGATCTGCTAACAGGTATGTACAGTGAAACCTTGGATTATGAGCATAATCCGTTCCAGGAGAATGCTTGTAATCCAAAGCACTCGCATATCAAAGCGAGTTTCCCCATAGAAGCCAATGGAAACGAAGATAATTCGTCCCGCATTGACTTCTATTACATGCAATACCGCATGTGACCAGATGTTGGGGGGGGGCGCCGGAGAGCCTCGGAAATACTCAGGGACAGGTTGGAAAGCCTCGGAAACACTCGGGAACGGAGTATTTCCGAGTGTTTCTAAATATTTCCGAACGGGTCCGAACCGTTCCGAGTGTCCCCGGCGCCCCCGCACCTCTGGCCAATACACATTGCACTCGCATTGTACAACCTCCTTTAGATCTGCTAACAGGTATGTACAGTGGAACCATGGATTACGAGCATAATCCCTTCCAGGAAAATGCTTGGAATCCAAAGCACTCGCATATCAAAGCGAGTTTCCCCATAGAAGTCAATGGAAACAAAGATAATTCGTTCCGCATTGACTTCTATTACATGCAATACCGCATGTGGCCAGAGCTGGGGGGGGGGGCGCCGGAGAGCCTCGGAAATACTCGGGAACTGAGTATTTCCAAGTGTTTCTAAATATTCCCGAGTATTTCCGAACGTCTCCGAACCGTTCCAAGTGTCCCCGGTGCCTCCCGCACCTCTGGCCAATACACATTGCATTCGGATTGTACAACCTCCTTTAGATCTGCTAACAGGTATGTACAGTGGAACCATGGATTACGAGCAAAATCCTTTCCAGGAGAATGCTTGTAATCCAAAGCACTCGCATATCAAAGCGAGTTTCCCCATAGAAGTCAATAGAAACAAAGATAATTCATTCCACATTGACTTTTATTACATGCAATACCGCATGTGGCCAGAGGTGGGGGGGCGCCGGAGAGCCTCGGAAATACTCCGTTCCCGAGTGTTTCCAAATATTTATGGACGGCTCCGAACCGCTCCGAGTGTCCCCGGTGCCCCCCTCACCTCTGGCCAAATGCTGTACTGCACCACCCATTAGCTTTGAATTCTCCTTTGCGAGACAACACTCACAAACCGAATCAGAATTTAAAAGAAAAAGTTGCTTGTCTTTCAAAACCGCGTTACTCGTAAACCAAGGTTCCACTGTACTAGGAAGGCCTGATTCATTGTGATAACATGGATACAAGTTCCTTAAAGTCTACTGACCTGGCAATCTCACACTTGCTGACTTCCAGGCCCCTCTTGGGCATATAGCCCTGCCCACGCTGGGACTCTTTACTGCTGTACAGCGACAGGTAATGAACGTACGGAGCCTCGTCCGTCACCTCGAAATACCGAATACTGCTGTCCCCCTGAGAGTAGAAAAAAATGTTACCGTTATATAAGGTAGGAGACTATACATACCACCCCAACAAATAAGTATCCAATCACTCCCTCATTCTGATCAATATACCCTCTCAACAGGCTTTCAGACTTCTTTCTCTGATTGAATTCCACATTCAATTCCATTGAATACACACTCTTCATG
Source organism: Lithobates clamitans (assembly GCA_037952925.1). Lineage (NCBI taxonomy): Eukaryota > Metazoa > Chordata > Amphibia > Anura > Ranidae > Lithobates > Lithobates clamitans. The sequence continues at coordinate 2,472,764 of JBBGZY010001417.1, forward strand.
ATGTGACATCAATGCAACTGCACTTCTCTCCTTCCCCCAGTTTCCCTTCATTAGCATTGTGCAGCTGGTCTCTGGAATTAAGTGTGCGCACGGCTGGCGGTTACTGAAGCTGCATTATGGGACTTTTAATACCAAGACTGTGTAGGGCTGGGACACGCCACATTCTAAAAGGTACAAAGTTAGGGATGCACCAATATATCGGTCGCCCAAAATTATCGGCAGAAAACAAGGTGCCAACAGTGGCATGCTGCGTCCCATTGTTTTCAATGCGAAAATGCCCCCTAGTGACTTTAATGCAAAAACGCCCCCTAGTGACTTAATGCAAAATTGTGTCCCATTGTCTTAAACGCAAAAACGCCCCTAGTGGCTTGAATGCAAAATCGTGTCCCATTTACTTCAATGAAAAAAAAATGTGTCCCATTGGCTTCAATGCAAAAATGCCCCCCAGTGACTTAAATGCAAAATTGCGTCCCATTGTCATCAATGTAAAAATGCCTCCTAGTGACTTTAATGCAAAAAACGCCCCCAGTGACTTTAATGCAAAATCGCGTCCCATTGTCTTCAATGCAAAAATACACACTAGTGACTTTAATGCAAAAGTGTGTCCCATTGTCTTCAAAGCAAATACGCCCCCTAGTGACATAAGTGCAAAATTGCGTCCCATTGACGTCAATGCAAAAATACACACTAGTGACTTCAATGCAAAAACGCCCCCCAGTGACTTTAATGAAAAATTGTGTCCCATTGTCTTCAACGGAAAAACGCCCCCTAGTGACATAAATGCAAATCGCGTCCCATTGATGTCAATGCAAAAATACACACTAGTGACTTTAATGCAAAATTGTGTCCCATTGTCTTCAACGCAAAGATGCCCCCTAGTGACTTCAATGCAAAAACACCTCCAGTGACTAATGCAAATTTGTGTCCCATTGTCTTCAATGCAAAAATGCCCCCCAGTGACTTCAATGCAAAAACAGCTCCAGTGACTGTAATGCAAACTTGTGTCCCATTGTCTTCAACGCAAAAACGCCCCCCTAGTGACATGAATGCAAAATCGCGTCCCATTAACTTCAATGCAAAAATACACACTAGTGACTTTAATGAAAAATTGTGTCCCATTGTCTTCAACGCAAAAACGCCCCCTAGTGACTTGAATGCAAAATCGCGTCCCTGTTGACTTCGATGCAAAAAAATAAAAACGCGTCCCATTGCACACGCGACACGCGACAAAGTACGGTACCTAAAATGTTCAATATGCAATTGTAAATCTGACATGTTTGGTATCTATTTTCTCGACACAACATCATTTTTTAATGTTTAAAAGCTTTAACAGGTTAGCAGTTTAGAGTAAAAAGCGAGCTCTGGGGGTAGAATTATTGTTCTCACTCCGGCGTTTGTGGTGATACCTCACAGGTGTGGTGCGATCATCATTTACATATGTGTGCCGGACCTACGTGTGGGGGGGGGGGGGAGTGCTTTTTATCCCTATGCCCCCTCCCCCACACACACACAGATCTGTTTGATCAT
>JBBGZY010001418.1:0-260731 GCA_037952925.1 Lithobates clamitans
CTTATGTGCATGTATGTTAGGAGCGGGGCCTTTTATTGAAAAAAAAAACAAAGTGTTTTTTTTTTTTACGTTACTTTATTTTCCTAACATTTTTTTCTTTACATTTAACTGTATTGCTATCATATAAGAGGCCAAAAGCCCCCTATGTGATAGCATTTACTGTGACAGGTTCTCTTTACTGAGACATCAGGGGTTTATTAGATCCCTGCTGTCTCCCATACACTCCATAACATGTCCTTAAAGGGGCGGTAAGTTTTTTTTTTACTTCCAATAAGTCTTATACTATGGAAGGTGACTTTTTTGGAAAGGAACATAGAAAAATGTTAATTTTGAACACCCCCCGTGATGTACAGTCCCTCCCCCACAAAGAGTGCCAACGCCACCGCAGTAACTTTACGGTCACTGGATACAAAGTATTAAACCCAAAGCCAGGAATACAAAATGCCAGCCGTAAGCACAATAATGATAGATTGGATGTAACAAATAAAAATAATTTTGCGCTAGGAATGCACTCCATTGCGTACCCTCAGCACTGCCAATCACAGTGATCACATGACCGGGAAAGCCCAGGAAAATGCTGGGAACTGGCCCTTTAAGAGGTCCTTAAACGGTCAGTAAGCTGTTTTCACTCTCTATGATCCCCTATATTTCTACTTTAGGAGGCACTTTTTTCAAAAACGAAAATGTCTACATATAATATATAATATAATTAATCAAAGTAATTTTGTACTGGAAGTGCGCTCTCCATTGCACGCCTCTAGCATTGTGATTGAGCTGTCACTAACACCTCCCGATCACTGTTTACAATCAGAAGCCAGTTGAATGGGCTCCCAATAATGTGACCACCATCAAAGCCAACCACAGTGATCACATGACCAGAAGAGCCCAGGAAACGCTGGAAGCTGGCCCTTTCAGAGGTCCTTAAAGGGCCCGGAAGTCAGCCCTTTAAGAGGTCCTTAAAGGGCCTGAAAGCTGGCCCTTTAAGAGGTACCTAAAGGGCCAGTAAGCGATTATTCACTTCCCCTATCATTCGAATTTAGGGGATACTTTTTCAGAAAGGAAAATGTCTGATTTATTTTTTTTTTTATTATTACCTTTAAACATTGATTCTTTTCCTGCTTATTTCCTATAGGCCCCGAAAAGAGTTACAATCAGATTTCCAGCCCCCCCACCCCCTCCCTCCACCACCGCAACCACAGAAACTTTACACTCACAGGATTCAAGGTATTGACTCTCAGCCTGGAGTAGAAAACGCCAGCCAAAGGAATATGAATAGATATAATCAATCAAAGTAATTTTGTTCCAGAAGCACACTCCATTGCGCGCCCCTAGCGCTGCGATCGAGCTGACACCTCCCGGTCACTGTTTACAATTGGACACCGGTAAATGGGCTCTGGATCACGTGACCACCATCACAGTCAATCATAATGATCACATGATCAGTAAAATGCCTGAAAACGTTGGGAGCTAAGAGGTCCTTAAAGGGCCAGTAAGCGGTTATTCGCTTCCTTTGACCCCCTATATTTCTACTTTAGGAGGTACTTTTTCAAAAAGGAAAATGTCTTATTTTTTTTAAAAAATTACATTTAAAGATTGAATTGTTTTCCTATGGGCCCCGGGAAGAAATAGTGATCATATGACTGGGAAAGCCCAGGAAATACTGGGAGTCGGCCCTTTAAGATGCTCTTAAAATGGCCGGTAAGGGGTTAATGACGTCCGATGAGGAGGAAGGAAATCTTTTTTATTTATTTATTTACCTTTTATTATAGAATTTATTTTTCATGTCTTTTTCTAATTGTGACAACCCCAGAGACGTACAGTCAGCCTCCCTCTCCCCCACCCCCTACCACTGTAAGTGCCACTGCAAACCGCAGGACCTTTATGCAGTCACAAGATTCAAATTATTGACTCCAAACCCGCAAGCAGAAAACGCCAGACAACTGGATATGAATAGATCAAAAAGATATAATTTATCAAATTAATTTTGTGCTGGAAGCGTGCACCATTGCGTGCCCCTAGCACTATGATTGAGCTGTCACTGACCCCTCCCAGACACTGTTTAAAATTGGACACTGGTAGGATGGGCTCTGAATCATGTGACCACCATTACAGCCAATCATAGTGATCACATGATCGGGAATGCCCAGGAAACGCTGGGAGATGTTTCTTTAAGAAGCTCTTAAAGGGCCGGTAAGGGGTTAATGGCTTCCGATGAGTCCTTTATGGCAGGTACCTTTTCACAAAGGGAATTTCTTATTTTTTTTTACCTTTTAGCATGAATTTGTTTTTCATGTCTTTCCCCTATTGTGACAACCCCAGAGACGTACAGTCAGCCTCCCCTCCCCCCACCGCCGCCGCGAGCGCCACCGCAAACCGCAGCAACTTTACAGTCACAGGATTCAAAGTATTGACTTAAAGCCTGGAGTACAAAATGCCAGCCGAAGGAATATGAATGATAAATTGGACATAACAAATCAAATTGCAAAGCCTTGGAATACGGCATGAAAAATGGCTTCGCGCTGACACTGTCAGGAGCCGTCAGTAAGACGGAGTTAAGGAAAGTAGAGAACGAGAGAGAGAGAGAGGAAAAAAAAAATATATCTCATACATAAAAAATCATAGCGATCTCCAGCCTCACCGCCGCGTGCACTGCTAAGCAGGAGGAACGCTCTGCTCCCTCTGACTTATGTTCTGCGGCCTGGTGCTGCTTCTCCTACTCCGCCGCGTAGGTACCTCCGCTTAAGGGTCACCGAGCCGGTATGGAAAAGTCGAAAAACATCCAATTAATTGGATCTAGAGGGAGGCATGGATGTCTCTCGGCTGCTTATCATTGATGGTAACGGTGCCACTGCTAGTTCCGTAAACACTTCCGGCCGTACGCGTGCTGGGAATACAATGGTAAATCATTTTCTTTGAGGAAGGCGGGAATATGAGGTCTTCGAGGTCTGGGGATACAATGGTAAATGATTTTCTTTAAGGAAGGCGGGGTATAAGAGGTCTTAGAGGTCTGGGGATACGATGATAAATGTTCTTCTTGGGGGAAGGGGTGTTATAAGAGGTCTTTGAGGTCTGGGGATACGATGGTAAATGTTCTTCTTTGGGGAAGAGGTGTTATAAGAGGTCTTCAAGGACTGGGGATACGATGGTAAATGTTCTTCTTTGGGGAAGGGCTTATAAGAGGTCTTCAAGGTCTGGGGATATGATAATAAATGTTCTTTTTTGGGGAAGGGGTGTTATAAGAGGTCTTCAAGGACTGGAGATACGATGATAAATGTTCTTTTTTGGGGAAGGGGTGTTATAAGAGGTTTTCAAGGTCTGAGGATACGATGGTAAATGTTCTTCTTTGGGGAAGAGGTGTTATAAGAGGTCTTCAAGGACTGGAGATACGATGGTAAATGTTCTTCTTTGAGGAAGGGGTTATAAGAGGTCTTCAAGGTTTGGGGATACAATGGTAAATAATCTTCTTTGAGGAAGGCAGGGTATAAGAGGTCTTCGAGGTCTGGGGATACAATGGTAAATAATCTTCTTTGAGGAAGGGGGGGGTACAGGAGGTCGACCTTGCTTTTACGCCAGTCTCTATGGCTGACCAAAATACCATTGCACGGTGAAGGCTTTTTTTTTTTGTCAGTGTGTGGCAAAGAGAGTTGTGTTTGACGTTGGGTGCACTCCAACAGAGCAAAAATAGCAACCGCTCAGATCAATTTTTAACTAGAACACTGGGAGGACGATACACAGAACAGTACGAGGATTCCACAGCACGCTCTGCAGCTAGTGGGCAGAAGAAAAAAAATGAACATATTAGGTTTTAAAATGTATATACTGTATATATATATATTATATACAATATATACAGTATATAATTTTAACGTGATAACAACCTCCAAGATGACCACTGCCTTGCTAAAGAAGCTGAGGGTAAAGGTGATGGACTGGCCAAGCATGTCTCCAGACCTAAACCCTATTGAGCATCTGTGGGGCATCCTCAAATGGAAGGTGGAGGAGGAGTGCAAGGTCTCTAACACCCACCAGCTCTGTGATATCATCATGGAGGAGTGGAAGAGTGGAAACCTGTGAAGCTCTGGTGAACTCCATGCCCAAGAGGGTTACGGCAGTGCTGGAAAATAATGGTGGCCACACAAAATATTGACACTTTGGGCCCAATTTGGACATTTTCACTTAGGGGTGTACTCACTTTTGTTGCCAGCGGTTTAGACATTAATGGCTGTGTGTTGAGTTATTTTGAGGGGACAGCAAATTTACACTGTTATACAAGCTGTACACTCACTACTTTACATTGTAGCAAAGTGTCATTTCTTCAGTGTTGTCACATGAAAAGATAGAATAAAATATTTACAAAAATGTGAGGGGTGTACTCACTTTTGTGAGATACTGTATGTATATATATATATATATATATATATATATATATATATATATATATATATATATTAGTCCGTAGGGTTGACTATTGAGTTGGAACACCATTTGCAGTTATAACAGTTTCAACTCTTCTGTGAAGGCTGTCCACTAGGTTTAGGAGGGTGTCTATGGGAATGTTTGACCATTCTTCCAGAAGCACATTTGTGAGGTCAGGCACTGATGTTGGACAAGAAGGCCTGGCTCACAGTCTCTGCTCTAATTCATTCCAAAGGTGTTCTATCTAGTTGAGGTCAGGACTCTGTGCAGGCCAGTCAAGTTCCTCCACCCCAAACTTGCTCATCCATGTCTTTATGGACCTTGCTTTGTACACTGGTGATCAGTCATGTTGGAACAGGAAGGGGCCATCCCCAGACTGTTCCCACAAAGTTGGGAGCATAAAATTGTCCAAAATGTCTTGGTATGCTGACGCCTTAAGAGTTCCCTTCACTGGAACTAAGGGGCCAAGCCTAACCCCTGAAAAACAACCCCACACTATAATCCCCCCTCCACCAAATGATTTGGACCAGTGCACAAAGCAAGGTCCATAAAGACATGGATGAGGGAGTTTTGGGGTGGAGGAACCAACCTCACCCGATAGAACACCTTTCGGATGAATTAGAGTGGAGACTGTGAGCCAGGCCTTCTCAGCCAACATCAGTGCCTGACCTCACAAATCCTGGAAGAATGGTCAAACATTCCCATAGACACACTCCTAAACCTTGTGGACAGCCTTCCCAGAAGAGTTGAAGCTGTTATAGCTGCAAAGGGTGGGCCAACTCAATATTGAACCCTACGGACTAAGACTGGGATGCCATTAAAGTTCATGTGCGTGTAAACGCAGGTGTCCCAATACTTTTGGTATTAGAGTGTATGTTCCTGCTGTTCCTGCTGTTCCATGTACTTGTATGAAAAAGTATCCTGTTCTCTTCATGTTGTCTCCTTTGTGTGATATCCATGGTGTTCCTGCCAGTCCCTCTGCTTTACAATCAAAAACTGACCGCACTAGGCATGAGAGCACAGTGTGGCACTGGGAACTGAGCCTGCTCTCCTCCAATGATCAGACTTGTCCTGAAACCCTCCCTGGCCCCGCCGCACAGCCATTCACTGGAAAGATCAGTGTACTGCTGTTTTTCCTCCCCTAGCTCTTATGCAGCTGAAAACAGAGGGAAAAATGTTTATAATGTTTTTTATATCTTTACACAAATGTTTTGCCTTTCATTTTTTTTTCTTTTACCTTCTTGCATTGGTGACAACCAGCTCACCTTTTCCACTTCTGGTGACACACGGACAGAAAGTGAGGGACAATCTCCCCAATGGAGTATTTTATTTAAATACACAATGGACATAAATGTAACTATTTACTTTAGTTTCCAAAATGATAAAAAGAAAAAAAAAACAAAACAGCTGAAGTATGATTGCCTCTGTTGTAGAGCCACTTTAAAACGCCACCCTCTGCCCCCTTCTGGTAAAGCAGGGCATTACACATTTCAATAACACCAGTAAGTCTTTGTGCGCCGTTGATCTCCATAACATCAACGCTGACACAGCTGAGCGTCACAGTGAGTCTATCTGCTCATCTCTGTCTTTCAAGTAGCGGCTAACTAAATTGGATTTTTATTTATTCTCTGTCTGCAAAGCATTGTGTTATGTATAAAGTGACAGAGCATTATAAGGGGACGCCAGGCAATTAACCTGTCTGCATCCCGGGATCTGACAGTAACAGACTCCAGAGGGAGCAGATAAACATGGATGTGAAAGGCCAGCGATGGCAAAACCGCAAACAAAATCAAATATTTGCTCTGCGGTAATACTTACATGGTCATAAGGGCATCTCCGGACAACGAGTTAATCTATCAGCCAACTGTGTACATAATCCAGCAAACATCAATGTTGTGCCAAAGGCAGAAAGTCCCACCGATATGCTCTAAGATTTGTAGACTACAGGGCAGCCAAATGGCTTTTCACAGTTATTGTGTGCAGGACTGCAGGCTCTTGACAGTCGTTTGATCCCTAAGATCAACATTTCTTGGCATGGCATCCGTAGACAGTAGGATGGAAAAGATCTCTTCCTGATTGACCAAGGGTGGGCATAACTGCTTTATCAGTCATATATTTTTGGCTCAGAGTTTTCATCTTTTGTGAGCACACATGTTTCTACTCTATGGGCAGCCCCCTAGTTAACGTCACCCTAAGACCCTCATTCACATGGCCAAATTTGCTGCACCTTGGTCAACTTCGATGTGTGAACGAAGTCTACGAAGGTGATCTCATTCTGTAGTCACGACACAACCTGGTACTGCCCAGTAGGCACTGTATTTGTAGACTTCCTCTAGCCTCCCTAAGACTTTATTCAAATGATTGAATTGGTGAGGCATGTAACCGGCAAATACACTTGGGCTCCCAGCTGCCATTTTCCATCAAAATATTTGATGGGCCACGTTCAACTTGGCCATGTGAAGGTGATCTCATTCTGTAATCCCAACAAAATCTGATACAGCACAGTACAAATGCACTGCATTTGTAGACTTCCTCTGGCCTCCCTCGGACCTCAGTCACATGCCATGGTGAGGCAATTAACCAACAATTACCTCTATGGCCACTTTCAGCCTGTCATTGCTTTGAACTGTCTTTCCAACCGCGGCTGTCCGCACACACCTGGGCTCCCAGCTGCAGTTTTACCGCCAAGGCCAACTTGGCCATGTGAAAGAGGGCCCACCAAAGTTATTTTGTTCTGGAGTCCCAACAAAACCTGGTACTGCCCAGTAGGCACCGTATTTGTAGACTTCCTCTGGCCTCCATAGGACTTCCTTCAGATGATCAAATAGGCCATGGTGAGGCAAGTAACCGGCAATTACACTTGGGCTCTTAGCAGCCAATTTCCCACAAAACTATTTGATGGGCCACGACCAACTTGGCCATGTGAATGAGGTCCACCAAGGCGATCTCATTCAGTAGTTTCAACAAAACCTGGTGCTGCCCAGTTGGTACTGCATTTGTAGACTTCCTCTGGCCTCCCTAGGACTTCATTCACATGCCATGGTAAGGCAAGTAAGCAACAATTACTTCTGTGGCCGCTGTCAGCCTGTCATTGCTTTGAACTGGCTTTCTGACCATGGCTGTCCGCACACACCTGGGCTCCCAGCTTCATTTCCTGCAAATTATTTGCTGGGTCATGGTCAACATTGGCCCTGTGAATGAGGCCCACAGAGGTTATCTCAATCTGTAGTCCCAACAAAAGCTGTTACTGCCCACTAGGCACCACATTGGTAGACTTCCTCTGGCCTCCCTAGCACCTGTTTGACATGCTCAAATTGGCTATGGTGAGGCAAGTAACAGGCAATTAGCCAGTCAGTCTGTCATTACTTTAAATAGACTTCCCGCCATTGGCTGTCCACACACACCTGAGTTTTCCTTAAAGTTACTTACGGCATGATGACCAAGTTTGCCATGTGAATGAGGTCCACCAAGGTGATCTCATTCTGTAGTCCCAACAAAATCTGATATTGCCAAGTACACAGGGCATTTGTAGACTACCAATGACCTCCCTAAAACCTCATTGACACAACCACATTGGCCGTGGTGCAGCATGTAACCAGCAAATACTTCTGCAGCTGCTGTCAGCCTGTCATTGCTTTGAACAGGTTTCCCGGCTACAGCTAGTCACACAATCCTGGACTCCCATTTGCAGTTTTCCGCAAGTTATACAGTATGCCTCACCAAGGCCAAATTGCCCATGGGATTGAGGCCCACCAAGGTAATCTCATTCTGTAGCCCCAACAAAATCTGGTACTGCATTTTTAGACTTCCTCTGGCCTCCCACTATGCAGTACTCTAGCTAGGTGGCCAATGAAAGAACAAAATGCAGTCACCTGGGTATCAGAGGGTGTGCCTTCCCATATGAAAATACAGACTTCAAAAAACTCATTATACTTACAGTGGAGGCTGGGGTAGTGGGTACGGATGCTGAAGGTAAGTTATAGCACTGGAAGATACTCGTTATTGGACAAGGGAGGTATTTTGGTAGGAATTTCATGGAGACAGGTGCACTTAAAAGTTTTTCTCCCCCTTGGTCATACTCCTGCTCAACGTCAAGGTGTAAAACGTACGCCGTAGGATAAGGACAGATTTAGTATTGCTTTACAATGATAGCCTCTATCGCAGGATGAGAACACCAGTTCTCTTAAAGTTACTCTGTCATAAATCCAAGCAATTCAAACAGGACGCATGAGGAAAGATTAAATAAGTAGAAGTGAAACCGGCATGCCATTACGATCATTATGATCAACTGATCCACACATAAATTTTAAAATGACCTTCAACCTTGACTTTCCTTGCAAAAGTTAAGCTAAGCTCCACCCTATCATGCTTCCAAAAAAGTTCTATTGGTCATTTTAGTATGATGGATGGTTCCACTGTACAACAGGAGGGTTTGGGGGTAGAAAGGGGTGGAGTCAAGATCAATTACAAGAACTTACGCTGCCTATATACCCGTATACCAAAAGTAGCTTCCACTAACTTCCAAAAGGTGCCTTCAGATCCATATGGCGGAATTTAGCTCCATGAACATGCCAGAACTGTTATGCATGTAAGCACTGTACACACATTTACATGCATAATTGTGCATACTTTACCAAAATATCCTTTCAGTCCTCAACCAACCACTAGGCAGCCATGCTGGGACTTGTAGTCCTTAAGCTCTAGCAATGAAATGGGCTGCAGCTTTTCTTTCCCTTAGCCCTTGCTACATTCATATATTGTATTTTCTTCTTTCTATAATGGCCAACATTCTTCGCCAACGTTCCGATAATCCACAAAAGCCATAAACCCAATAACCGCCTTCAAAAAGCTCCCTGGCTCAATATATAAATATGCAAGGTGGAGTCTATTTTGGGAATTCCTCCTGAATCTGGGCTCAATTAAGAGTTATTATTGTCGAGATGGAAAAAAAAAATGAAGGTTAACCTGCCAGCGTGAATTGTAATTAGCGGCATTATTGCGCTCAAGAGGAGACCGTCTATCCATACAAGACCCATTAGCTAAAGTGTTTATTAGTTTATTGATTCCACCTTGTAAAAACAACGGCAGGAGAGGAAGCGGCAGAGCGGCTGAGCCTGGCGGTGTCCTAACGGCTCGAGGGGAGTCTGTTCCTGTACGCCTCCGGGCCTCTGTTCCTGCGTCGCCTAGAACGCAGGTTATGGGGTGGCCAATTACACTTGCAAGTTTGTCTGCCGAAGTTTTTTGAAAATTATCTTTGGGGACCTTTTCTTTTGAGGCAAAAAGTTCTATGTAATTGTGAGTGCTCAGTAAGTTATATCGACCAATTACAATTTATCTTACAGCGTGCATGCTTTCAATCGATTTATTGAAATTTGTGAAAAAAATGAAAAAAGGTTGCAGGGTTTACTTTTACAAAGTTACAACAATACAGAGTAACAATAAGAGTTAGTATAAGATTAAAGTGGAACTAAAGGTAAAACTTTTTTTTTTTTACTTTGGATACTACAGCACTTCTCAATCTTTTTTTAAGTTTTGGTAAATGTTACTTACCAATGGGAAACCTGAGCCTGGGACAACACACACAACCACCTTGATGAAATTAACTTCACATCCGAGTTCCCCCTTCACATCACAGATCCCCATCTCATCAGAGGTTCTCATCTCATCAGAGGTCTCCCTTCACATCAGAGATCCCCCTCACATCAGAGGTCCTCATCACATCATAGATCCCCCTCACATCAGAGGTCCCCCATCAAATCAGAGGTTCTCATCACATTAGAGGTCCTCCCATCACATTAGTGGTCCCTCCTTCACATCAGAGATCCCCATCATATCTGAGGTCCTCATCACTTTAGAGGTCCTCCGATCACATTAGTGGTCCCTCCCTCACATCAGAGAACCCCTCACATCAGAGGTCCTCATCATATCACAGATCCCCACCTCATCAGATGCCCCCCTTTAATCAGAGATCCCCCATCACTTCAGAGGTCCTTATCACATCAGAGGTCCCCCATCACACCAGAGATCCCCCTTACATCAGAGGTCCCCCATCAAATCAGAGGTTCCCCATCACATCAGAGGTTCTCATCACATTAGAGGTCCTCCTATCACATTAGTGGTCCCTCCTACACATCAGGGATCCCCATCATATCAGAGGTCCTCATCACATCAGAGGTCCCCCTTTTCACATCAGAGGTCCTCATCACATCAGAGGCCCCTGTTTTACACCGGAGACCCCCCATTACATCACATAGGTTCTCATCACATCAGAGGTCCCAGCTTCACATCAGAGGTCCCCCATCTCATCAGAGGTACTTCATCACATCAAATGTATCCCTTCACATCAGAGGTCCCCCATCTCGTCAGGGGTCCCCATCACATCAGAAGTCCTCCGTCACATCAAAGGCCCCCATCACATCAGAGGTCGTTCCTATTTCATCATATTCCCCTTTTACATCAGAGTTCATGTCAGAGGTCCCCCTTTACATCAGAGTTCCCCCCATCACATCAGAAGTCTACCAGTCACATCAGAGGTCTCCCATCTCATCAGAGACCCCTTCCTCTTATCACATCAGAGGTCCTCCCATCACATCAGAGGTCCCCCACTTCATCAGAGGTCCCCCTTCACATCAGAGGTCCCCCACCTCATCAGAGGTCCCCATCACATCAGAGGTCTTCATCACATCAGAAGTCCTCCCATCACACCAGAGGTCACCCTTCACATCAGGGGTCCTCCCTTCACATCACAGGTCTCCCATCTCATTAGAGGCCTCAATCATATCAGAGGTCCTTCCTTCACATCAGAGGTCCCCCTTCACATCAGAGGTCCTTTCATCACATCACAGGTCCTCCTTCACATCAGAGGTCCTCCTTCACATCAGAGGTCCTTTACATCAGAGGTCTCCCATCTCATCAGTGGCCCCCCTTCATATCAGAGGTCCTCCCTTCACCTCAGAGGTCCCCCTTCACATCAGAGGTTCTTCCATCACATCAGAGGTCCTCCTTCACATCAGAAGTTCCCCATCTCATCAGAGGTCCCCCCATCACATCAGAGGTCCTCCTTTCCCGTCAGAGGTCCCCCCTCACATCAGAAGTCCTCCATCACATCAAAGGCCCCCCTTCACATCAGAGGACCTTCCTTCACACAAAGGTCCACCTTTACTGTACATCGCACTCCATTACATCAAATTTCCCCCCATGACATCAGAATTCCCTCAATCACATCAGAGGTTCTTCCTTCAAATCAGAAGTTCCCCCATTACTTCAGATAACCCCTTAACATCAGATGCCCCAGTCACGTCAGAGGTCCCCCCCTCATATATCAGAGCACCCCTTCACATAAGAGCCTGCCCATAACATCAGAGGTTCTTCCTTCATATCGGAGCCCCCCCCCCCTTCATTTCAGATGCCTCCATAATGTCAGGGGTTGCCCTACATGCCCCCTATCAAGTCCAAATTTGCCATTTTCTTTTTATTTCATGTTTTTTTTTGTTTTTTTGAAAAGCACTGAGTTTAGGATAGCTTATCCAATATCTATAAGAAGCCTGGGACTGCGCCCACCAGGCTCCACCTATATCAAAAATATCACTTTTGGGTGGACTGACCTTTAAAGAAATCTTAAACTAAGAAAAATAAGCAGGGGGTTCATTGTTGACCTACCCTTCGGAAAATATGAATTACCTGACTGTCATGCTAATCTAATGACTTTACTACTGTGAGATATGGGCCCACCACACGTAGAGCGGATTGGCAGTGTAGAAAACTTGTGGTGGAAAAATACCCCCAAAAAACACTTAGGTCATTAGATCATCCCAACTGCCAGATGACTATCATTTCCTTAAGGATGACAACCACAACTCCTTTAATATTTTATCCTTGCAAGGATTTGCTTTAATATGGCCAGCAGTAGTATCCAATGCAGTGTATGACTCTACCAGCAGATGGCGCCAAATTGAACTTATTATTATATGAAATACAGATAATAATCTGATTTACTAAGTCCTTGGCTAGAAATATTTAATATTTTAAACGTTTACTCTGTGCTAACATCAGGTCTGCTCAACCCACAACCCAGCCGGGTCTATAGAGATTTATAGGATTGATCAGAGATCAAAGGAAAGGAGGAGTGTTACGGTGTTACCCAAACATCATGCACATATACCTAATAAAATCCGTACTGTGCAGAATTGTTTCTTTAAAAAAAATTCTGCCACATTTCTAAAGCGACCCACACACATTACAGTCACATTTTATTTAATTTAGAATTTAACTGGAAACAGAATTATATTTGATGGTGAGCTCATGCATGCTAAGTAATGTGTCATTATCACTACTCCCCCTTCATCTCCATTTTTGATCAGGCATCATCCAGGGTCATCTACTTGGCAGTATTCACAAATGTCTGACACGGATCAACCTCTACTGCAGCCTCTGCAGCCACAAAGTTACAATATGTTGCAATATGATCACTGGGAGGAGAGGAGAATGAGGAAACGCTTCCTCCTGCCTGCAGCAAAGTGATGACATCATCTTAGTCTAGGCAAAAACGCCAGGCTGGAGCTCAAGAATGGCCTTTTAATATCAAAAGCCGGGGCTCATATTTCAGGCTATAGTGTACAAAGGGAGAGGGGTTATGCTAGGAAATTGACTCTTCCTGGTGTGTCAGTTAACTAACAAATTCAGAGGCACATTGCAAGTCAATAAATTGGTTATAGAGAGGAAAAATACTGCAAGTAAGCACTTAAAACACTTGTTTTTTTTTTTCTATACTTTTACCTTTTAGTTTGGTGACAGGGTCTCTTTAAAGCCTACTATACATGGGGCTTTAAAGAGACAGCACTGGTTGTCTGAGCAGCCAGTTGCCACAATGGAAGGGGTGCAAGTCACATAATCCCAATACCCTTGAGCAATTGGTGTCTATTTTTGCTCCCAGTGGCAGGTCAGGTAAGGAAAGGTGACTATGTTCAGCTAGCATGGTCACCATAGGACCTGTTCCCTAGGTCTGCATGGGCAAAGCACCATGAAGGCTTTTCTGTGTTCAGGGTCCCAAGAGGCTTTTTGATTCCTTTAAGTCCAGTTCACCATAACCTGTCTGTGTAAAATTCTGAGAGTTCTCAGGTTTGATGAATAACCACCCTATCCTAAATTGCCACCCTACACTATGGACTATTGTCCATGGTATAGCTGTCATTAAAGTTGACCTGTTCCCTAGCTTCACATGAGCAAAGGAATTGTGCTTCCAAGAAAACTCTTCTGTGCTCTGCTCAGGAATGAAGCCCTGGAGATTTTTTGGTTCTTTTAAGCCCAACTCACCACAACATGTCAGGGTTAAAACCTGAGAGTTCTCAGGTATGGTGAATTGCCACCAGCTAATGTCCATTAAATTGGCCCTGTTGCCTAGCTCTGCATTGGCAAAGCGCCAGCTCAGCTATTGTTCATGGTGTGGCTGCCATTACATTGGACATCACTGATTCCTTCAAGGAGGCTTTTCTGTTCTATGCTCAGGATCTCAAGGGACTTTTTGGTTCCTTTAAGCCCAACTCATCATAACCCATCAGGGTAAAACTATGACAGCGCCTAGGTGTGATGGATAGCCACCCTCTATTGCCCATGCTGTGGCTGCCATTAAATTGGACCTCTTCCCCAGCTCTGCTCAGGCAAAGCACAAGATCCTCCAAGAAGGCTCTTGTGTGCTACGCCCAAGATCCCGGGAGGACTTTTGGGTTCTTTTAAGCCCAACTCACCCTAATCTGTCATGATAAGGCTCTGACGTTTCCCAGGTATAATGAATTGCCAGCTATTGTCCATTGGGTGGCTACCATTAAATTGGACCTGTTCCCCTAGCTCTGCAAGGACAAAGCACCAGTTCCTCCAAGAAGGCACTTCTTTGATATGCTCAGTATCTCGTGGGGGGGGGGACGTTTTGGTTCCTTTAAGTCCAACTCACCATTACCAGTCAGAGTAAAACTCTGAGAGTTCACAGGTATGATGAATTGTCACATCTATTGTGCATGGTGTAGCTGTCATTAACGTTGGCCTGTTCCCTAGATCTACATGAGCAAAGCAATGGTTCCTCCAAAAAAGACTCTTCTGTGCTATGCTCAGGAATGAAGAATTTTTCACTCCTTTAATCCCAGCTCACCTTAACCTGTCAGGGTAAAATTCTAAGCCACACATCATGTAGCAGACCCATGTGCATGAAGTGAGATGAATGGCAACCTCAGCCCGGACTACATCCAGGCCACGCCACCAGCCTGTTTTGCTTCACCCCTTGGAGCTCAATCATGGGGATCATACATGAGCAAAGTAATGGTTCTTCCAAGAAAACTCTTCTGTGCTATTGCTCAGGAATTAATCACTGGGGGAGTTTTGGTTCCTTTAAGCCCAACTCATTATATCCTGTAAGGGTAAAAAACTGAGGCTTCTCAGATATGAAATATTGCAGGGAAATATAATAAGGAGGAGCTTCTAGCCTCTGCTGCTGGTCACATGTTCAAAATAAAAAAAATAAAAAACAAAAAAAAATTATTGGAATATAGAGTAAAAATAAATAATGAATATCAATAAACTGTTTTAAATCATCATACAATTATCTGTTTTAAATAAAATCTTTATTATTTTTTGGCAATGATATGGTGTGAGTGGATTTCTGCCAGTCATAGGCTGTATCACGTCAGGCCCCTCCAGCCTGTGTCTTAGAATAAGAGGGAGGTAAAGCCTCCATCAATCTACATGTAATATCCCACCCCCAGAGTGTTTAGCTGGTTAGTGGGCATGGAGGAGGGAGGGAGTGGGCTGTCAGTTACCACTGTGTATACGCCCACATGTGTGACTCTATAGTCACATGAGCTGCTCAGATGTGATAGGAAGGAAATGCCCAGCATAGAAATTCACTGAAAACTGAGCATATGCAGAGTTGCCAACACTGCTCTGCAAAATCCCTAGCTGAATTTGGAACTTGGACAGAAGGGGGGGGGGGGGGATAGAGAGCAGCAGGATCAGCCAGGTTTTTTGCAGAATACAGAAAATGGATCTCATAGTGACTGAGTGAGTATGTACTACATACATTTAATGATAGTTTCTTATGATGTAGGTTTAGTGATACTTTATGTTAAAACTGTTCTAAAGTTCTAGATAGGCAAAGCACTGGTTCTTCTAAGAAGTCTCTTCTGTGCAATGCTCAGGATCCCAGGGGGGGCTTTTTGAACACTTTACGCCCAACACACCATACCCTGTCAGGGTAAAACCCTGAGAGTTCCCAGGTATGATGAATTGCCATTAGCTATTATCCATGATGTGGCTGCCATAAAATCGGACCTGTTCCCAAGCTCTGCACAGGCAAAGCACAAGATCCTCCAATAAGACTCTTTTGCGCTACGCCCAAGGAGGGCTTTTTGGCTTTTTTTAAGCCCAATTCACCATAATCTTTCAGGATAAAATTCTGAAAGTTCTCAGGTATGATGAATTGCCACCAGCTATTGTCCATGAAGTGGCTGCCATTGAATTGGACCTGTTCCCCCAGTTCTGCATGGCCAAAACACTGGTTCCACCAAGAAGGCTCTTCTTTGATACACTCAGTATCCCAGGGGGGCTTGTTCCTTTAAGCCCAACTCACCATAACCTGTCAGGATAAAACTCGGAGAGTTCCCAGGTATGATGAATTACCGCCGGCTATTGTCCATGCAGTATTAAGGAATACCGCATTCCTAAGCTCCCTACAATGGTTCTTCTGTGGACAAGTGCTCGTCATTCCAAACTCAGCTGAATAAGTGGTTACTGTGGAAACTTAAAGAAGACCATTCTTCTCGATGGGTAACCGAGGAAGGGGGGCGGCATTGGGGTGGATAATTATCAGATGGTTCATACATCTGTCAAACCAGGGGTCATAGGTCAGGGAGTGTGACCCTCATCTATGTTAATGCCATCAGTCTCTGCTCCCATTATATTCCTGTCTAGCTTGTAATAAGCTTACTTAGGAGACCTCACAGCCAGGACCTTGAACAGAGCATGACGTAGTGTCGGTTGTTATTAAATCCCACATCTGATCTCCAAACATTACCTCAAGATCAGCTTAAACAGGAGACTGTAGATGAGCAGCATGATTTTGAAGAAATTATTTTGCCACAAAGTCACAATTTTTAATTTTGAGACATTTTTTTTGGGTCGTATTTGTGTACTATCACTTTAATTTTTATTATACTATTTTGCTTTTTTTTTTTTATTCTGTATTTTTTTTTCTTTTTTAGATAAAAAAAAAAAAGCTAAAAAGGGGTTTAGAAACAGGTCTAGTTGAGGAATTATTTAAAGCCCAATGCACCTAATGTCTGACTTCAATTCATTTCACCATAATGGAAGAATTTCGCAGAAATTTCCTAATTCTTGCCAAAATTTTGGGCAAATTAAATCCTTTAATTTTGCTCATTCCTACGAAGGTCAATTTAAACTGGAAACTCATAGTAGCAGTCGGTGGTTCACTAGGACTGGATGTAGGTGGTGGCCCTGAAGCTTGCAACTTTAATAATAAAGTCCTATGCTCATCGGTTGTCTTGACCTAAACCTTATTTTTCTAAAGCACTGTGTATCATAGGCAGTTGCCATTTTTTTTAAATACTTGTCTTCAACTTTTTTTGGCTGAATTTTCATGCTGTAGACTTTCAGAGCTCTTGCTGTAGACTCGCCACTGCAACTTTGCTCTTGTTAGATTTAACAGACTTAGGGGTCAATTCACTAATGTTTACCGCATACGATAGCGCAGTCAGGTGACTCCATTGCATAAATTATTGAATGCGGTAAATTAAGTCTAATTTATTTAAAAAAAAAGGAACCATTATGCAGTATTTACCGCAAAAAAAAAGTAAATATCGCTTTAAAAACTCTTTTTCTCAAATTCACAAACAGACCATAGAGTAAAAAAGCATGCGATATTTACCACCAGGGTTTTTGCTGGCAGTATCACAAATGCGATATTTGTCATAAAACGCTGCTTTTTGACAAAAAGCTAGTTGCTAAGGAGCAGGCTGGCTGCTGCATCCTTAACAATGGATGACTCATCAGCTGTCAGTTAGTTTCCCGCTGACAGCTGAATGTAACAAAAAAAAGAAGACAATTAAAAATTATTGAAAAAAAAAACAGCATGGGGTCCCCCCCGCAATGCATACCTAGCCCTTTGGATCAGGTATGGATTTTAAGGGGAACCCCATGCCACAATTTTTAAAAAAAGATAGCGTGGTGTCCCCCCCAAAATCCATACCAGACTCTTATCTGAGCATGCAGCCCGGCATGTCAGGAAAGGGGGGGGGGAATAAGCGAGCACCCTACCTCCTGAACCATACCAGGCCACATGCCCTCAACATGGGGGGTGGGTGCTTTTGGGTGCTTTCTGCCCCCCCCCCACCCCAAAGCACCTTATCCCCATGTTGGACAAGGCCATCATCCCCACAACCGTGGCCGGTGATTGTGGGTGGCTTATCGGAATCTGAAAGCCCCCTTTAACAAGGGGGCCCCCAGATCTCAGCCTCCCCCCATGTGAATAAGTATGGAGTATGCAAAACTGAAATTGTATCGTGGATGGAGTATGCACCGGTCCGTGATGTCAGAGCCGGAATACCGCAATCGGTATTTAAGGTAAAATTCTTAATGCATTGAACACTTGCACAACTGTTACCACGTGCGGTATTTTACCGCATTTTATTAGCCGTTATTAAACTCTTAGTGAATTGACCCCTTACAATTCAACACTGCCACAAATTTGTGGCAAGTAATCTGGGAACAGTCGGAAAACCACAATGCATGCGCAATAACTCAAAAAATTGGTATTACTGAAGGGATCACGGCTCTGAGTGGGCAATTCTACATAATTAGGGGTTAGGCGTGATCTGGCTGGGACCGCCAAGAAGGTGGGCATGATATGTGTGCGTCATGCATAGGGGTGACAGTGTCCTGGGCACTGAGATTGAGACCAAGATGCCATAGGGCTCGCTTACACTGGTGTTGCCATCTTTAAGAGCCATCTGCAGTGGATCGCTTTTCAGAGGGTGTTCAACATGTAGTGAGGAAGCGTTGCCTCCCCACCCCCTGTTTAAACCCCTAAAAATCTGCACCACCACGCCCCCAACTGCATGCAACTGTGGGGCAGTTGTGGCATAGCCCTATTTGAGGGTGGAATTGGATCCTGGATCATGGCCCTGGCATGTGCATACCTCCCTCCACTAATTTTGTAACTTAGGAGGAAGTGGCATGGGTGTGGTAAAAAAAACAGCTCAACCATGTGTTTTTTTTTTTACCACCCCCCAACTGTAACTGTAAATGAGGCCTTAGTACAAACAGAAGGAACAGTGCTGCTACCTATACAACATACCATAAAAAGAGCTCCTGGGTGCCCGATCCACAGCCATTTCTCTGAGTGCATATATAGAAAGATGATCCGCACACCAAGAGTTGCTCTTTAAAAAAATCTTCATCCTTATTCAGAAACCGCAGTCCACAACCACAGATAAAAATCAGTTGACGCATTTCAGCCTATGAGGTCTTAGTCATAACAGTTATGACTAAGGCCTCATAGGTTAAAACGCGTCAACTGATTTTATCTGTGGTTGTGGACTGTGGTTTCTGAATAAAGATGAAGATTTTTTAAAGAGCAACTCTTGGTGTGCCTTAGTGAATTGATTTGTAGCTTGGGCAAATCTGGAAAAATTGGCTGAGTTGGTATTTTTTTCCCCAATTCCCAAAAGTATGAAATGCCTGAACAGGTGCAGAACAGGTTCAGACGAATTTGTCTGATTCCCTCAAGATTTACACAATTGGTGAATCCAAGCAATTAGCATTTTTCAAATCCTTCAGCCCGTATTGAGTCAAAATTGGAGATTTCTGGGGAAAAAAAATTAGATTAGCGCTGATTTTCTACTGGTAGAAAAAATGTAAAATGTCCCTGTGATTTCTTTATTACCTTTCATCTGTTTTCCAGCATCGTCATATTGCTTTGCACGTGACAAATTAACTTTAATTGGTCGAGGAAATTTTCCATGTTGCTGGAAAATTTAATTTAGGGCTAGCAAGCCTTTTTTCGACAGTCAGTTGTACGCTTCAGTTCACCTAATTTGAAAGAATAATTGTGATAGAATATAAACAGGAACCTCCATAAGCAATCTCATAGAAAGCGGTTGGATTTTTTCCCCGGCCTCAGGCTGGGTTTCTCGATTGCCCCACGTTCAATAGAAAATTGTGGAATTTTATTTTAATTATTTTTTTAAATTTGATGGGAAGTCCAATTAAAACTAAGATAGAACAATCAGATTTCCATGTGTTATGTTAGTTTAAAGCAACCGTTCAGAGAATAAAACCTCAGTCTCAGGTGCCCATTGAGTGCCACCATCTTGCGTCATATGGGAAGTTTATGGTTGGAAAAGCCAGCATTATGTATTTTGCTTTCCCAGCCTCACATCCAGCATAGGGAAGGTAAACCAGGCTTCCAATACCGGAGAACCCATTGCCCATTAAGTGCCACCATCTTGCCTCATTGGAGAAGGTTATGTTTGGAAAGGACCCGGGATTGTGAATCTTGCTTTCCTAGCCTATGCACAGCATAGAGAATGCAGACAAGGCTGCCAAAGCCCAAAGAGCCCATTGTTCAGTGAGTGTCACCATCTTGCCTCATAATAGAAGATTATAGTTTGAAAAGTTCTGGGATTGTGTGTTTTCCTTTCCTAGCCTTTGCAAAGCATAAAGAAGGTAGACCAGGCTTCCACACCCCAGGAACCCCATTGCCCATTAAGTGTCGCCATCTTGACGATTACAGTTGGCAAATACCCTCTCAATATGTGTTTTGCTTTCCCAGCCCCAAGCACAGCATAGGAAAGATAAACCAGGATTCCTAACCAGAGACCCCATTGCCCACTGAGTACCACTATCTTGCCTCATTGGAGAAGGTCATGGTTGGAAAAGACCCGGGATTCTGTGTCTTGCTTTTCTAGCCTATGCACAGCATAGAGAAGGTAGACCAAGCTGCCATACTTCAGAGACCCCATTGCCCATTGAGTGCCGCCATCTTGCTTCAAGGGAGAAGATTATGGTTGGATTATGGTTCAAAAAGACCTGGGGTTGTATGTTTTGCTTTCCTGGCCTCATGTACAGCATAGAGAATATATATATATATATATATATATATTTTTTTTTTTTTAAATATACTATAAAAATAATCATTAAAACAATTGCAAATATATATATATATATATACATTAACACTAATAATAATAATAATAATAAAAAGAAAAAAAATATATAGTAGCTCTGGGGAAGGGAGCTTGCCTCCTGAAACATGCCAGTTTTCTAACCGTAGAGATGTGTCATCCTTGATACTGGAGTTGTATATAACATACGTTTTATCCTTTTATGTTTGTGAGTATGCTGTTAGCGTTTTTTTTTAAATAAAATTTCTAATGTAATGCACTAGGCGCCCTTTTTTTTCCTGTTTCTCATATATACTAATATACTAATATTAATTTAAAATTGATATATATATATATATATTAGCTCTGAGGAAGGGAGCTTGCCTCCTGAAACATGCCAGATTTTCAACCATAGAGATGTGTCATCCTCGATACTGGAGTTGTATATAACATACGTTTTGTCCTTTTATGTTTGTGAGTATGTTGTTAGCGTTTTTTTTAATAAAATTTCTAAGGTAATGCACTAGGCGCCCTTTTTTTTCCTGTTTCTCATATATATATTTTAGAATATATAACATTTTAGAATATAATATGCAAATAATAATTTTAAATATATAAATATATATATATATATATATATATATATATATATATATATATATATATATATATACAGTATATGTATATATATTAATACTAATATTAATTTTAAAAAATTATATATATATATATATACAGTATATGTATATATATTAATACTAATATTAATTTTAAAAAATTATATATATATATATATATATATATATATATATATATATATATATATATATATATATATATATATATATATATATATATATATAAGCTCTGAGGAAGGGAGCTTGCCTCCTGAAACGTGCCGGATTTCCAACCATAGAGATGTGTCATCCTCATTACTGGAGTTCTATATGACATGGGTTTTGTCCTTTTATGTTTGTGAGTATGCATTTGAAATTTTTTTAATAAAATTTCTAAAGTAATACACTAGGCGCCCTCCTTTTTTTTTCTGTTTCTCATATATATATATATATATATATATATATATAAATAGTATATATATATCATTTTTTTTGTTTTCTTGGAAGATGAGCCATTGTGCGTTTACCTTTCAAGAACCATGAGTGCCGCCCTCTATTTTTGTTTTTATAGTATATATATATATATATATATATATATATATATATATATATATATATATATATAATGTAAAAATATAATATAAAAATAATAATTTAAAAAATTGCAAAATTATATATACAGTAGATATATTAATGCTAATAATAATTATGTATACATTTACATAAAAAAAAAATAAAAATATATATATATATATATATATATATATATATATATACACAGTATATATAGTATGTATGAAACACACACAGAAAAATATGTATAGGGACCAAATAGATCAAGTCTTACATAGGAGGCCTTTGGCAGAGACGCAACCTCAGTTAACCATCGTTACTTTTAATGGCATCTATAGCACTATCACCTGCAGTGGCGCAGTGCAAAGAAACACATTGCAATCCAATGACAAGCACAAAAAAAAAAGAAGCACACACAGATATAGCCACAGATACAACAGGGGATAAAGTCCTGCCCATAGGAGCTTACAATCTAGAAGAGGTTAGCCTCTCGCAGAACCCTGGAGCTGCGGACATCCTTCCAAGTCAATACTACAAATACAATCATTGGGGAAAAGCTGTAGAAGGAGATGCTTAGATGAAATAGCCAGGCCTTAGGAGTTATGGTAGCGAATCGCTGCGGCGATGCGATGCTCGATGGTACGAGACGCAGAGATGCTCCTGGAGGAAGCGACGATGGATGAATAGGTGGCGGGAGAGGGGAATACGGTTGGAAAAAAACCCGGGATTGTGAGCTTGGCTTCCCCTTTCAGTATAAGCAGGTCCCTGCGTTTTGTATAGATCCTCCTCCATCCCCCCCCCCCCCCACACACACCATCCCTCCTCCCTTCCTTCCCCATCCATCTCTCTGAGCTTGGGAAAGTGGGTTAGTGAAGATTCTGTATACACACAGTCTCAGCCTCAGCAGCATCCACTCTCTGCTCTCCCTGACTTTTTCCTTCCACTCTGGGATTGTTCTGGGATTTCTACCTACGGATACCTCCTTTCCTACGCAAGAAAAAAAAAAAAAAAAAGAGAGAAAAAAAAAGAGCATTTACGCATCCTGCAGGATTTATACCCCCCTATAGGATTTACTCCCCCCCCCCCCTTTTTTTTTCTCTGGTTATCTGGGGGTCTCCATCTCTTCTAGTTGTGCACTGATGAAATTTAACACTTTGGGAAATTGCCTAAAATATCGCTTTCTGGAACTGTAATCGTGGAATAAGACTTGATTTTATTTTTTTATTTTTTTTTTTCACAAAAAATGTTTTAAATATTTTTTAAATTTAATTTTTTTTTTCTTCCTGGGTTTGCTTGAATTTTGTCGCCACTAATTTGTGTTTAGGAACTGTTTTGTTTTTTTTTGTTTTTTTTTTCTTCAACTGTCGTGGGTTTTTTTTTTTTATTTGGAAATTTGGGAAAAATATAAAAACAACAAATACGTTTTTTTTTTTCTAAGAAAAGAAAAAAAAAAAAAAAAGTTGGTGATCATGGTTTGGAGGTTGCAATCAGACAGGAATCAATTGCCGCTTTTGCTCCTAAGACTCCTCTGCCTTCTTCCTACAGGGCTGCCTGTACGCAGTGTGGATTTAAACCGGAGTACCGACAACATCACCGTTCGGCAAGGGGATACAGCAGTCCTCAGGTAGGGGGCGCTCTGCCTGTGTTTTTATTTTTTTTTTTCTTATTTCCCTCTCTATCTGTTGACATGCTACTGAATGCTTGAGATCCTGAACCTCAACTGAGATGCTGCGTAGTGTTGATTCAATGCCTTCGCTGACATAGGATTCTTGTTTATGATATTTTTATACTTTTATATGGAAATGTAAAAAATATATATATATATATATATATATATATATAAAAAAAAAAAAAAGATTGTAAGCGTTAAGCGCTGGCTTAACAAACGCAGCGTCTCGCGGTGTCGTGACCCTTGCCCTGATGGAGCCTGTCCGCTCATTTATAAAAGTATTGATTTTTGATTCAATAATCAGCGATTGAATGTTTGCACGGTGGCGCGGTTTATAAAAAAAAAAAGCAAGCTGTTTTTAAGTGTTTACAAGACCTCCTAACCTCAAAAAGCCAAACAGCGCTACTGCCTCTGTTGGCGCCATATGAATGAAATACATTGCGATACAGAATAGTATTAAGTTTGGCCCCCTTGTACCTTTGCGTTAAGTCTTATCCTTAGCCCCGGTCACTTCTACGTGGCTGGCCAGTTTATTATTTGTTTGTTTTTTGTTTTTTTCAATATTTGCACCAATGGTCAGCAAAAGGCAACATTGATTATCCAAAGTTATCCCACCGGAGTCCACCCCCCCTCCCCCCGAGTTGTGAGCTATGCCTCCCCCTTTTTTTATATGATCCATGGACGCTCATCAGTTCCATGGCTGATATAGTAATGTGACCCGATGGAAAAAATAACTGGAATCAAGTGGTGTGTTATCCGAGATATTTCATGTGTACCCTCTGTGGGTGGGCACCCTACACGGGGCTGATCTGTTGAATGGTGGTGTTGCACAATACGTCTCGTATTTATACGATGGTACATATAGGTATGCAGTCGTACAACAAAGTGACATTAGGTGTTGTGTTTAAGAGTCACCGTCCCTGGTATCCCAACCCAAGCGCTCTCCTTGCCCGCCTCTCCTGAGTGGCAGCAGATCAGGATTTGGACAGTAACTGACTTCTCCAGCAAGGTGAAAAAAGTACTTTGCAGTTTAGTGTAAATTGGTACCCCGATGTGCATCCCTGATGCCCCATGTCTCTCTGCTCACATCCCTGGTACCCTGCCTCCCTGCCTTCATCCTTGGTACCCTGCCTATATCCCTGATACCCTGCCTATATCCCTGATACCCTGCCTATATCCCTAATACCCTGCCTATATCCCTGATACCCTGCCTATATCCCTGGTACCCTGCCTATATCCCGGATACCCTGCTTATATCCCTGATACCCTGCCTATATCTCTGGTACCCTGCCTATATCCCTGATACCCTATCCCTGGTACCCTGCCTATATCCCGGATACCCTGCCTATATCCCTGATACCCTGCCTATATCCCTGATACCCTATCCCTGGTACCTATATCCCTGATACCCTGCCTATATCCCTGTTACCCTGCCTATATCCCTGATACCCTGCCTATATCCCTGATACCCTATCCCTGGTACCCTGCCTATATCCCTGGTACCCTGCCTATATCCCTGATACCCTACCTATATCCCTGGTACCCTGCTTGCACCCCTGGTTCCCTGCTTAAATCCCTGACACCTTGTCTATATCCATAGTGCCCTGCCTATATCCCTTGCACCCTGCTAATATCCCTGACACCCTACCTAAATCCCTGGAACCCTGCCTACATCCCTGGTACCCTGCCTATATCCATAGTACCCTGACTATATCCCTGGCACCCTGTTTGCTTCACTGGTGCTCTGTCTACATCCCTGGCACCCTGCCTACATTCTTCGTACTTTGTCTACTTCCCTGGCACTCTGCCTACATGCCTGGCACTCTGCCTGCTTCTCTGCCTGAGGCACTGGAACCTTGTCTGTATCCCTAGTACTCTCCTTGCATCCCTGGTACCCTATCTACACCCATAATACATCTCTGGCACCCTCCCTGCTTCTCTGGTGCCCTGCCTGCATCCCTGATGCTCTGCCTGCATCACTAGTATCATGCTTGCATCCTTGGTACCCTTCCTACATCATTGGTACCCTGCCTACATCCCTGGCATCCTGCCTGCATTCCTGGTACCCTGCCAGCATCTCTGGCACTCTGCATGCTTCACTTGTACCCTACCTGCATCCTTGGTAGCTTTTGTGTGTCCCTGGTGTCCTGCCTGCATCCCCATCTTTTCAGTACCCTGCTTGCACCCCCCTGTCCCCGGTACCCTACTTGCACCCCCATCTCTCTAGTACCCTGCCTGCATCCCCATCTCTCTCTAGCACCCTGCTTGCACCCCCCTCACCCCGGTACCCTGCTTGCATCCCCATCTCTTCAGTACCCTGCTTGCACCCCCCTGTCCCCAGTACCCTACTTGCACCCCCATCTCTCCAGTACCCTGCCTGCATTCCTATCTCTTCCATACCCTGCTTGCACCCCCTCTCCCCGATACCCTACTCGCACCCCATCTCCCCAGTACCCTACCTTCATCCCCATCTCCCCAGTACCCCGCCTGCATCCCCATCTCTTCAGTACCCTGCTGGCGCCCCTATCTCTCCAGTACCCCGCCTGCATCCCCATCTCTCCCCAGTACCCCACCTGCATCCCCATCTCTCCCCAGTACCCCGCCTGCATTCCCATCTCTTCAGTACCCTGCTTGCACCCCCATCTCGCCAATACCCTACTTGCACCCCCATCTCTCCAGTACCCTGCCTTCAACCCCATCTCCCCAGTACCCCGCCTGCATCCCCATCCCTTCAGTACCCTGCTTGCACCCCCCTGTCCCCAGTACCCTACTTGCACCCCCATCTCTCCAGTACCCTGCCTGCATTCCTATCCCTTACATACCCTGCTTGCACCCCCTCTCCCCGATACCCTACTTGCACCCCATCTCCCCAGTACCCTACCTGCATCCCCATCTCTTCAGTACCCTGCTTGCACCCCCATCTCTCCAGTACCCCGCCTGCATCCCCATCTCTCCCCAGTACCCCGCCTGCATCCCCATCTCTCCCCAGTACCCTACTTGTACCCCCATCTCTCTTCTCCCCCGCCTGCACCCCCATCTCTCTTCTCCCCCGCCTGCACCCCCATCTCTCTTCTCCCCCGCCTGCACCCCCACCTCTCTTCTCCCCCCGCCTGCATCCCCGGTCCCTTTGCTGCATCCCCCATCCCTCTGGTACCTGTGAAAATTCTCTTTGAACGATTGACTCATCCCCATCATGTGAAAATGATTACAAGAGACTGAATCACATGCGATGAAGCCTCCTCTGTGCTCGCAGGGAAGCTGATGAATTGCACTGCATCAATCCTCCGCTACGGGTTAAAGAATATTTTCGCGAGGGCCTCAGAAGCTTCCATTGACGCCTCCTCCCCAATGTCCCGAGGTGGACAGAAATAATGGCCTGGCCTGGGGTTTTAATAACCGTGTCCATGAGGACTTAGGCCGGGATGTTGGGGGTGGGGGGGGGGGTGGGGGGGGCGCTGCAGAGCCGGTTTGATATTGCGGACGGACTTGTGCGAGAGGTGTGCTAGCGCTCTGCCAGGCGCGTAGGGGGTTAACCCACGCCGCTACCCGTATCTCTCAGTGTCATTCTGCAATGTGTTGACGCCGAGTGCAGCGGAACTGCTGACACGATTAAATGTATTTCATGGCCGTACGTGTGAGCGTCCGCGAGCCTATAGGATTCATCGCAAGGCGTGCAGCTATTCCACGCACACATATGTTTATCTTGATGGCAGGAAAGAGCGTGCGTTATCAGCGGATACATTGAATCCAACGCCGATTACAGGCGGCACGGACGTTACGGGTCTTCCAGCAACACATTTTTATTTTATTTTTATACTCATTTTTATCAGCTTTTTCTTTTAGATTAAAAAAAAAAAAAGAAAGAAAGAAAAAAAGAAAAACAAAAAAAAGCAACAAAAAAAAAAGCAAAAACAAAACAAAAAAGACAAAAAAAAAAAACAAAAAAACAAAAAAGACAAAAAAACAAACAAAAAAAGACAAAAGAAAAAAAACAAACAAACAAATAACAAAACAAAAAAGCCAAAAAAAACAAACAAAAAAAAACTAAAGAAAAAAACAAACAAACAACAAATAACAAAAAACAAAACAAAAAATCAAAAAACAAAACAAAAAAATACCAAAAAGACTAAAAGAACAAACTAAAAACAAAAAAGACAAAAAACAAAAAAAAACAAACAAAAAAAAAGACAAAAGAAAAAAATAAACAAACAAAAGAAAAAATCAAAAACAAAAAAGACCAAAAAAAAACCAAACAAAACAAAAAAAAGACAAAAAACAAAACAAAAAAACAAAACAAAATAGAATTTCCACTGGCGTAGCAAGCTGGTCCTGTACCATCGGGACATGTATGATGATAATAGAACCTGGCAACATACTAGTAACAAAGAGCGAGTGTTATTGAGGGATATTATAAAACGTTATATAGGAGAATTCACATTAAGGGAGGCAGAGAGCGCCTGCATGGATCTGTAGACCCTCTTACTGACCTCTGTACCCATAGTGTGATCAGAGCCCCATTAGAGTTGCAGGCCCGCAGGCTGCTGCCTTGAGTGCCATATCACTTCGTTTGGCAGATATTTGCTGTGGTGTAATACAGTATATTGGACTCTTTGACAGAACACCGCTTCCTGCTCCGCTGACAAACAAGGCATGTCGTGTTTGTTCGTTTTTATGCCACTTACTGATCCAGCACTGCTTCCTCCTCCACTATGGGAGAAGACACACATTGTCACTATAAATACAGAAGAATGATCCAGCACTGCTTCCTCCTCCACTATTGGACAAGACACACCTTGTTATCTTTCATACATATTTATGATCCAGCACTGCTTCCTCCTCCAGTATCAGGGAAGGCACATACTATCACCTTATTCACATATTACTGATCCAGCCTGGCTTCCTCCTCCACTATAGGACAAGACACACCTTGTTATCTTTCATACATATTTATGATCCAGCACTGCTTCCTCCTCCACTATCGAAAAAGACACACATTGCCACTGCATATACAGAATAATGATCCAGCACTGCTTCCTTCTCCAGAATCAGAGTAGGAACATACTACCCCCTTATTTACATATTACCGATCCTTCGCTGCTTCATCCTCTCCTATCCGACAAAACACACCTTGTTACCTTTTATATAGATTAATGATCCAGCACTGCTTCCTCCTCCACTGTTAGACAGGACACACCCTGTTATCTTTCATAAAAATGTATGATCCAGCACTGCTTCCTCCTCCAGTATCAGGGAGTGCACACCCTACCACCTTATTTTCATATTACTGATCCATCACTGCTTTCCCCTCTGCCATCAGACAAGACACGCCTTGTTATCTTTCATACATATTTATGATCCAGCACTGCTTCCTCCTCCACTATCGGAGAAGACACACATTGCCACCGCATATACAGAATAATGATCCAGCACTGCTTCCTTCTCCACTATTGGACAAGGCATGCCCTGTTATCTTTCATACAGATTTATGA
Organism: Lithobates clamitans; assembly: GCA_037952925.1. NCBI lineage: Eukaryota > Metazoa > Chordata > Amphibia > Anura > Ranidae > Lithobates > Lithobates clamitans. The sequence continues at coordinate 28,928 of JBBGZY010001418.1, forward strand.
TCAAGCACTGCTTCCTCCTCCAGTATCAGGTAATGCACATACTTCCACTTTATTTGCATATTACTGATCCAGTGTGGCTTCCTTCTCCACTATAGGACAAGACACACATTGTCACCGTATATACAGAATAATGATCCATCACTGCTTCCTCCTCCACTATTGGACAAGACATGCCCTGTTATCTTTCATACATATTTATGATCCAGGAGTGCTTCCTCCTCCAGTTTCAGGAAAGGAACATACTACCACTGTATTTGCATGTTACTGATCCATCACTGCTTCCTCCTCTGCTATTGAACAAGACACACCTTGTTACCTTTTATACAGATTAATGATCCAGCACTGCTTCTTTATCCACTATTGGACAAGACACACCCTCTTATCTTTCTTACACATGTATGATCCAGCACTGCTTCCTTCTCCGGAATCAGAGAAGGAACATACTACCACCTTATTTACATATTACTGATCCTTCGCTGCTTCATCCTCTGCTATCAGACAAAACACGCCTTGTTAGCTTTTATATAGATTAATGATCCAGCACTGCTTCCTCCTCCACTGTCAGACAGGACACACCCTGTTATCTTTCATACAAATTTATGATCCAGCACTGCTTCCTCCTCCAGTATCAGGGAAGGCACATACTACCACCTTATTTTCATATTACTGATCTGTCACTGCTTCCTCCTCCACCATTGGACAAGACACACCTTGTTATCTTTCATACAGAATTATGACCCAGCACTGCTTCCTCCTCCAGTATCAGGGAAGGCACATACTACTACCTTATTTTCATATTACTGATCTGTCACTGCTTCCTCCTCCACCATTGGAGAAGACACACGCTGTTATCTTTCATACAGAATTATGATCCAGCACTGCTTCCTCCTCCAGTATCAGGGAATGCACATACTACTACCTTATTTTCATATTACTGATCTGTCACTGCTTCCTCCTCCACCATTGGAGAAGACACACGCTGTTATCTTTCATACAGAATTATGATCCAGCACTGCTTCCTCCTCCAGTATCGGGGAAGGCATATACTGCCACCTTATTTGCATGTTACTGATCCATCACTGCTTCCTCCGCCACCATTGGACAAGACACGCCTTGTTATCTTTCATACATATTTATGATCCAGCACAGCTTCCTCCTCCGCTATTGGAAAAAACACACCTTGTTATCTTTTATACATATTTATAATCCAGCATTGCTTCCTCCTCCAGTATCTGGGAAGGCACACACTACCACTTTATTTACGCAATACTGATCCAGCACTGCTTTCTCCTCTTCAATTGGACAAGACACACCCTGTTATCTTTCATACAGATATATGATCCAGCACTGCTTCCTCCTCCAGTATCAGGGAAGGCACATACTATCACCTTATTCACATATTACTGATCCAGCACTTCTTCCTCCTCCAGTATCAGGGAAGGCACATACTATCACTTTATTCACATATTACTGATCCAGCACTTCTTCCTCCTCCAGTATCAGGGAAGGCACATACTATCACTTTATTCACATATTACTGATCCAGCACTTCTTCCTCCTCCAGTATCAGGGAAGGCACATACTATCACCTTATTTACATTTTAATGATCTAGCACTTCTTCCTCCTCCACTATTGAACAAGACACGCCCTGTTACCTCTTATACAAATTCATGACCCAGCACTGCTTCATCCTCCACCATTGGACAAGACATACACCTTGTTACCTTTTATACAAATTATTGATCCAGCACTGCTTCCTCCGCCACTATCGGACAAGACACACCTTGTTATCTTTCATACCGATTTATGATCAAGCACTGCTTCCTCCTCCGGGAACGGGGAAGGCACATACTACCACCTTATTTGCATATTACTAATCCCTTGACAATATATACCCTGTCATCTTATATGAAGATTAATGATCCATCACTGCTTCCTCCTCCACTATCCGACCAGACAAGCACACATTATCACATTTTATTCAGCTAATTGATCCAGCACTGCCTCTCCCTCCAGAATCTAGGAAGGCACACACAGCCATCTTACATATTACAGGCCCATCGCTGCTTCCTCCTCCACTGTCTGGCAAGGCAGACCCCATCACTTCATACACTGCTTAGTTTTTCCTATACCTTTATTTTTGTATCTCTAGAGAGTAAACTCATGCATGCAAGTTTTTTTTTAATCTCCTATCTTATTATTGCTATTTATGCTTTGCTATGGAACTGTATGTTGCTGAAAATGTTTTATGCATTTCAAATAACCGTATTAGCATACACTGTTTGTGTCCTATCCCGTCCTCTATCATTATAAATAATAATTATAATCTGTCACCTTGAGCTATAACATACAACCAGCTGTATACCCCACAGAACCGTAGTCAGGTGCCTCAGTTCTTGCTGATCACGTGATGTTTAACTGTGATAATGAGAATGCTACATGTTACTATGGTGGGGAGTCAATTACCTTTAAATATATAGCAACATAGCTGTGAAAATGCTCCCTTGTAGGGCGGACAGATGAATTATAAAGTTTGAAAATGTATTGAATTGTTTGTTTGACTCTCTGATTACCGGCATTGTGTGCCTTAGGGTACAGATAGCTCAAATGTTGTAGGCAGTGCTGGGCAAGAAACGCATTGCACAATTATGAGCTTGTAAGCTTCTATGTTAGCTGTCCATCTTGACCTGTTTCAATGAAAACGAATGTGGGTGTGTGTATGTGTGTGTGTGTGTGTGGGGGGGGGGGGGGGGGCTCCCCTAATTCTACAAATCAGATGCCCAGCATGGACTTTTGACATAACAGGAGTACAGATATTAGAAGAATGGGGTTTTGTTGTTACAAATTAATTTCAAGATCTTCTAGAACTTGTGGAATTAACCTAACCACAGTGCTTTGGTTGGTGGCTGAGGTTAAGAGGTTCATCTTGCAGTAGACTTGTCTGGGATCATTCAAAAGTAGAGCAGGTGCCTTTGGGAGCAGTAAATAATGTGGTTTAGAGCTCCCACTGGGCATGTCCAGTCCAGACACCACACGTAGACACCATGAAACCTTGAGGATGGGAAGAGCTAGGTGCTAAAATACTGCATCGGGTCTCTCTTTAGAGAGGCCATATGATCAGCATGGACTTTTGACATAACAGGAGTCCAGATACTGGAGGGGGAGGTTGTGTTGTTGCAAATTAATTTTAAGATCTTCCAGAACTTATGGAATTAACCTAACCAGAGTGCTTTGGTTGGTGGTTGAGGTTGAGGGTCATCTTGTAGTAGACTTGTCTGGAATCATTCAACAGTAGAGCAGGTGACATTTAAGGCATAAAAAAAACAGAGAAAGACTGGTCACAGAGATGTCAAACTTCCCACAGTAAGCCAAGTAGCCTCTTTCTCCTTCTCTCGGTGGTGTTGACAACATATTCACAGTGGGTGCCTTTGGGAGCAGTAAAGAAGGTGTCTCAGAGCTCCCACTGATCAAGTCTAGATACCATGTGTAGGCACCATAAAACTTTGAAGATAGGAGGTGCTGGATCTAAAAACACTGCATTGGGTCTCTCTTTAGAGAGGCCAGATGACCAGCATGGACTTTTGACTCAACCGGTGTCCAGATACTGGAGGGAAGGGGTTGAGTTGTTGCAAACAATTTCAAGATTTTCAAGAACTTAAGGAATTTATGTAACCAGAGTGCTGGTCATTGAAGTGTTGAACTTTGTCCCCAAGTAAGCCAAGTAGCCACTCACTCTTTCTCTCTGTGGTGTTGCCCACGTGGGCACAACTTTTGACATAACAGGAGTTATGATATTGGATTGAAGGGATATTATTGATGCAAGTAAATATGGAATTAACCTAACCACTGTGCTTTGGTTGATGGCTGAGGTTGAGAGGTGCATCCTGCAGTAGACTTGTCCAGGATCATTCAGAAGTCGAGGCATAGAAGAGACAGAGAAAAACTGGCTATAGGGGTGTTGAACTTTGTCCCAAAGTAAGCCAAGTAGCCTCTCTCTCTTTCTCTCTGTGGAGTTGCCCGCGTGGGCACAGCAGGTGCCTTTGGGAGCAATAACGAAGGTGGCTCAGAGCTCCCACTGGACATGACCAGACACCATGTGTAGACAGCATAAAACCTTGAAGATGGGAAGTGTTGGATCCAAAAACACTGCATTGGGTCTCTCTTTAGAAACAGAAGTCTTTGAGAGGGAGTGTAATAGTCCTGGTAAGGCAGCTCCAAATACACAGGTTGATCACAAATGGCCAATTCAAATCCCAACGGAACTCTATTTTCAATAAGTTGCTTCTAAATTGGAAAATATATATAGTCTTCTGACAGCACTTACATCCACTCACTCTTACAGAACCTGGGCAACCTTACAACTCTATTGACTCATGCAAGATAATGGCTATGTTTGGAACTTGTGTATTCCTTGAAAGAAATAAAGAGACATTTTATTCATCCTCACTTGGTTGCCGACATTATCTACATGGAAGGACTCTCTCAATTCTTTAGGCCTATACTTAGAAGGGCCTTGGGCTTGAAAGTGAGACTCCCTTTTAAGAATACCCTGTGACCAGATAGTTCTCTTACTTCTAACATGCATTACATGCAGGTCTAGTCCTTGAATGCAGTTCCAAACTCTCTATTATAGAGCACAGGAAGAGGTGGAATACCCAACAAAGGTTCCTACAGCTTTTCCAGCTAGCAGGCACTGGATGGGTATCGACATCCAGAAGCTTGTAGTTACTATTGGAGCAATGTAGCCACAAAATAAGAGGTTCTTCTGATAGGGCTAATTTTGATGGACATTCTTGTTAATTGTCGCCATTTTTATTCAAACACAGCGGTATGTGTGTGACTAGAAAATGTAGCTTTTGACAAGAAAAGGCTGAGTTTGAAAAGCTTTACCAGCAGTTAAAATGCACCTACAGTACATAGAACTTTCTGCATCCAAAATAAAGCAGCACAAAGCAATGCACAACAAATGCACTGTCTGAACGGCCATGCATACTGCTTTGTTAAAGTCAAAGGCAGTTTGCTGACCCATGTTTGACATGTGTTTCATATGCATGTCAAATGCAAGAAACAATGCCTGTCAACATGAGCCTTTACTCTGTTCCAACTCTCTGCCTCTCCCAGGGATGGAGGGCTATCAAAAGACCCTTCCACAACAGTGCCTCTCTGTCTTGTCAAGGCCTGGTCAAACTCACTGATGACAAACTCACCAGGGGGGGTTGGCTGGCTGATGAGACATAGAGAACTCAGTGTACCAACCCCTGTCACTGAACCCTGGAACATCCTCTAAAAGAGTAATGCCCCGTACACACGGTCGGACTTTGTTCGGACATTCCGACAACAAAATCCTAGGATTTTTTCCAACGGATGTTGGCTCAAACTTGTCTTGCATACACACGGTCACACAACGTTGTCGGAAAATCCGATCGTTCTAAACGCGGTGACGTAAAACACGTACGTCGGGACTATAAACGGGGCAGTGGCCAATAGCTTTCATCTCTTTATTTATTCTGAGCATGCGTGCAAATTGGTCCGTCAGATTTGTGTACACACGATCGGAATTTCCGACAATGGATTTTGTTGTCGGAAAATCCGATGGAAAATGTCCGATGGAGCCCACACACGGTCGGAATTTCCGACAACATGCTCCGATCGGACATTTTCCATCCGAAAATCCGACCGTGTGTACAGGGCATAAGAAGTATAGATCATCCCTTAATAAAAGTTATGCAAGAGGCTTTGCAAAAATACCAACAAACCAACACAACAACATATACAATATACATATATTACTCCTCTTTTTTTTTTCATTTCATTGACCCTAATAAAGTCAGTGGAGCTCCATAAAGTCTTAGAAGCAATTATTCCCCATGACCAAAAGTGAAGTTTTCAGAAGACATTGAGATAACCTACATGCAGGATGCAGTTCCTCTTGAGCCTCTAAGTAATTTCAATGACCTTTATGAGGTCAGTGGGGCTTTGTAAAGTCTTAGATGCTGTTTTTTTTCATGAGGTCTTCAGAAGACATTGAGATAACCTACATGCAGGTCCTCTTGAGTCTTTAAGTAATTTCATTGACCTTTATGAGGTCAGTGGGGCTTCATAAAGTCTTAGAAGCTATTATTCCCCATGACCAAAAGTAAGGTCTTCAGAAGACATTGAGATAACCTACATGCAGGTCCTCGTGAGTCTCTAAGTTATTTAATTGACCTTTATGAGGTCAGTGGGGCTTCATAAAGTCTTAGAAGCTATTATTCCCCATGACCAAAAGTGAGGTGTTCAGAAGACATTGAGGCAACCTACATGCAGGTCCTCTTGAATCGCTAAGTCTTTTCATTGTCCTTTATGAAATCAATAGAACTTAATAAAGTCTTATGCCGCGTACACACGAGCGGACTTTACGGCAGACTTGGTCCGGCGTACCGGCTTTCGTCGGACAATTCGATCATGTGTGGGCTCCAGCTGACTTTGTTTTATCAAAAGTTTGACGGACTTAGATTTGAAACATGTTTCAAATCTATCCGGCAGACTCGAGTCCGGTCGAAAAGTCCGCTCGTCTGGATGCTAGTCCGCCGGACAAAAACCGAGGCTAGGGCAGCTATTGGCTACTGGCTATCAACTTCCTTGTTTTAGTCCGGTCGTACGTCATCACGTACGAATCCGTCGGACTTTGGTTGATCGTCTGTAGGCAAGTCCGTCCATTCGGAAAGTCCGTCGTAAAGTCCGTTGAAAAGTCCGCCGGGCAAAGTCTGCCGTAAAGTCCGCTCGTGTGTACGCGGCATTAGAAGTTATCGCTCCTCCATGACCAGAAGTGAGATCTTCAGAAGACTTCAAAGTCACCTACTTGCAAGTCTTCTTGAGTCTTTATGTCATTTCAATGTCATTTTTGAAGTAAATAGAATTTAGTTTTAGACTCTATTACTCCCCAACATCCAGAAAGGAGATCCTCAGAAAATGATTAGATCATCTATATGTAATGGACAAATGACATTTAATGAATTCTTATCACTGTACTTCAGCAAAGTGGATGGAAGTGTTCAAAACCCTTTCTGCATCATGTTGAAGATTTTGCCTCACTTCTTGTCTGGTAATAAACCAGGGTTTCTCAACCAGGGTTCCTCCAAAAGTTACTAGGGGTTCCTTGAGCAATGAGCAATCTCTGTCTCTCAGATAAGTCCCCACTGACACCATTGACTTTTTTAAGCAATCTGTAAGGAGGTAATTCTTCCCAATGACCACAAGTGTAAGGAGCATACTTCCCACTGACCATCACACCAATATATCATGAGTAGTAGAAGCAATTTTTACCAGGGGTTCCCTGAGACTGGAAAGTTATTACAAGGGTTCCTTTGTGTTGAAACAGCTGAGAAAGGCTCGGTTAAAGCCAAGCTCCAGCCCAAACTATTTTTGTACAACTTCAAACAGGTTTTTATTATTACCGTGCAAAGCTTGGGGTGCCACCCTAGACTTACATCCTATGGTCCGATGACTGCTACTGTTGGGTGCAGGTGGAGGAGAGAGCTTGTCCCGGCTTTATGCAATTCCTAGTAAGAAAACACCCAACCCTCTCTATTTGTCCTGTTTACCATTATCATTGAAAGTGAAAGTAAATGAAAATTAATCAACAATTTTGGGTTGTCCCTAGAAAAGTAATAGAGGATAAATCTTCCAATGGGGACACTCATTCTGTTGACCTGAGGGCCCCCAAGGAATTCCCTTCATTTGCAGAGATTTCCTCTCACTTCCTGTTTAGCTATGGGACAGGAAGTGAAGGGAAATCTCCGCATTGGGATACAGATGGCAAAAAAAAAAAACAGACAGGGGCCGCTTCCAGCGCTGGGTTGACAGAAGTAGTGATGCCCCTGTCACTACTCCTGTCAGCCTTATAATAGAAGGAATTTGCTTTGCCCCCATCCCTACAATACATGCAGCACCCAGGGCAGCTTCCCCTTCTGCCCACCCCTTGTCCCGGCCTCGCCCCCAGTACAGATTCCCCTCATCTCCAGTACAGTTCCCACCAGTACAGAACCCCCCTTCTCAATACAGAACTCTAAAGGAGCAAAAAAGAGCCTCCATTGCTCTGAACTGCCAATGTCTGTCTCCAAAATTGAACAGGTGGCAGGAGCATGTGCAGCAACTGTTAGCGCTAGCAGCAGGGCCATGGGCACTCGTGGGGGTTTCCCCCCACCTTCCCCCCTTATCAATGTGCCTGCTCACTCCACCTGTAATTAAAATATAACACTCGGGTGGACTGATCCTTTCATTAAAAAAATTAAAAAATAAATTAGCATAAAGGTACACTTCCGATACAATAAAAATTAAATATGATTATTTTAAAAAAAAATCAGTCTTCCTCCAGCCATCTACAGGGACCTGTTTGTGGCCCTCGGCCTTTTACTAAATATATTGCATCTAGCTGCTGAATCGCTAGTTTGTTTCTACCTGGAAGGGAAATACCAGAATCAATTATTGTTAAAAGCCAATTTTTATTTCCTCTTCATAAAAAAAAAAAAAAAAAAATGAAGGTTGAAAATAATATATGTATTTTTTTATTTCCCTGTTTAAAAATAGTTTATCGCATCATAATACGTCTGCACCGACTCGCTATCTCAATTTATGGATAATTTAGCACTTTCATGAAAAAGAGATGACCGATCGATGCCTCCTGTATATTTAATAGCTTAGCGTTTATGCGATAGACGGTGAAAACCGTGCCGCCATCTGGGAGATGAACCGTGATAGGGAGAAGCCAAAGGGATTATGATTTTCTGCAGGCGTGGGAATATTCTGTCCATCGCAGCAATTAAGGTCAGGTGTATGAAGGCAGTGGTGTCATGGCAACGAACTGCGTGCACCCCCTACCCCCCCCCCCCACAAGTTCCAATAAAAATGTAAAGTTCTGAAACAGTTTAACCTACAGATCTCAAAATGCGAGGGAGAGGGAGATATAACCGACAAGTAAGAGGTCACCGTTTGTTCAGCATCGTAAGTTCTCTTGAGCTGCAGCCTAGAATGGAATAATTGTATGGCATTGTAACCAGCAAAAATTGTTATGTTAAGGTTCCCTTTAGAATTATACATGTGCACAGTGGTGTAGTGTTCAGTAGGTGCGCTGTCATGCGTCAACATACATTTCCTATTTGTGTTGACAGCCATTATTGATGCGCCTTAAAACGTGTTTTTTAAATTTACCATTTGAAACAGATAGAATTAAATGCCATTGTTTGTTAATGAGGACCTCCTCCCCTCCTATTGATAAAATTAAGATGACCTTAAATAAGGACACTTACCTACCTCCATGCTGAGTCTCCCGTAGTGGCCCATAGTGCCTTACAGTCCCCCCCAAGTCCTCTGAGAACCATTAGCCCCCGCAGTGCCACTCAGCCCATGACAATGCAGGGGGCAACTTGCTGCAGACCCCCCCAGCCTCTCACAGTGCTCACAACTTCCAACAGTGTCCCCCAAACCCCCACAGTGCCCTCCGGTCTCCCACAGTTCCTCAGGCAAACCCCCCAGCCTCCACATTTGCCCCCAGCCCCCTCCAGAAACCTCATGCCCTGCATGGCCATCAAGTCTTCTTCAGAGTCCCCTAACCCCATTCAAAACCCTCTAACTTTCTGCAGACCCCCCCCCCCAGACCCTCACAGTGCTCACAGCTTCCAACAGTGTCCCACCGTGTCTTCCAACCTCCCACAGTGCCCTCCAGTCTCCCACAGTTCCTCAGGCAAAGCCCCCAGCCTCCACAGTTGCCCCTAGCTCTCTCCACAAACCTTATGCCCTACATGGCCATCAAGTCTGCTCCAGAGTCCCTTAATCCCCTCCAAAACCCACTAACTTGCTACAGACCTCCCCAGCCCCTCACAGTGCTTACAACTTCCAACAGTGTCCCACAGTGTCCCCCAACCTCCCACAGTGCCCTCCAGTCTCCCACAGTTCCTCAGGCAAAGCCCCCAGCCTCCACCTTTGCCCCCAGCTCCCTCCAGAAACCTCATGCCCTACATGGCCATCAAGTCTTTTTCAGAGTCCCCTAACTCCCTTCAAAACCCTCTAACTTGCTGCAGACCCCCCCCCCCTAGACCCTCACACTGCTCACAGCTTCCAACAGTGTCCCGCCGTGTCCTCCAACCTCCCACAGTGCCCTCCAGTCTCCCACAGTTCCTCAGGCAAAGCCCCCAGACTCCACAGTTGCCCCTAGCTCTCTCCCTAAACCTTAGGCCCTACATGACCATCAAGTCTGCTCCAGAGTCCCTTAAACCCTTCCAAAACCCACTAACTTGCTACAGACCCATCAGCCCTCACAACTTCCAACAGTAACCCCCAACCTCCCACAGTGCCCTCCAGTCTCCCACAGTTACATAGTTAGTAATGTTGAATAAAGACACCAGTCCAACCTGAGTGAGTGTGGGTGTGTGTCTACAATTATCCCTATTTATTTAAGGTACCCATATATTGCCGTCAATTTACGCAGCACTCCACACATGCATCCAAGGTCCCCAATTCACATTCATATACTAGGGCCAATTTTGGACAGAAGCCAAATAACCTACCAGCATGTCTTTGGAGTGTGGGAGGAAACTGGAATACCCGGAGGAAACCCATGCAGGCACAGGGAGAACATGCAAACTCCAGACAGGTAGTGTCGTGGTTGGGATTTAAACCAGCGACTCTTTTTACTGCTAGGCGAGAGTGCTACCCACTACACCACTGTGCCGCCCAAGTTCCTCGGGCAAAGTCCCCAGCCTCCACATTTGGCCATCAAGTCTGCTCCAGAGTCCCCTAACCCCCTCCAAAACCCTCTAACTTGCTGCAGACCCCTGAGCCTCTCACAGTGCTCATAGCTTCCAAAAGTACCCCACAGTGTCTCCCAAGCTCCCACAGTGCCCTCCAGTCTCCCACAGTTCCTAAGGCAAAGCCCCCAGCCTCCACAGTTGCCTCTAGCTCTCTCCAGAAACCTCATGCCCTACATGGCCATCAAGTCTGATCCAGAGTGCCCTAATCCCCTCCAAAACCCACTAACTTGCTACAGACCCCCCAGCCCTCACAGTGCTCAAAACTTCCAACAGTGTCCCCCAACCTCCCACAGTGCCCTCCAGTCTCCCACAGTTCCTAGGACAAAACCCCAAGCCTCCACAGTTGTCCCCAGCTTCATCCAGAAACCCCATGCCCTACATGGCCATCAAGTCTGCTTCAGAGTCCCCTAACCCCCTCCAAAACAACTATCCCCCCACAGGGACACCCAGCCCCATTCAGAGCCTTTCAGCATTTCAATACATCATTAGCGTTTCCATATTTTTTTGTATGAGTAGAAACTTTTTTTGCTGTTTGGGAAAATAAGGTTCTGGAAGAATTTACCAGACCTTGATCTCAATAAGGTTGAGGACCACTGGTCTAAATGGAATCAATATTATTGCAGATTTTCTGGATAGGTTGAAGAGAACAAAAGAACATAAGTACCACATTTGTAAAATAATTTACCTTTATATATACTTTTTATACACTTTAAAGCTGAGGTATAATCCGTTTATACTTTCCCGACCCTGGTTTCCCATCAACATACCACTGAAATATTGATATAAAACCTTTCCATTTTGATTACATGCTTTATTTTACAACCAGGTCCTCTTTAAATCTGTGTTTGTTGTGAGACATGAAATGTGTCTGTTACATCCAGATCTGTATCCTCTTATCTTTCATAGCGGCAGGTTATACCTGGCAGCCATATGCTGATGACTTTTATTGAGCAAAGTGATGGATATATGACCAATCTCACTCTCTATCAAACAGTTACATCTGATCCACCAGCCCCAATGTGGGCTTAAATCTTGTGTGCCCAGGGCGTTGTGCTTGTGATTTTATGCCAGGCCCCAAATGTCTCAGAGTAGGGTGGTAGACATCTTTTTCTACGCTAAAAAAAAAAAAAAAACATGAAATACATAGAAGATTCACAAACTACCAGTCCAGCCTTACAACACTGGTGGGAGCCATTTCAAATATTGGGACCCCAAAATGCTGGTGGGTCATATTTCCCTCTTCGTTACTCCTGTCTGCTGCACCCAGTACTGCTTGTTGTCCTCCTTCCCCATAGTTTGCTGCACATATCAAATAAATTAGATCAGGGTTTCTCAAACAGGGTTCCATGGAACCCTAGTTCCTCTAGAGGTCGCTAGGGGTTCCTTGAGCAATGAGCAATTTTTGCCTCTCAGATAAGTTCCCACTGACACCATTGATCTAGATATAGTCATTTTTAGCAGGAGTTCCCTGAGACCAGAAAGTCATTTTAAGGGTTTCTCTGTGTTGAAAAGTTTGAGAAAGACTGGATTAGATGATGGGGTGTGCAACTTCAAAGCCATCTCAAATCTTTAGTATTACACACCCTGCAACCGGGAGACATGCTTTATTAGTAAATGGGCATTGAATGGTTGGCTTCTTCTCTTTCTTGCCCTCTTGGGCCATGTGTAGGGTGTTGCCTATAGCTGAAAAAAAAATGAGTCGACCAAAATGTGAGGCATGTGTTGGGTCTAAAGAAAAATGAATCAGGAAGAAAGGAGAAGATTAAATAAAGCTTTTCTCAATGTTGGAGTACGAAGAGAACATGGCAAATCTTGGAGGTAATGGTTACAGACCAGCAGAAGGGATGTTCCATTGGGCCCTCACTTCTCACAAGACCCGTAGCAGCTGCTTTGGCTACCATGGCTTTCTAGAGAGTAGGTAGAGGTATGCAGCTTCAAAGGTGTCTCTGACTAACATCAAAATTAGCTAATCAGAGTGGTAGACCATATACATGTTGGGATGACTAGAGGTAAATTTATGAGGAGGGAAGCTTTGTTAAAACTTTTTCCAATGATGTATGAAGAGCTATGGCAAATCTTGTAGGTTATGGTACAGGTTAGAAGAAGAGGTGTCAAACGGGACCCTCACTTCTAAGTTCTCCAAGACCCAGTAGAAGCTGTTTGAGCTACCATGGCATTGTATAGAGTAAATGAAGAGGTTGATAGCTTCAAAGTAATCTCAAATATGTATTATAATGCACCCTGTAATCGGGAGACATGCTTTATTAGTAAATGGGCATTGAATGGTGGGCTTTTTCTCTTTTTGACCATTTGGGCCCTGTATAGGGTCTTGCCTCTAGCTGAAAACAAAATTAGCCAACCAGAATGTAAGGCCGTGTTGGTTCTAGAGGTAAATTAACCAGGAAAGGAGAAGGTTTAATAAACCTTTTCTCAATGATGGAGAAGGAAGGGAACGTAGGGAATCTTGTAGCTCAAGGTCACAGGTCAGTAGAAGGGGTGTCCTACTGGGCTCTCACTTCTCCGGGGGACCTGCAACAACTGCCTTGGCTACCAAGGCATTCTACAGAGTAGGCAAAGAGGTGTGCAGCCTCAAAGGTTCCTCTGACTAACACCAAGATGATCCTTTATGGAAAAGCGTACACATGTTGGATCTAAACCTATGAGGAGGAAAGATTTATTAAAACTTTTCCCAATGATGGAGCAGGAAGGGACGTGGCAAATCTTGTAGGTTATGGTTGCTGGTTAGAAGAAGGGGGTTCCCACTGGACCATCACTTCTCCTAGACCCAGTAGAAGCTGTTTGGGCTACTAAGCGATTGTATAGAGTAAATAAGGAGGTTGACATCTTGAAAAAATCTGTTATTACGCACCCCACTATCAGCAGACATGCTGTGTTAGTAAATGAGCAATGGACGGTAGGCTTCTTTTCTTCTTTGCCCTCTTGTGCCCTGTATAGGGTCTTGCCTTGCCTCTGATCAGGAGTCTAAACAGACTACCAACATCTCACTTTTGAGACAGAAAGACTAAGGACACAGATTCCTCAATCCTTTCTCAGCAATTTGAGCTGCAGAGTGGATGAACAGGAAGTGCTCCGTACTGAGGCTCCCTGTTCATCCACAAACTGAAGCATTGTAAACACAGGAAGGACCACAGTTGGTTTGGTTCTAGTGGTTGTGCCCTGCTGCTCTGGGCCCCCTGTTAAACTTATGGGGCCTGGGTCCCGTACAGGAGGGCAGGTGCTAACCCGTGCAGCAATGTCCTAATCTCCTGTCCCCCCGTCCCCCCCCCACTCTGTTCTCCATCAGCCTCCTGGTAGTTTTTATTTTTACAGACCAATTAGTCAATGGCAGCTTCCATATTCCTAACCTTTCCTTGCATGGCAGAGCACAGACTAAGTGATGGATAAACATTATAAGGAGCCGATCAGTTGCACATGCTCATTGGGGGAGAGGGCAGAGTGACAGAGAGATGATCTTATCAATTTGCTGCTTCTCTTTTTACTGTCTAGTCACAAGTTAGGGGAGGAACAAGACCTGTAAGTGTTACCTAACTACAGCAAGAAAAAATCAGGTCTCCTCCCTTGCCAGACAGGGCCATGTTGTATAAATGGCAGAGCTGTGTAAATCTCAGGACCGGTAGGACTGAAGTACAAATCCTTTGGCAGTTAAAACAGCCCTAATGCATGCACACTATATTACCAAAAGTATTGGGACACCTGCCTTTATGCATATAAACTTTAATGGCATCCCAGTCTTAGTCCGTAGGGTTCAGTATTGAGTTGGCCCACCCTTTGCAGCTATAACAGCTTCAACTCTTCTGGGAAGGCCGTCCACAAGGTTTAGGAGTGTGTCTATGGGAACGTTTGACCATTCTTCCAGAAGTGCATTTGTGAGGTCAGGTACTGATGTTGGATGAGAAGGCCTGGCTCGCAGTCTCCGCTCTCATTAATCCCAAAGGTATTAGGTCGGGTTGAGGTCAGGACTCTGTGCAGGCCAGTCAAGTTCCTTCACCCCAAACTGGCTCATCCATGTCTTTATTAACGTTTCTTTGTGCACTGGTCATGTAGGAACAGGAAGAAGCCATCCCTAAACTGTTCCCACAAAGTTTGGAGCATGAAAGTGTCCAAAATGTCTTGGAATGCTGACGCCTTAAGAGATCACTCTTAAGGTGTCAGCATACTAAGACATTTTGGACACTTTCATGCTCCTAACTTTGTTTTTCAGGGGTTGGGCTTGGCTCCTCATCTATGTCTTTATGGACGTTGCTTTGTGCACTGGTGTGCAGTCATGTTGGAACAGGAAGGGGCCATCCCCAAACTGTTCCCACAAAGTTTGGAGCATGAACGTGTCCAAAATGTCTTGGTATGCTGACGCCTTAAGAGTTCCCTTCACTGGAACTAAGGGGCCAAGCCCAACCCCTGAATTACAACCCCCACACCATAATCCCCCCTCCCCAAAATGATTTGGACCAGTGCACAAAGCAAGGTCCATAAAGACATGAATATGCGAGTTGGGGGTGGAGGAGCTTGACTGGCCTGCACAGAGTGCTGACCTTAACATGATACAACACCTTTGGTATGATCTAGAGTGGAGACTGCGAGCCAGGCCTTCTCATCCAACATCAGTGCCTGACCTCACAAATGCCCTCCTGGAAGAATGGTCAAACATTCCCATAGACACACTCCTAAACCTTGTGGACGGCCTTCCCAGAAGAGTTGAAGCTGTTATAGCTGCAAAGGGTGGGCCAACTCAATATTGAACCCTACAGACTAAGACTGGGATGCCATCAAAGTTCATGTGCGTGTAAAGGCAGCCGTCCCAATACTTTTGGTAACATAGTGTATATCATCTGTGTATTTATCTGAGTTCAGCTTTAGGCTAGGGGGTCTTATTTCCCAGTGTACCCTCCACACTATTCCTAATCTGAAAGGTCCTCTTACAAGCGCTGATACATTTCTCGAGCTATAGAAACTTTTTCCCCGCTAGCGTATTATTTTTTTGCAGAGCTTCGGTTCGCATAATCCTCCTGCAGAAGTCCTCGGAGTTTCAAATATACTTCCAAAGAATGTCCAATTTTTTTTTTTTTTTTTTTTTTTTTTTACATTTTACAGCGGAGCGCGGATCGCCATCGGAGGCGGCTTGAATACAAACAGCTGCTCAGCCCCTAATCCGGCCTCACTGGAGTGATTCCACTTCCACAGAGCTTATTTCGCCAGAGCCGGCCTCTGCAAATACTTGGATTTTTCTTCTTTTTTTTTTTTTTTCAAGGCACTGAAAACATCTTGCAATGCGCACATATTTCCATATCTCTGGGGAACAAGTTTGAGTTCAACGCTAAAACATAAATAAATAAATCTCTTTTGGCTCACATCCCTTCAGAAAATTGTGAAATGTGGTGGACATACTCTTCTGATTCGACCATTCTTGCTGGTAGAGGGTAACGCCTTTCAGACCCCGCAACTCGGTACCATCTACTCTTGCCTGCTCTGTAGACATCTACTGAGCTTCAGTACTTGTACACAGACCAACTGTCCTATATCTGGTGGCATCATTCCTCATCTTGGCTCCCTGTCCCACCAACGCTGTGTCCCGGGCTATGTCCTGGAATCACAGCATCCACCTTCAATAATTCCTTCCCGTTCCTTTAAAAGGTTCTGAATGGCAATCATGTGACCGCTGTGATTGGCTGTCACAGTGGTCACATGATCGGGAGCTACCAATCCTTTAGCAGGGACCAAGCACTGTCTGTGCCGGGAGCGTGCCGTGACGCACCTGGGCGGCGTGTGGGTGCGATCGCGCATACAGTATGTATTACATGGGCAGCAGTGGCAGAACTACGTCATCTAGAGCCCATGGCGAACATGCCAAACAACTACGCCCTCCCCCACAAAAAAATTTTTAAAAAGCATTATGTGTTAGCAAACCCCCCCCCCCCAAAAAAAAAGGGAGCCCCCAGATAGTGCCCCTCCCCCTTAAAAAAAACCCTAAAACAAACCTAGAAATTAGGACCCCCCCCAAAAAAAGCATTATGTGTTAGCAAACCCCCCCCCCCAAAAAAAAAGGGAGCCCCCAGATAGTGCCCCTCCCCCTTAAAAAAAACCCTAAAACAAACCTAGAAATTAGGACCCCCCCCAAAAAAAGCATCATGTGTTAGCAACCCCCCCCCCCCAAAAAAAAAAAAAAACATTTGTTGTGGGGGTCTTCGGGGCTTATCAGAGTTTGAAAGCCCCCATCAATATTAAGGGAGCCACCAGATACTGCCCCTTCCCCTTAAAAAAATAAAATAAAACAAATCTAGAAATTAAGACCCTCCCCCCCCCAAAAAAGCATCATGTGTTAGCAACCCCCCCCCCCCAAAAAAAAAAACCCCATTTGTTATGGGGGTCTTCGGGGCTTATCAGAGTTTGAAAGCCCCCATCAATATTAAGGGAGCCCCCAGATACTGCCCCTTCCCCTTAAAAAAAAAAACTAAAACAAACCGGGAAATTAAGACACCCCCCCCCCAAAAAAAATGCACCATGTGTTAGCAACCCCCCCCCCCCCCCAAAAAAAATGCACCATGTGTTAGCAACATAAAAAAAAAAAAAAATGGTTGTAGGGGTCTTCAGGGCTTATCAGAGTTTGAAAGCCTCCATCAAAAATAAGAGAGCCCTCAGATACTGCCCTCCACTCCTTAAAAAAAAAAAAAAAAACCTAAAACAAACCTAGAAATTAAGACCCCTCCAAAAAAGCATCATGTGTTAGCAACCCCCCCCCCCCAAAAAAACAAAAACAAAAAAAAAACATTTGTTGTGGGGGTCTTTGAGGCTTATCAGAGTTTGAAAGCCTCCATCAAAAATAATAGAGCCCCCCCGGATACTGCCCCTCCCCTTTAAAAAAAAACCTAAAACAAACCTAGAAATTAAGACCCCCCCCCCCAAAAAAAGCATCATGTGTTAGCAACTCCCCCCCAAAAAAAAACATTTGTCGTGGGGATCTTCAGGGCTTATCAGAGTTTGAAAGCAAACAAAACAAAACAAAAACAAAATAATCATAAAATAATAATAAAAAATTAAGTTATAATAAAAATAATGATAACATTTAAAGTTAAAATTAAAATAATAATAAATAATTAAATCAATTATAAATAAATCATCATAATAATAAAATAATAATAATAATAATAATAATAATAATAATAATAAAAGTGTTGTAAATTCATCATCACTCATGATGTCCACTGATTGAAAAAAAAATAAAATAAACCCTGACGAACCAGTCCAGCACACATGACCAATGCCATCTATCAAAAATCTAGAAATACTACTTACTACTTAAATATTATATATACACAATGCTTGTCCTCTGTCGAAAATGGACAAAAGTATGGGCGTTCGTTCAAACTCCCGCCTTGTTGATGAAGACAAGGGTCTCTTCCCCACAGGCCTGGCTGGTGGTTGTGGGGGTCTTGGAGCTTATTGGAATGTGAAAGCCCCTTTCAATAATAAGGGGGCCCCCAGGAACTGCCCCCAACCCCAATTCACAAATATATATATATATATATATCATAGAAATAAAGACACTCAAACATTCTTTATCGAAAATAAGCCCCCAAATAATCATAAAATAATAAAAAAATAAAATGATAATAAAAATAATAATAAAAAATAAAATGATAATAAAAATAATAATAAAAAAATGTAATGATGAAAAAATAATAAAAAATAAAATAATAAAGAATAAATAAACAAATACAAAATAATAATAAAAATCCCCTGTTGTAAATTCATCCTCACTCATGATATCCACTGATTAAAAAAACAAAACAAAAAAAAAACAGACGAACCAACGCACATGACCATTCCCATATCCGAAATCTAGAAAAACTTCTATATATAAGATGCTTGGCCTTCATCGAAACATGGGCAAAAGTATGGGCGTTCGTCCAAACTCCCAGCAAACCCAAAGTCGCCTTGTTGATGAAGACAAGGGCCTCTTCCCCACAACCCTGGCCGGTGGTTTTGGGGGGGTCAGGGTTGTGGGGAACCTGGATTTAGACCGAGACATTGACTGAATTACAGTGTCTTAGGTTCACTAAAACTAGCGTGCAGTGCTCATGCCAAGGAAGGGACGGCAGATGCCGTCAGATCCTTCTCACACAGGTGCCTTGCTTTTGGTGGATGGGAGCAATTTAAGCTCCGGGTTATGCGGTGGGTGTTTGTGCCCAGGTTATGCGGCGGGTGTTTGTGCCCCGGTTATGCGGCGGGTGTTTGTGCTCCGGTTATGCGGCGGGTGTTTGTTCCCCGGTTATGCGGCGGGTGTTTGTGCCCTGGTTATGCGGTGGGTGTTTGTGCTCCGGTTATGCGGCGGGTGTTTGTGCTCCGTCACCCTGCGCCTTGCTGTTGGCTTTGTACCAGATTACTGACACGGTTGTGAACCCGTGTTTAAGACGCTCGGATCAAAGCCGGTCAGGATAGAGCGATGATTCCGCGGACAGTTCCTGGAAAGGATTTGTCGTGTCTCACAGATCCGTTATTAACCGCCAGGACTTTATTCAGCAAAACCCTCGGCTGTCAATCAAGCAGAGATCAGCGGTGAACTGCTGGTTGGAGAGCGAGCGAATTACCTTCACCGCGAGCTGCAGCCCGAGTTGGCTCGGACATAAAGAGAACCCGTCACAGATGGGCTCATTCACAAACTCTTAAAGCTACAGTGCAATGTATGCACATCGTACCTGGTTTTGTTCACTTAGGACCTCATCTGGGGATGAGAGAGGATAACTTGTAGGCTTAAAATCATCACCTGATCCAGTTAAAAAAAAAAAAAAAAAGCTGTGTTGGATCTGCTTCCAATCTCCTTATATAGAACGCATTCTAGGCATCCCTTTGGCTGCGCATGCTCATCCCTGCTAGCCACTGGGTGCTGCAGACTTTTAGCTGTGCAATCTGTTGATCAGCTCCTTGATTACACCGTAATAGAGGGCTCCTATTTTAATAAAATATTTTATTAAACCGTCAAGTACCTGAATTTGACCAAGTATCGTTCTCTTGCAGTGGTGGTACAGACTGGGAGGGGAAGAAGCAGCACAGGGAGCCAGTCAGGTGTGCTGCAGTGCAAGTAGCATGCTGATAGCAGGAGAGAGTAGAGTGACAGAGAGACGAGCTCATCAAGCTGCTGCTCTCCTTTTCACTATCCAATCACAGGTTATGGGTGGGGAGAGGACCTGCAAGTGTAGGTGAAACCGCAAAAATAATAGGAGATTAGGTCTCCGCCTCTGTTAGACAGGGATGTGCTGGAAGACAGAGATGAGTAAATCTCAGGAATGGATAGACAGAGGTACTTTTTTTTTTTGTGTAGTCTGAGTCAAGCTTTAATAAAAAAGCAGAGAGGAAGAAATCACCACTCTAAAGAGGTCAATCAGAAAAACCTCTCCTCCAGACTGGAAGCCTCAGGTGCCGGCAATGCTTGTAACAAAAGACATGAGAAAAGTCCTGGACAGCCGCACTCAAATAGAAATCGCCTTTATTCAGTAAAAACAATAAAAGTACATATATGGCACAGCGAGAAGAGGGAAACTGACGCGTTTCACACTGCAGTCAGTGCTTAATCATAGCTATGATTAAGCACTGACTGCAGTGTGAAACGCGTCAACTTCCCTCTTCTTACTGTGGCATATATGTACTTTTATTGTTTTTACTCAATAAAGGCGATTTCTATTTGAGTGCAGCTATCCAGGACTTTTCTCATGTCTATCTTTTTAAAAAAAGCAGACAGATTCCCAACTGACACAAATTTTTTTTTTTTTCAACCAAAGTACAATATCACTAAAACCTTTGTCTCTAATAACCCTCAAGAAGCAAACAGACTCCAAGCTGGAAAGTGATGTTGATTTGCTGCTGTGGGGCAGTACAGACAGTTCCTCCGTTGATGAATGGCCGTCCTTATTATCCCTCTTCAGACGCCGGCACCTCCCAATGAAAGGAGCGCTCACCAATCAACCAACGCGCCCAATAATGGCGCCCAGATGACAATATCAGTTTATGCCCAGCTGTGTGATTTTTGTTATTTAATTACTCTTAATTATTTTGCGAGTAATTTTTTTTTTTTTTTTTAATTTTAATTCTAATCTGTCTCCCCGGAGGCGCCGGAGCGCGGAGAGCTCAATAATGTAAATGTGTAAATATCGCACTGCAAGCCAAAATATATGAGCGCGTTGTAAATAAATAATATCCGTAATAACAAATGCAATATGAAGCCGTGAATTTATCCCCGCCGCCCGCTGCTGAGATAACGCCATCTCCGACAATAAGTCGCTAAACGCCTCATAAAGCAAACCGGCAACAGGTAGCCGCAATCAGTCAATGGGGGGAGGGGGGGTGAGACCAGACAGCAGAAATATCACCAGCAAGAGCAATCATAGAACATCCGGTGATGTGCAAATCCACACAACATCCACAATGTGATATTCACCAAACATTCACTGGTGGGGAGTCAATCACTGTCATTTCCAACACAGAAGGCTGGAAGATTCACCTACTATCTATCTATCTATCTATCTATCTATCTATCTATCTATCTATCTATCTATCTATCTATCTATCTATCTATCTATCTATCTATCATCTATCTATCTATCTATCTATCTATCTATCTATCTATCTATCTATCTATCTATCTATCTATCTATCTATCTATCTATCTATATCTCATTTATCTATGTTCCTTCTATATTTCTCTTTATTTCATTTATCTTTTTCACTCCGTTGTATCTCTCTATTTTTATTGCACTATCTATATTCATAACCATCTATCTAATCTCTCTCTCATTTCTCTCTTTCCTCTTTTTCTTTCTTTCCTTCTTTCTTTATCTTTATTTTTATTTATATCTCTCTCTATTTTTTCCTCTTTTTCCCTCGGTGGGGGGGGGGGGGGGGGGTTATTTACTAAAGGCAAATCCACTGTACACTACAAGTGCAGTCGCTGTAGATATGAGAGGGACATGCAAGGAAAATAAAAACCAGCATTGTTGCTTGTACATGTTCGGATGATAGAAATCAGCAGAGCTTCCCTTCATTTCTGATCTTCCCCTCAGATCTACAGCGACTGCACTTCCAAGTGTGCTTGTAGTACACAGTGGATTTTCCTTTAGTAAATCAACCCCAATGTCTCTATATCCCTCTCTCTCATTTTCCCCCTCTCTTTTTTATGTTATTTTTTTTCTTTTTCTCTCTCTTGCTCTCATTATCTATTCTCTAGTCTCTCCTCTTTTCCTTTCTCTTTCTCTCTCTCATTTTCCTGTTTTCTTTCTTTCTTTCTTTCTTTCTTTCTTTCTTTCTTTCTTTCTTTCTTTCTTTCTTTCTCTCTCTCCCTCTCTCCCTCTCTCTCTCTCTCTCTCTCTCTCTCTCTCTCTCTCTCTCTCTCTCTCTCTCTCTCTCTTTCTTTCTTTCTTTCTTTCTTTCTTTCTCTATATCTCTCTATCCCTCTCTCTCACTTTCCCCCTCTATTTTTTTCTGTTTCTCGCCTTTCTCTCCGCTTCCTCTTTTTCTTTCTCTCTCTCGCTCTCATTTTCCTTTTTTTCTTCCATTTTCTCTCTCTCTCCTCTCATTTCCTTTCTTTCTTTCTTTCTTTCTTTCTTTCTTTCTCTCTCTCTCTATTTATATTTCTCTCTCTTTTTTCTCTCATAGTCTCGATATCTCTCTATCCCTCACTCTCACCTTCCTCCTCTATTTTTTCTGTTTCTCTCTCTCTTTTCTCTGCTCTTTTCCTCTCTCTCTCTCTCTCTCTCTCTCTCTCTCTCTCTCTCTCTCCTCTCTCTTTCATTTTCTTACCCTCCTCTCTTATTCCCTTTTTCTTTCTTTCACAAATTCTCACTCTCTCTCCTTTCTTTCTTTCTTTCTTTCTTTCTTTCTTTCTTTCTTTCTTTCTTTCTTTCTTTTTTTCTTTCTTTCTTTCTTTCTTTCTTGCTTTCTTTCTTTCTCTCTCCCTTCCCTTTCTCTCATTGTCTCTATCTCTCTCTCTCACCCCCCCCCCCTCTATTTTGTTCTCTCTTTCTTTCTTTCTCTCACGATCTCTTTCTCATTCGTGTTCTCTCTCTGTCCTTCTCTTTCCTTTTTTTTCTTCTTTCTTTCTCCCATTTCTTCTCTCCCTCTTTCTTTCTCTCTCTTTCTCATTCACTTGTATTTCTTTCTTTCATTTTATCTTTTTCTTTCTTTCTCTTTTCTCTTCTCTTTTCCCCCCTCTCTCTCTCTCTCTCTCTCTCTCTCTTTCAATTTCTTTCTCTCCTCTCTTATTCCCTTTTTCTTTCTTTCACAAATTTTCACTCTCTTTCTTTCTTTCTTTCTTTCTTTCTTTCTTTCTTTCTTTCTTTCTTTCTTTCTTTCTTTCTTTCTTTCCTATTTCTTCTCTCTCTCCCTTCTGTCCTTCCTGTCTTCCTTCTCGCCCTCCCATCCTTCCTTCTCTCCGTTTCCTCTCTCTTTCTTCTCTCCCTCCCTTCCTTCCCTCCCTTCCATTCTTCTCTCCCTTCCTTCTCTCCTGTCGGTCCTTAATGTCTTCCTTCTCTCCCTTCTTTCCTTTTCTTTCTTTCCTTTTCTTTCTTTCTTTCTTTCTTTCCTTTTCTTTCTTTCTTTCTTTCTTTCTTTCTTTCTTTCTTTCTTTCTTTCTTTCTTTCTTTCTTTCTTTCTTTCTTTCTTTCTTTCTTTCTTCTTTCTTTTTTTCTTTCCTCTCATATACTCTCTTTCTTTCTTTCTTTCTCTTTTTATTATCTATCTATCACTTTGTCTCAGTTACACATTTTGTACAGCATACAGGGGTGTTACTTTGTGCTTCATATAATGAATAGCCAGACAAGTGGTTTATCTTCTCTCATACATAACATCTTTCATGGTGTCAGCGTGTTCTTCTGTAGGGTTGGGGGATTTATCTGTTGCACACAGTGAAAGCTCGGGGCAGAAGCTCAATCTCTGCCTTCCCCTTGACATGTTGAATGGTGCAGCAGACCCCCCATGCAGCCTGGAAATTCAAGAGCCTGCGGGAAATTAACAATCTACATAACTAACACAATATATGTTCCCTGAGAACCGCACGTCATATCGCTAATTGTAGACTTCGTTCTCTATTCACCTTTCAATTGCAGAATGCCTGATTAGCCTAATATACTATATATATAGATATATATATAGATATATCTATATATATAGATATATATGATGTTCCCAATTTTACATGCTTACTGTTGCATAAAAAAATTGCACGTAAAGAAAAACACCTGTTGATCCTGCCAGAAATCCAGTGAGCTCTCTGCCTTTGCCGCACTGAGATTTCTCTTTTTGATAGAGGGGGGGGGGGGGCAGTGTTCTGTAGCCCTAACACACCTCCTGTCCTAGGGTGACAACAATCTTTCATCTTCATTTTGTTAAGCGCTGCACAAACTGTTGGCCCTATATACATCCTGTATAATAATAATATTAATAAATAGATATAGAAGCAGAGAGATTAGTGTCATCCTAGGACAAAAAGTATGTTACTGGCAGGATCGCCATCAGCACTGAGTCCTGATGGAGACCGTAATTTAAAGTCGCCGAAACGCGTCGGTTGGTCGTCTCTGTTGAGGCTTTCCAGTGCAGGAGACTTGCCTAACCAGTCTACTTCACATCAGTAATCAGATTTTGAAAAACAGGATTCAGGGCACGGGTGCACATCACAAAGATAACATGCCAGGATAAGGATCCTTAAGTGTCAGTTATTTTCAGCTCAAGTCCAATAGGACTTGAAAATCAGTCACATGGCTGAAAATAAAGACCTTTATCTTTGTCTTAAAGTTTTGTGAATTGAGACTTATGGATCTCCTTTAGGAGCCTACGGTAGATGTTCTGTAGCTCTAAAACACTTCCTACCCCAAGCTCTTCTGTTGGGGCCCTCCAGTGCAGGAGACCGTCCTAATCATTCCTCTTCATATAGGAGATCAGAGTCTGTATATAAGAGAAAGGCTACATCTAGAGTAGTGGTCTCCAAACTGCGGCTCACGGGCCGAATGCAGGCCTTTGCTTACCTTTTTCTGGACCTTGGGGCACAATTTCTCCCACTGATACAAGGCACTATTTCCACCACTGACACCAATTATGGGACACCATTTCTTCCACTGACACCAACAATGGGGCACTATTCCTTCCACTGACACCAATGACAGGATATTACTCCCCCCACTGCCACAAATGATGTGACCTTATTTCTCCCACTGACACCAATGATGGGGTACTATTCCTCCCGCTGACACCAAAGATGGGGTACTATTCCTCCCGCTGACACCAATGGTGGGGCAGTATTCCTCCCACTGACACCAATCATCGGGCACTATTCCTCCCACTGACACCAAGGATGGGACTCTATTCCAATCCACAGACACCAATGATTGGACACTATTCCTCCCACTCACAAAAATGATGGGGCTCTACTCCTCCCGCTGACACCAATTATGGGACACTATTCCTCCCAGTGACATTAACAGTGGGACACTATTCCTCCCACTGACACCAAAGTTGGGACACCATTCTTTTCACTCACACAAATGATGGGGCTCTACTCCTCCCACTGACACCAATGATGGGACACTATTCCTCCCACTGACACCAAAGTTGGGACATCATTCTTTCCACTGACACCAATGATGGGACATTATTCCTTCCACTGACACCAATGATGGGACACTATTCCTTCCAGTGACACCAACAGTGGGACACTATTCCTCCCACTGACACCAAAGTTGGGACACCATTCTTTCCACTGACACCAATGATTGGACACTATTCCTCCCACTCACACAAATGATGGGACACTATTCCTCCCACTAACACCAATGATGGGACACTATTCCTTCCAGTGACACCAACAGTGGGACACTATTCCTCCCACTGACACTAATGATGGGACACTATTCCTCCCAATGACACCAACCCAACAATGAGGCACCGCCTCTCCTCCTACTGACCATAAGTGGTATGTATTTAATTTTTTTCCCACCGATCCCCAAGATGGAAACTTTGTCTACTCCCACTGATGCTCTGGCATTTACTACTCTTAGTGGTCACAGTCCGGCCCACCTAAAGTCTGAAGGATAGAAAACTGGCCCTTTGTTAAGAATGATTGGAGACCCCCTGATCCAAGCCATGGGTGCACATTAAAAAAGTGACGGTTATTTTCAGCCAATAAGATTTAAAAATGACAGTCACATGACTGAAACGAAAGATCCTTATCTTTGTGAATTGAGCCTTACCATTCTATTTTAAAACCCGAAGCCACAGACGTGCAAATTTGTTCTCTGGATATATTAGGGATTCCGTACTCCCTCCCCCCCCCCCTTTCCTGCGGGAATTAAAGGCTTGCCTCCCTAATTTCCTAATAAGCATCAAAATGACTTATTTCCATCCGTCCAAACCAGCGGGCGGCATATGTTCCCGCTCCGGTGTACAGAGACGTACTTCTGTCACTTGAAAGATCTGAATTATGGCAACAGATTTGCTTAACAATTCTAGCGTAACCGAGCGGCACTTTCCTAAAAAAGGCCCCGAGGACCATTCGCCGACATCAGCCAAATTGCGCACAGCGTGTTCGCATTCCTCCCGAGTCCCGGGGGAGGCGGGCAGAGATGCATCGCGCTCCCGGAGCACGGCGGAGCCCCGCGGAGGGGAAGTTGGTTAGTTGTCTTCTGGGAGTTGCTAACTTTTTTTTTCTTTTTTTTTTTTACATGTCGGGGGAACACATAGCTCCAAAATGGAAAAAAAAATTGTAAAAAAAAAAAAAAAATTCTTAAAAA
Source organism: Lithobates clamitans (assembly GCA_037952925.1). Lineage (NCBI taxonomy): Eukaryota > Metazoa > Chordata > Amphibia > Anura > Ranidae > Lithobates > Lithobates clamitans. The sequence continues at coordinate 55,501 of JBBGZY010001418.1, forward strand.
TGGTTACATTTGAGTTTTTTAGTTATCAATTTAATTTATAAAGATAATATTACAGAATAAATATTTAATTTTATTCATATATATATATATATAATATAAATATATTTTATATATATATATTTATTTATATGTGTATATATATATATGTATATATATATATATATATATATATATATATATATATATATATATATATATATGTATATATATATATATATATAATTATTTTGCCAATCAAAACCATCTCCACCCCGTTTTGGAAGTAGACACACCAAGGTGATATCATTTTTTTACATTTTTTTTAATGTAAAAAAAAAAGAAAAAAAAATGTAAATGAAGAAACATGCTGCTATTGAAGGGGGATAAAAAAAATGGGGCTTGGTCACATTAAATTTAATCTCCAGGATAAGCTCCCCCCCCCCCCCCAAATCCATACCAGACGAGCGAGCGCCCCCTCCCCCTCTTGGATCATACCAGGCCACACGCCCTCAACATGGGGGGTGGGGTGCTTTCCCAAAGCACCTTGTCCCCATGTTGATGGGGACAAGGGCCTCCTCCCGACAACCCTGGGCGGTGGTTGTGGGGGTCTGCAGGGCAGGGGGCAGGGGGTTTTTTAAAATCTGGAAGCCCCGGTTTGTGTGAATGAGGGGCCAGATTGCGATAAGCCCCCTGCCCGCAGACTCCCCCCCCAACCTTCGCCCAGGATTGTTGGGAAGAGGCCCTTGTCCCCATCAACATGGGGACAAGGTGCTTTGGGGTGGTGGAGGGGCCGCTGACCCAAAGCACCCACCCCCCCCCATGTTGAGGGCATGTGACCTGGTATGGCCCAGGAGGGGGACCTCATGTACCTCAAACAATAAGAATCTGACAGGGATTCTAGGCTTCCCCTACTCTTCTAAAGAAGACAATTTTTATTCCTGTCTGTGTTGCTGTTGTAGAGTTCCCCCCGCACTTCCTGTCTGGTAAAACGTTGTCACAGGACAGGAAGTGAGGGTAAATCTCTCTACTGGAGTCACGGGAAAGCAGTAAAACTCTTACAGGTTCTAACCCTTCCTCATTCTATCGAAGGGTTCTAACCCTTCCTCATTCTATCGAAGGGTTCTAACCCTTCCTCATTCTATCGAAAACAACAATTTATTTTATCTGGACATACAATTAAATTTCCTATTAACGGCAAACACTTTGCGAAACTTTTGATCTTTTTTTTTTTTTTCTTTTTAATATACTGTATATGTATATATTATTATTTTTATATATTTACTTAAAAATCCGCTCCCGAGCCCTGTGCAGCTGGAATAACAGAATTTCGAGTGCTGAGTTTGCAAGTGTTCCTAACCTACATTCGTGGCTTTCGCTCGTCCCCCGCCCCCCCCTTCCCTCATTCCACATTCCGACTTATAACAAACATACATTTCTATGGAAATGATGTGCCTACGATTGAGTTAGACGAAATAAATTCTGACTTGTTATTGATAATGTTACCGTTTCGAGAAATAGCGGCGGCCTGCGGAATTTGAATTCAGGCGCTTCGTGTCTGGTGGTGGCGGCGGCAGGAGTTGAAGGTGACTTTTTTTCAGGGGAAAAAAATCATATTTCCTCAAGTAATATTGTACAGTCTGTGGGAACGAGAAGATTAAACTGGTCCTTGCATGAGATTTATTTTTCCATGGGTCAGTGTGACACCCCCCAGGTATTCATTATCTCTCACAGAGATCACAGTACTCCCCCTGGCCATGCCTTCATCTGAATTTCTCTCCAGACGGACGGCGCCATGCTTGTTCAGGCATCATCCGGGGTCACTTTCTGAACTAGAAAGCTGGCTCAGAGATGACACAATCATGTCAATCACACATTTGTAGCGAGTCTCAAGGTGTAGGCTGCAGCACGGACACAGATCAGTCCGCGCCGCAGCCTACACCTTGAGACTCGCTACAAAGTTACAATGTTGCAGTCCGGTCACTGGGGGAGGGGGGGAGGAGAGGAGACTGAGGAAATGCTTCCTACTGCCTACACCTTGAGACTCGCTACAAAGTTACAATGTTGCAGTCCGGTCACTGGGAGGGGGGGGGGGAGGAGACTTAGGAAATGCTTCCTACTGCCTGCAGCAGACTGATGACATCACCTCAGCCTAGGCAAAGGCATTGCACTGGAGTAGACATGTGCGGTCCGTTTCGTTCTGAATCTAAATTCTAACTAATTTTTTTGTTATTTGGAAATTCAGATCTATCCGAAGCACATTAATTGAATTAATTTTAATTATTTTTTACAATTTAAATTTAATTCATTTTAATTAAAATTTTAATTAATTTAAATTTTAATGATTTAATTTCAATAAGCAGCCTTAGGTGTGTGAAACGCGTAGAAAAGGTGCTGTGTAAATTTTTTAAAACGTATTGAGGCCAAAATGCGAAGCGCGGCAGTACCATGCATTTTGGCGGGCGGGAACGCAGATGCGTGGGGGGAGTGGTATTAGGAATTAATGACATTCGCACCGATCTGCAAAGGGCAGCACATTTTTTTTTTCCCGCAACACACCTGGTATGAACAAGCCCTTAAGGAGCACATCAGGGAGGGGGTCATGGCAATTTGGGGGGGGGGGGGCAACAAATGAGCAATGAAAACGATAAACGGGCAACATAAAGGCAATTGCAGCAGTGTATGAGGAGTAAGTGGGCAGTTGTGGCAAAAGGTGGGCATCAAGTGAGGCATGATAGCAACAGGAAAAAATGCAAGGAACAAAAACAGCCCAATGAAGCCAGAGGGATTTCCTTCAATACGGATGGCCACTAGAGGGAGCTTGGTGGAATACAGTAATTCAAATATGGAACAGCAATAAAGCAAAGTCATACTAAAAATTATCGGTAATTATAATTTGTTTGGTAATTATTGATTATAAAAATACAATTGATTTCCCCTTTTAAACATTAGTTGCAATCATTAGACATTTAATACACATTTAGGGGGTCGGGCACATTTTTTGGTGTATGATTTTGTGCTCTGCAACCTCCCTCTCATGCTGCAAAAGTGTATATTACATCTTTTTTTTTTTTTTTAATCTGTGTTTTTTTTAAATGTTGTACCTTTTTGCTTTTCATGATACGGTTGCTGCCTGAACGTGGTGTAAAATGATTCCGTCTATATTTCTGTTAGAAATTGATTTTCCCTTAACAATGAAACAAACTGTGCAATAAATCCTGGTGCAGCTTGGGAAGGCAAGGCCGCCCGCCGGTGATTTGTGATTTTCCGTGTCCTCGGTTTCGGGGGGGGGGGGAGGCTGGCGGATCGAGTTACAGAACTGCGGCTGCTAAGGAGCGGGGAGGCCCCCCCCCCGATTGTACAATGTGTGACTGATCTACTGATCTGTGCTTCATCACAGACCCTCAGCAGGAACAACAATTGAAGAGGTGTGAAAATCAACCTGCAAAAAGCCAGACACTTCCCTTTGTCCTTAACGATTAACATATTTTATACTTCACTTACCTCGTTAAACGGAAACAAAAATCTGTATGTAAATATTATATAAAACTATCAAAAGTCCAGGATTGCTGCACTTTAAGTTTATTGCAAAAAAAAAGATACAAAATGCATCATAAATGCAACAATTTGTATCTTATTGCATCTTTTTGTTCTCAATTGATTCATTCTCAGTGATGTCACCGGTCTCTAGTGAATGGATAGGCTGAATTCTTAGTGATGTCACCGGTCTCTAGTGAATGGATAGATTGCATTCTCAGTGATGTCACCGGTCTCTAGTGAATGGATAGGTTACATTCTCAGTGATGTCACCGGTCTCTAGTGATTGCATAGGCTGCATTCTCAGTGATGTCACCGGTCTCTAGTGAATGGATAGCCTGTACACTCAGTGATGTCACTGGTCTCTAGTGAATGGATAGGCTACATTCTCAGTGATGTCACCGGTCTCTAGTGATTGGATAGGCTGCATTCTCAGTGATGTCACCGGTCTCTGGTGAATGGATAGGCTACATTCTCAGTGATGTCACCGGTCTCTAGTGAATGGATAGGCTGCATTCTCAATGATGTCACCGGTCTCTAGTGAATGGATAGGCTACATTCTCAGTGATGTCACCGGTCTCTGGTGAAGGGATAGGCTACATTCTCAGTGATGTCACCGGTCTCTGGTGAATGGATAGGCTACATTCTCAGTGATGTCACCGGTCTCTAGTGAATGGATAGGCTGCATTCTCAATGATGTCACCGGTCTCTAGTGATTGGATAGGCTGCATTCTCAGTGATGCCACCGGTCTCTAGTGAATGGATAGGCTACATTCTCAGTGATGTCACTGGTCTCTAGTGAATGGATAGGCTACATTCTCAGTGATGTCACCGGTCTCTAGTGATTGGATAGGCTGCATTCTCAGTGATGCCACCGGTCTCTAGTGAACGGATAGGCTACATTCTCAGTGATGTCACCGGTCTCTAGTGAATGGATAGGCTACATTCTCAGTGATGTCACCGGTCTCTAGTGAATGGATAGGCTGCATTCTCAATGATGTCACCGGTCTCTAGTGATTGGATAGGCTGCATTCTCAGTGATGCCACCGGTCTCTAGTGAATGGATAGGCTACATTCTCAGTGATGTCACCGGTCTCTGGTGAATGGATAGGCTACATTCTCAGTGATGTCACCGGTCTCTAGTGAATGGATAGGCTGCATTCTCAATGATGTCACCGGTCTCTAGTGATTGGATAGGCTGCATTCTAAGTGATGCCACCGGTCTCTAGTGAATGGATAGGCTACATTCTCAGTGATGTCACTGGTCTCTAGTGAATGGATAGGTTACATTCTCAGTGATGTCACCGGTCTCTAGTGATTGGATAGGCTGCATTCTCAGTGATGCCACCGGTCTCTAGTGAACGGATAGGCTACATTCTCAGTGATGTCACCGGTCTCTGGTGAATGGATAGGCTACATTCTCAGTGATGTCACCGGTCTCTAGTGAATGGATAGGCTACATTCTCAGTGATGTCACCGGTCTCTAGTGAATGGATAGGCTGCATTCTCGGTGATGTCACCGGTCTCTATTGATTGGATAGGCTGCATTCTCAGTGATGTCACCAGTCTCTAGTGAATGGATAGGCTGCATTCTCGGTGATGTCACCGGTCTCTATTGATTGGATAGGCTGCATTCTCAGTGATGTCACCGGTCTCTAGTGAATGGATAGGCTACATTCTCAGTGATGTCACCGGTCTCTAGTGATTGGATAGGCTGCATTCTCAGTGATGTCACCGGTCTCTAGTGATTGGATAGGCTGCATTCTCAGTGATGTCACCGGTCTCTAGTGATTGGATAGGCTGCATTCTCAGTGATGTCACCGGTCTCTAGTGAAGGGATAGGCTGCATTCTCAGTGATGTCACCGGTCTCTAGTGAATGGATAGGCTGAATTCTTAGTGATGTCACCGGTCTCTAGTGAAGGGATAGGCTGAATTCTTAGTGATGTCACTGTTTTGTTTTGTTTTTTGTTCTGTTCTTTTTTTTGTATTTTCTGCATTAATATTAAAATCATTTAAACGTTAACATAGCTCTGCAGTTGTGTGTAGAGTCAATTTAAACCCCAGCTACAAACAATTGCAGCCGTCTTTCTCTGGATTCCATATGACCCAGTGGGAGATCTGGAAGGGGAAGAGTAGAGGTCCGGTATGGAGAAATGAATACATTTATCAGCAGTGAGGTGTATGGTGATGATTCACAGACCCTGTGACAGCGGAGATCATATATTCCTACTGATGATGAGTTCTGCAGACTCCTGTTAGTTTTGGCCAGCAACTTACATTCCAACGTCTATATGGTTTTATAAACACATCGTGCAATATGGAGCGGAGAAGTGCAGCCTTAGAAATGTGGACTGGACGACTTCAGCGTAACCACATCAGCCCTGGGAGGTTTTACCCCCTTCATGACCAGGCCATTTGTTGCTATTCAGCACTAAGCTACTTTAACTGGCAATTGCGTGGTCATGCAACACTGTACGCAAATTAAATTTATATCATTTTTTTCACACAAGTAGAGGTTTCTTTTGGCTGGTATTTGATCACCACTGGGTTTTTTATTTTTTGTGATATAAACAAAAAAAATACCGAAAAATTTAGAAAAAATATATATATATTTTTTACTTTCTGTTATGATATATATATATATATATATATATATATATATATATATATATATAAAATCAAACTTTGTCATACATTTAGACCAAAATGTATTTTGCTACATGTCTTTGATAAAAAAAAAAAAATATATATATATATATATATATATATATATATATATATATATATATATATAATTTTTTTTTTTTACTATTTTTTTTTTTACTATTTTTTTTTTTTTTTTTACATATAGGGATACTGACTGGAGACAGTATTTTCAAAAATAATATTAAATATATATATATATATTTTTACTTTTTTTTTTTTTTTTTACATATTTTTATCAGAGTTTATGTCACCATAGTAATACTGTACGACTCTGGGGGGTGATCAGGGATTTTTTTTTTGTTTGTTTTACATTTTGTTTGTTATTACAATGAAGATCAATTGTAACAGCAAAGTTAACCATTCATGACAGCTGTGAGAACTAGTGATCTGTGATTGGCTACAGCTAATCACATGGTACAGGGTGCTTTGATTGGCCCAGGTACCACGCGATAGCTGTGGGCCAATCACAGCATAGACAACACAGCTGCGCGCTCATAAGCCCAGTGCAGGCACCTTGCATACAGGTACATGATGGTGCCTGCTCATGCCGACCTGCTGCAGTATACAGTATATGTACTGTGGCAGGTCAGCAAGTGGTTAAAGTGAACCTGTCTCTCATGTATACTTAAAGTGGTTGTAAACCCTTACATATACCCAGTGAAGTGATGGGCCTCAGGTGATGCACAGAGATTAAACTAATCCTCCTACAAGTTGTACCTGTTTATCTGCGGTCTTCTTTTCTCTACAGTCTTCTAAAGTACACATTTTACACAGCAGTTCTGATCCTCAGGAGGCTGGGGGAGGGGATCTGATGTGACATACTGCACAGCAGAGAGCTGAGCGTAATCTGAGACCTGAGCGGAGGGAATGGACACACCCGCCTCTACACAGTCTCATAGGGAAACTTGGACAACTGAGGCTTTCAAACACAGGCTGTGTGCTGGAGCTCTCCTTCCCCTGTCCCCCTGGATCCCTTGGGCTGCATTTACACCTGAGCGTAGCCTCTTTTCCAGGATTTTTTGGTGCGTTTTTTGGCGCGTTTTTGCACGTTTGTATGCAGCGTTTTTGGGCTTTGCCGTTTTTTTTATTAGCCAATAGATAAAACTATTATCTGTTGCATCATTTGTTGCTAGGTATTTCAGCTTTTTTAGCTTTTCCATTAGCTTTATTTCTTCTTTCATTATTATTTGTTTATTATAATGTTTTTTCATTGGGGTAAGGGGTTCAAGTTCAGTTTAGATTAGGGGTTAGGATTAGGAGTTGGCGTTAGGGCTATTTATTATTATTTTTTTATTTTTTATTCTATTTTATTTATTATTATTATTATACAGATAATAATGAATGAATAAATAAATGTAAAATAAATACATGAATAAATGAAAAGCATAAAAAAAATACATTCAATAAATGAATACTAAGTAATAATAAATAAATAACTAACCCTTAACTTACCCTTACCCCTTAAAAAATAAAATAATAACTAACTAAACACCCTAACCCCAACACAAAAAAAAAAAAATCATTTTTTCATTAGGGTAAGGGGTTCAAGTTCAGTGTAGGTTAGGGTTAGGATTAGGAGTTGGTGTTAGGGTTATTTATTAAAATTTTATTTATTTTTTATTCTGTTTTATTTATTATTATTATACGGATAATAATGAATGAATAAATAAATGTAAAATAAATACATGAATAAATGAAAAGCATAAATAAAAAATAAATACATTCAATAAATGAATACTAAGAAACAATAAATAAATAATTAACCCTAAACTTACCCTTACCCCTTTAAAAAAAAAAATAATAATAAATACCGGTAACTAAACACCCTAAACCCAACACAAAAAAAAAATATTATTATTATTATTATTGTTATTAAAGGAGAAGTCCAGCCTGAGCTTATTTGGCTGGGCTTCTCCTATGGGTCACAGGAGTGCAATTTCGACTGAGAAGGCCGCTCCCCGCCCCTCCACAGCTCAGCGCTCCAGTCAGGGTGGGGGGGGGGGGGTAAAGCAGAGAGATGCTGACTGAAAGGTAGCAGCTCTCAGCTCAAGGAGCTATGAGAACCGAGCCATCGGCGATGTTTGATCGCTCGGTTCTCAGTGCAGAGGCGGCGGGTGACAGATGCAGCATCCACCTAGGTAAGTAAAAAAGGGGAAAAAAGAAACTTTACTTCCCTTTAAATAATGTCTTTTTTGTTCGACTTTGGGTGTTGTTATTTTATTTTTATTATTATTATTGTTATTATTAATGTAATTAATAATTATAAATATATATATATATAATAATAATAATAATAATAATAATAATAATAATAATAATAATTATCATTATAATTATTATTAATAATAATTAATATTATATATATAATAATTATTAATATATATATATATATATATATATATATATATATATATATATATATATATATATATATATATATATATATATATATATAAAAATAATGTATTTAATGTTTTTTAAGTTTGGGGTTAATTGTTATTTATTAATGTATTTTTACATATTATTCATTTATTTTACTTATTTTTAATGAATTTGAGTTATTTGTGTTTTTATTTTACATTTATTTATTCATATATTATTACTATTTTATTTTTCACTTTTTTTCATTTGAGCAGAAAATCTCGCAAAAAACGCGCACAGAGACGCAATGGCGCGTTTCCGTTCGTTTCTATAGGAATACAAACGCACCAAAAACGCCCAAATCTGCCCCGATTCGAGCGACAAAAAAAAAAGCTCCAGAACTTTTCTGAGCTTCAGGCGACTTGAAGATGTGAACCGCCTACATAGAGAATAATAGATTTTTTTTTCTCCTCCAGCGTTTTTTGAGCTTCAAGCAGATAATCGCTCCGGTGTGAATGGATCCCTTGGCGTTGGCATCGCCTTTTCAGAAGAGCCTCATGCAGATAGCAGAATAGTCAAACTGGGTAGGAAAGATCTAGATGATGCTGGACGTCCTCCATCCGGGAAATGAGGCGGGGCTCTGTCTGATTCGTAGCAGCTTTCTGATGCACACTGTAAGAGGCTCAGAGTGTGCAGCAGAATCGGAGTAAGCCATTTCAGTCCAGGAGAGGAGAGTTCAGCTTTAAGCTCCGACCAGAATTTCTTGGCTTGGGCTGCAGTGTTGGGATAAGTCCAGCATGTCCTGATTGCGACGTGCTAAGAAATGCCGTGTTATGGATTCCTGGGATGGATCGGAGCCCCTGGCTAGTTCCTAACAAAGGGCGCTCAGTATAATTAATTCACCGACATTGTGTGTGTGGTTTTTTTTCCCGCAGTAGCTGTCTGGGTCTAGATGTGCCGGAGCTACTAAATTATGAAAGGGCCCTTAAAATTGACGCGGAAATATTTTGTAACTATAAGCAAAAAAATTCACTTTTCATTTAATTTAAAGCATAAAACTTCCTCCCCATTGGAGGGATCTGATCATCAATGTGTTCATGGAGAAAAGAAAGAGAACCTGTCATGTGGGCACAGGAAAGGGCATGTAATCCCTGACGAGGAAACTCTGTTATTTGCTCCTTTTATGTCTCCTAAATAAACCCCCGAAGAGGTTTTGTTATATTTGTTTGATAAATTCAATAAAAGTGTCTGTTCCTCCTCCCCTGTACAGATACACGAGGGGCCCACAATTCCTCTCTCTGATCCTCAGAAAACCCAAAATACAGACAGAGATTCAAGAAGGGGGGACAAGAGGTTACCTGGTGCAAATCTACTTCTCTCACATGTCCCCCATTATTGATCATGTGATCCATGATGGGCTCACTCAGGGTGCATTGTGGGGGGGGGAGGGGGGAGAAAGGAGAATAGTTGAACAGAGAGAGATAGATCATTTGTAGATAATCTTATGTTATTGGGAAGGAAGGAAGGAAGGAAGGAAGGAAGGAAGAAGGAAGGAAGGAAAGAAAGAAAGAAAAGAAAGAAAGAAAGAAAGAAAGAAAGAAAGAAAGAAAGAAAGAAAGAAAGAAAGAAAGAAAGAAAGAAAGAAGAAGAAGAAAGAAAGAAAGAGAAAGAAAGAAAGAAAGAAAGGAAAGAAAGAAAGAAAGGGGTAAGGAGAGAAGGAAGAAAAGGGGGAGAAAGGAAGGAAGGGAGATAAAGAAGACAGCAAACAGGAAGAACGGACAGCAGAGAAGGAAGGGAGAGGGAAGGGAGAGAAGGAAGGAAAGGAGAGAAGGAAGGAAAGGAAGGGAGAGAAGAAGAGAGAGGTAAGGAAGGAATGAAGAAAAGGGGAGAAAGGAAAGAAGGGGAGATAAAGAAGACAGCAAACCGGAAGAACGGACGGCAGAGAAGGAAGGGAGAGAAGGAAGGAAAGGAGAGAAGGAAGGAAAGGAATGGAGAGAAGGAAGGAATGAAGAAAGGGGGGAGAAAGGAAGGAAGAGAGATAAGGAAGACAGGAAGGACGGACAGGAGAGAAGGAAGGGAGAGAGAGAGAAGAAAGAGAGAGGGAAGGGAGAGAAGGAAGAGAGAGGTAAGGAAGGAATGAAGAAAAGGGGGAGAAAGGAAAGAAGGGAGATAAAGAAGACAGCAAACAGGAAGAACGGACGGCAGAGAGGGAAGGGAGAGAAGGAAGGAAAGGAATGGAGAGAAGGAAGGAATGAAGAAAGGGGGGAGAAAGGAAGGAAGGGAGATAAGGAAGACAGGAAGGACGGACAGGAGAGAAGGAAGGGAGAGAGAGAGAAGAAAGAGAGAGGGAAGGGAGAGAAGGAAAGAAGAGAGGGAGAGAAGGAAGAGAAAGGGAAGGGAGAGAAAGAAAATAAGAGAAAAAAGGAAGGGAGGGGGGAGGAAGGAAGGGGGAGAGAGGAAAACAGGAAGGACAGAAGGGAAGGAAGGAAAGGAAAGGAAAGGAAAGAAAGAAGGAGAGAAGGAAGACAGTAAGGACGACAGGAGAGAAGGATGGGAGAGAAGAATGTAAGGGAGGGAAGGAAGGGAGAGAGAGAAGAAAGAGAGCGGAAAGGGAGAGAAGGAAGGAAGGATGGAGGGTGAGAAGGAAGACAGGAAGGACAGAAGGGAGAGAGAGAAGAAAAAGAGAGGGAAGAAAGAAAGAAAGAAAGAAAGAAAGAAAGAAAGAAAGAAAGAAAGAAAGAAAGAGAAAGAAAGAAGAAAGAGAAAGAAAGAAAGAAAGAAAGAAAGAAAGAAAGAAAAGAAAGAAAGAAAAGATGGAGAGATATAGGACTTGATTTACTATAGGCAAATAAGCTGTGCCCTTTTGTGAGTGCAGTTGCTCCAGAGCTTAGTAAATGAGGGAGAGCTCTGCTGACTTCCATCATCCAATCATGTGCAAGGAAAAAATGTATTTTTTTTATTTTCCTTGCGTGTGATTGGGTACTCTCTGTAAAGTGAAGTTTTCGGTCTTTGTAAAGTGCACAGTCTACAGGTTATTGGCCTTTAGTAAATCAGCCCCATTGTGAGAATGAACGAAAGAGAGACAGACAGATAGATAGATAGATAGATAGATAGATAGATAGATAGATAGATAGATAGATAGATAGATAGATAGATGGATAGCTAGATTGATTGATTTTTGAAAGAAGGAAAGAAAGAAACGAGAGACAGAAAAAAATAAAAATAAAAAAGAGAAGGAAAAACAGAGAGAAGGAAGGAAGGAAGGAAGGAAGGAAGGAAGGAAGGAAGGAAGGAAGGAAGGAAGGAAGGAAGGAAGGAAGGAAGGAAGGAAGGAAGGAAGGAAGGAAGGAAGGAAGGAAGGAAGGAAGGAAGGAAGGAAGGAAGGAAGGAAGGAAGGAAGATTTTTGTACAAAAGTCTTATGCTATTATTGGTCAATCTGCCAATAAAAGGGAATTTACATAAAACTGGAGAGTGCAGAATCTGGTGCAGCTCTGCAAACCGATCAGCTTCCAGATTGTATTGTGCAAACTTGATTGAAAAAAAAGTTTTTGAAGAAGGAGCGTATGGGCGTGCTCTGAAAAGCGTCCGGCCTGCCTACTCTGACGTCACTTCCGGGTACCTGAGTTCCATGATGTCCTTCCTGGATTTGTAAACACAGCTTTCCACCACTGGCCGGTTAAGGATACCCTCTACAGCTGTGATCTCCTGGAGGGAACCCTCCCACTGGTCCCCATTTACACATTGATGAGCCCGTTCACTTGTATATCTTGTAAGCGTTTTAAATTTGTTTGGGCTATTAAAGTTTAGTGTTTACTGCACTTACAAGCGCCTTCACTTTTGCTTTAAACTTAAGCTGATTGGCTACCACGCACAGCTGCACCTGATTTTGCACTCTCCAGTTTTAGTAAATCCCCCCCAAAGTTTCTTTTAGAATTTCAAGAAAGAAAGAAAGAGAGAGAGAGAGTGAAGGAGCCTCGGTCTTATAAGGCAGACAAGAAGAGTTTTGATGGTCTCATCCAATAATTTGTCGCCATCTTGGCAACAAAGTTTCATTGAAGACTTTCTTTGGGAACATCTTTTTGGAACCGGATGCCAGCTTGGCACCAACGCATGTTTCCGAATTCCCGGGGCTCTGTACGCCTTGTGAGCGCGCCGTACCAGAAATGAGTTTTATAGCAGAGACGATCATTTTAATTAAAACAACTCATACGCATCCATTAAGGTGATTACCGTGCCGCGGCGCAGTTTACATTGCCTCGGATAAAAACAAAGGACTTATATTTTCTCCCCCCCCCCCGCCCCCCCTCGGGCGATAGATTTTAAGGAAACGACTTGTAGCAATCTGTATGTGCTGACAACAACTTTAAATCTCGGATGCACCGCGGGTTTTATTTACGGTTTGGAAACCTCGTCGGCTATTGAGAATGCTGAGGCGTTGCCAAATTCCGTTAAGCGGTCATGAAAGCCCTTCAAGGTTGAGTTGAGTAATGGGAAGCGGGAGTGGGTCTGGGATGAGCGATTCCTCGCCGCTGGCCCTCGCCGGCCATCCCGCCAGATGACATAGAGCTCCTCGGTGGTAATGGATGCCCCTTCCTCTGAGTTATGCCGGCATTCTCTGGAAGAAGAGTGGACGTCCGTATGATCTGTTCCAGCGATTATGATTCCGCAGCCGGCGAAGACGTAAGGTTAATTTCTAAATGGATAAAAGAAAAAAAAAAAAAAAGTTATGGAGAGATGTGAGCCAAAAACACCGCAAATCTGATTAGAGGGAGGAAAAAAAAGACTTTAGAAAAGCAGGAGAGCTTATCAGGAGCCGGAGATAAATCAACTCATTAAGATACCGGATTTCACCGGAGGAATTTGGTTGGAGGTGCACCGGGGGAAAATTACTTTTACTAAATGTTTTATATGTATATATATATAATAAAATCATACTGTACATGTCTGTCTAGATCAGCCATAACTTGATGACCACTGACAGTGAATATCTTGCTACAATGGCATCTGAAAGTCGTGGGATATATTAAGCAGCAAGTCAGTGGCGGCTGGTGCTCAAAATTTTTGGGGTTGTGCAAAATGTTAAATTAAAAAAACATTAATTGTAGCCTCACTGTGCCCATCAAATGCTGCCACTTGTGCCCATCATATGCCACCACTTAAGCCCCATCAAATGCAGCCACTTGGGCCCACCATATGCCGCCACTTGTGCCCATCATATGCCACCACTTGTGCCCATCATATGCAGCCACTTGTGCCCCATCAAATGCAGCCACTTGGGCCCACCATATGCCACCACTTGTGCCCATCATATGCCACCACTTGTGCCCATCATATGCAGCCACTTGTGCCCATCATATGCAGCCACTTGTGTCCCATCATTTGCAGCCACTTCTGCCCAGCAAATGCCGCCACTTGTGCCCATCATTTGCCACCACTTGTGCCCATCCTATGCAGCCATCTGTGCCCATCATATGCCACCACTTCTGCCCAGCAAATGCCACCACTTGTGCCCATCAAATGCAGCCACTTGTGCCCAGCAAATGCCGCCACTTGTGCCCATCATTTGCCACCACTTGTGCCCATCCTATGCAGCCATCTGTGCCCATCATATGCCACCATTTGTGCCCATCATATGCAGCCACTTCTGCCCAGCAAATGCCACCACTTGTGCCCATCAAATGCAGCCACTTGTGCCCATCATTTGCCACCATTTGTGCCCATCATATGCAGCCACTTGTGCCCATCATTTGCCACCACTTGTGCCCATCCTATGCAGCCATCTGTGCCCATAATATGCCACCACTTGTGCCCATCATATGCCACCACTTGTGCCCCATCACTTCTGCCCAGCAAATGCCACCACTTGTGCCCATAAAATGCAGCCACTTGTGCCCATCATATGCCGCCACTTGTTCCTCATCATATGCAGCCACTTGTGCCCATCATATGCCGCCACTTGTGCCTCATCATATGCAGCCACTTGTGCCCATCATATGCAGCCACCTGTGCCCATCATATGCAGCCACCTGTGCGCATCATATGCCGCCCCTGCCCGCCCGCTGTCTGCCCGGCACTTACCCCATCTTAGTGGCGGGTCAGGCAGCGGGTGATGGCGGCGAGCTGTGGGACGGCTCCTGTGTCCTCCATTCTTCTCCCTCCTCTGTTCTTCCGGTTTGCTAGGCATTCAATAGGGGCGCCTGTGCCTTCAGACAATCAGGTGACAGGTATTAGACCTGCACTTCCTGATTGGCGAAGAGGCGGTTCAGTGTTAGAAAAGCAAATATTCATTCGCTTTTCTAACACGCCTGAGTGGACTGCGAGCGCAATGCTCTGCGCTCCAAGTCCACCTTTTTTGAAGTCTATTAGAGCCTATGGCTCCAATCAGGTGCTTAAAAAAAACCCTGCTGTTGTAATTCAGGTGCCCGGCGTCTGAAAAGGGGAGTGGCAAATGATAGAAGAATGATAGAAGAAGGGAAGGAAGGGAGAGAAGGAAGGAAGAGAGAAGGAAGGAAGGGAGAGAGGGAAGGAAGAGAGAAGGAAGGCAGGGAGAGAGGGAAGGATGGGAAGGAAGGGAGAGAGGAAAGGAAGAGAGAAGGAAGGAAGGGAAAGAGGGTAGAAAGGGAAGGAAGGGAGAGAGGGAAGGAAGAGAGAGAAGGAAGGAAGAAATGGAAGGTAGAGAAGGAAGAAAGAGAGGGAGAGAAAGAAGAAAGAGGGAAGAGAGAGAGAAAAAAAAAGAGAATGAAGGAATGAAGAAAGGGGGGAGGAAGGAAGGGAGATAAGGAAGGACGGACAGTAGAGAAGGAAGGGAGAGAGAGAGAAGAAAGAGAGAGGGAAGGGATAGAAGGAAGGAAGGGAGAGAATGAAGGAAGGGAAGGGAGAGAAGGAAGAAATGGAAGGTAAAGAAGGAAGGAAGGGAGAGAAGGAAAGAAGGAACGGAGAGAAGGAAGGAAGGGAGAGAAGGAAGAAAGAGAGGGAGAGAAGGAAGAGAGAGGAAAGGGAGAGAACGAAAAGAAGAGAAGGAATGAATGAAGAAAGGAAGGAAGGAAGACAGGAAGGACGGATGGGAGAGAAGAAAGGGAGAGAGAGAGGGAAGGGAGAGAAGGGAGAGAAGGAAGGAAGGAAGGAAGGAAGGAAGGAAGGAAGGAAGGAAGGAAGGAAGGAAGGAAGGAAGAAAGGAAGGAAGGAAGGAAGGAAGGAAGGAAGGAAGGAAGGAAGGAAAGAAGGAAGGGAAGGGAAGGGAAGGGAAGGGAGAGAAGGAAAGGAGAGAGGGAGAGAAGGAAGAGAAAGGGAAGAGAGAGAAAGAAAATAAGAGAAGGAAGGAAGGGGGAGGAGGAGGAAGGAAGGGGGAGGAGGAGGAAGGAAGGGGGAGAAGGAAAACAGGAAGGACAGAAGGGAAGGAAGGAAAGAATGAAGGAAAGGAAAGGAAAGAAGGGAGAGAAGGAAGACAGGAAGGACCGATGGGAGAGAAGGAAGGGAGAGAAGAATGGAAGGGAGGGAAGGAAGGGAGAGAGAGATAGAGAAGAGAGAGGAAAGGGAGAGAAGGAAGAAAGGAAGGACAGAAGGGAAAGAGAAAAGAAAAAGAGAGGAAAGGAAGAGAAGGAAGGAAGGAAGGAAGGAAGGAAGGAAGGAAGGAAGGAAGGAAGGAAGGAAGGAAGGAAGGAAGGAAGGTAAAGGAAGAAAGAGAGCTGAAGATAAAAGAAAAAAGATGGAAAGAGAAAAAAAATGATGGAGATATAGTGAGACTGAAAGAAAGAGAGATAGTGGAACAGAAAGGGATAGATAGATAGATAGATAGATAGATAGATAGATAGATAGATAGATAGATAGATAGATAGATAGATAGATAGATAGATAGATATAGATAGAGAGATAGATAGATAGATAGATTTTTGAAGAAGGAAGGATAGAACAAAACAAAAGAAAGAAAAGAGAAAAGGAATGAAAAAAATAAAAAAAGAGAAGGAAAGATAGAGAGAAGTAAAGGAATGAAAGAAAAGAGAGAAGGAAGGAAGATAACATGGGTAACAATTGGGTATTATCCATACACATGAGACTGAAGTTTTATATTACAGATTTTGTTTAAAAAAAGATTGTATGCATTTTGGATATGGGGTAAGGTTAGCTCCTCTGTCAGGTTTTTACTTCTCCCTGTGTCCCCATCATGCAGATTATTGCAGCTCCCCTTTCCGATCTCTCTGCCCCACATTACAATAGTATCAAATCTGTATAAAGACAGAGAAGTTCCTCATTTAACACATCCCCCCCCCCCCCCCCCCCGGCTGTATTAAACACATGGAAACATCCACCACTCCAGTCCATTTTACTAACGCGTTTCACATCCTCGCTCTCTCGGGAACGGTGACAGTTCCACGTCTTGACCTTTTGCTGGAGCAGTGATTGAACAGATCTGAAATTTGCCTGGTTAACCTGCCGTTGCGGAGATGAGAATTGATGGCGCTCCCCTTTCATCGTTAAGAGGCGCCTCGGTGAAACGAGAAGGGCCCCGCGTCGTCCTGTTATGCTTTTTCTCGCGCCCGGCGCTGATCCATGGCGGTGGCAAAGGGAGGCCGCAGCCGGGGGGGGGGGGGGGAGTTGCTTGTGTTGGTGAGGAGTGAGGAGGAATACTAACAGAGCCGTCCTTTCACAGGGGACTTCACAGGGCTCCGCGCTGCCTGAATCCGGGCTTTGTGTCCCCGGGGCCGGCCATTGTGTCATCGTACAAGCCGCCTTTTCAGGAGAGGGGAAACGAAGATGCCAAAGAGGGTGGGCGGAGGAGGGATGAGGCATCAAATGCCCCCCAGCCAAATATTTTGTAGAGGTCTCGGCTTGGCCCACCACTTATCTCCGTCCGCACAATGCGTCTCCTCAGCGATGCGCCCGCAGGGTTAAAAAAATTGAAATGCAAAATGCATCGCTGACAACAAAGCGAAACTTCTTTTTTGGCCAAAGCTGAACTCCAGGAGAAGAAGGCCATACATATTTGTATTTCTGTCCATCCAGTCCTGAGATTTACACAGCTCCGCTACGCAGGATAGCCCTGCAGGGACAGAGGTCTGTTCTATTGCAGTCAAGTAAGGTTAGAGGGTCCTGCCCCTCCCCCCAGCCTGTGGCTGGACAGTGAAAGAAGAAGCAGCAGACTGAGGAGCTCATCTTTTTGTCACTCTGCTCCCCCCTACTGTCAACATGCTCATTGTTGGCAAAAGAAAGCAAACAATTGGCTTGTGCTGCTTCTCTCTTTCCCAGCCTGCGGGCTTGAGTGACACCCTGCATGTGAGTGCGTCATAGCCCCGCCCCCTGTACACTGCGCTTTATACTCATAGGTGTAGTTTGTAGTTTGCATAGCTATTCATACAGTGAAACTGCTGTGCAATAACAGGGCAAAATTATATGTTCTTTATATATTTCCTCTACAGGGCGAATGTTACTCATTCATAAAAATTCGAGTGAAACAGAAAAATACCACATTGTGGCCACTAGATGAAGATGGAGCTGTGCACCTTCCCAATGCAAGCCACATGTCATTCATTCCTAAAGAAATAGAGTGAATCAGGAAAATTCCACATCGTGGCAATTAGATAAGGTTGGAGCCATGCAAATTTCCTCTACGGGTCTAAATGTCATTCATTCTTAAAAAAAAAAAAAAAATAGAAGGAAACAGGAAAATACCACATTGTGGCCACTAGAGGGGGATGGAGTCATTCACTTTTCCTGTACAAGTTGAATAATATTCGTTCTTTAAAAATAGAGCAAAACAGGAAACACCACATAGTGGCCACTAGATGGTAATGGAGCTTCTGCAACTTTCCTGTACATGTCGAATATTATTCTTAAAAAAAAATAGAGGGAATCAGAAAAATACTAAATTGTGGCCACTAGATTAGGATAGAGCTATGATAATTTCCTCTACAGATCGAATGCTATTTCATTATTCAATATATTCTGAATAAGGAAAATACGGCATTGTGGCCACTAGATGGAGCTGATGACCATAGAAAATAAATACTTTTTTCCTCTAATCATCATCTCCATCTAGTGGCCATAATGCAGTGTTTTCCAGAACCGCTCTATTTTTCTGATTAGATAACATAGAGGGAATAGAAGGAGAACATTTGACTTTGCCCCATACGAATGTACCAGCAGTCTGATAGCTATGCAATCTTTTATGAATACACCCTCTGAATTATTAAGGACCGCCCAATGCCGACAAAAGGCCAAAGCAGAAGATGACCAAGCATGTCACCTGACCGGTCACCTGAAGACACCAGAATGTGATAAGTAAAAAAATAAAAGCATAACAAATTGCTGGAAAAGGGTGGTCTCAAGGTCAGGTCCCTCGGGGGAGGAGCATGGCTTTAAATGTATTTTATGCAAGTACCTACATCTGTCTACATATAACCCTCCTGTCATCTACTTTACAGCTGCATTCCAATGCAAGACTAGCACTAATTGCCAAGGTCTTCTGCCTGCTTGTGCTAACAGGGAACTTGCTGACAGGAGGGAAGAGCAGAGTGAGCAGAATTGGTAACCTATTACTGTGTTCGAGCTCCTCCTTTGTCCAATCAGCAGGCTGGGGGCTTGGAGGATCCGCAGGCTGTGGGGTTGAAGGATCAGCTGGCTGTGGGGTTTGGAGGATCAGCAGGCTGTGGGGTTGAAGGATCAGCAGGCTGGGGCATTGAGGATCCGCAGGCTGTGGGGTAGAAGGATCAGCTGGCTGTGGGGTTCGGAGGATCAGCAGGCTGGGGCATTTGAGGATCAGGAGGCTGGGGGCTTGGAGGATCAGCAGGTTGCAGTGTTGCAGGATCAGCAGGCTGGTGGCTGAGAGGAACAGCAGGCTGGGGACTTGGAGGATCAGCAGGCTGCAGGATTGAAGGATCACCATGCTGGGGACTCAGAGGATCAGCAGGCTGGGGGCTTGGAGGATCAGCAGTCTGGGAGCCTGGAGGATCAGCAGACTGGGAGCTTGGAGGATCAGCAGTCTGGGGGCTTGGAGGATCAGCAGTCTGGGGGCTTGGAGGATCAGCAGGCTGTGGGGTTGAAGGATCAGCAGTCTGGGGACTTGGAGGATCAGCAGGCTGCGGAGTTGAAGGATCAACAGGCTGTGGGCTTCTAGGACCAGCAGGCTGCGGTGATGAAGCATCAGCAGGCTGGGGGCTTGGAAGATCAGGAGGCTGGTGGTTTTGAGGTTCAGCAGGCTGGGGGCTTGGAGGATCATCAGGTTGGGGGCTTGGAGGATCAACGGGCTGCAGGGTTTAAGGATCAGCAGGGGGACTTGGAGGAACAACAGGCTGGGGACTTGGAGGATCAGCAGGCTGCGGTGATGAAGGATCAGCAGGCTGGGGGCTTGGAAGATCAGGAGGCTGGTGGCTTTGAGGTTCAGCAGGCTGGGGACTTGGAGGATCAGCAGGCTGGGGGCTTGGAAGATCAGCAGGCTGGGGGCTTGGAAGATCAACAGGCTGCAGGGTTAAAGGATCAGCAGGCTGGGGACTTGGAGGATCAGCAGGCTGGGGACTCGGAGGATCAACAGGCTGGGGTCTTGGAGGATCAACAGGCTGGGAACTTGGAACATCAGCAGGTTGGGGACTTGGAGGATCAGCAGGCTGCAGGGTTGAAGGATCAGCAAGCTGGGGGCTTGGTGGTGACACCACTGTATTCCTTAGCTCTAGTGGTGATGTCACCCACCATGCTTTGCTGTCTGGCAGAGGTATACGAATCACTAAAGTCGGCAGACAGAATTACAAATGCAGGCAGTTTGCATGCGTACCCACATTTTAGTCCTGGTCCTGGAACATGGTTAACTCCACCCACAGTCTACCCGAGGATCGCCCTTTGACTGGAAGGTCCCACCATGACCCCACCCAAATCCCATCTCTAATAATGGCCAAGTGCATCCCCCATAACCATGATGAATACCTTATTGAGTTACTGAATATGCATAGTAAATCAAAAAATGGCGATGCCTTGATCCCGGGACATAGCCCTGGACACAGCATCATCAGGACTGAGGTCCAAGATCTAGGACTATCCCATCAAATCCGGGACAGTTGGCAACTATGCTATTGTATCCAGTTATTTTGTAGACTTTTAACAGTGTATTCTTTTCTATGGAATACGGCTGGCCACTCCTGAAAATGGCCATTGCCTGGCTGGAGATGGGAATGGCCACACGGATTAAAAGACATTGAGGGAAGAGGAGACATTGTAACTGCTCGAAAAACTTCAACCTGGAGTGTGTTAACGTCCTTCTAGTCCCCAATCTCAGCCCTCCACCGATATAAAAAATTGACTTTATAGGGCAATTCGAGTGTCAGAAATGATGTATGACTTCATATTATGCCGCGAGATTCCCGTTAATGGCCCAGGAGTGTTTTACAAGATACTTAATGAATTTTATTTTCGCGCGGCAAAAGGTCTCCAGTGTCCTGACCTTTTCCTCAGCAAGCCGACCGACCGTCCAGCACTGCCATCCCAGTTCTCCTCCAGAGCCTTCGGGCTTGATAAGATTTTACAACTCATTCTGGCCACGTCCCAAGAAAACGCCACGTGCCGCCGAGCCCCTGAATGAAGGATCTGACCGGACGGGTCGCTGATTGCGGGCACTCGTTCGTTTACGATAATAGGATTCATATTGTGACTTTTTTTTATCTGGCAAATCGGTATAAATAGCAAACAAACAAAAAAAGAAGCTCTTTAACCCTTTTCTGCTGGTTGGAGCCAACTCTTTAAGGGCGTTATAGCGCCGGGGCCTTTCCAATTATGCGATGAATGTGTTTGGCTGTCACAATGGTCATGTGACTACTGTCACTAAAAGTAACCAGAGCTGTTGATGACAGTGCCTTCACAGTGCTGTGGGGGGCGCAATTGAGTGCTTTCCCGGTGTTGGTATTACGCAATTGAGCAGCAGCGTAAGTACCGGAACATGACCTGGTATCAGCCTATATAAGTCCCAATACAGCGGGGCTGGAGTGTAAGAGAAAGAAGCGGCACAAGGAACCAATCAGTTTATGTGCTGACAAGGAACACGTTGAAAGGAGGAGACAGCAAAGTGACTGAGGAATGAGCTCATGACTGCGCTGCTTCTATTTTCACTGTCCAGTCACAGGTTGGGGCCTCGTCCGGGATCGTCTGAGCTCAGAGGAAGTAGTTTAAATGCTGCTGGCCATCAGACTGAAGGCATCCAGCGGCAGAATAAAAGTATTGTGAGGAAAACCCTCTCTGTTGAAGCTGAATATTGCGGCAAGAGCTAGTTTTGTTATTTTATTTATTTGTAATTGTATTTATTTGTTTTTTTTATTTATTTGTTATTTTATTTATTTGTAATTGTATGTATTTGTAAATTGTATTTATTTGTTTTTTTTTTTTTTTTATTTGTTATTTTATTTATTTGTAATTGTATTTATTCGTTTTTTTTTATTTATTTGTTATTTTATTTATTTGTTATTTTTTTATTTGTTATTGTATTTATTTATTTTTTATTTATTTGTTATTTTATTTATTTGTAATTGTATGTATTTGTAATTGTATTTATTAGTTTTTTTTTTAAATTTATTTGTTATTTTATTTATTTGTAATTGTATTTATTTGTTTTTTTTATTTATTTGTTATTTTATTTATTTATTATTTTTTTATTTGTTATTGTATTTATTTATTTATTTTTATTTATTTGTTATTTTATTTATTTGTGTTTTTTTTATTTATTTGTTATTTTATTTATTTGTTATTTTTTTTATTTGTTATTGTATTTATTTGTTTTTTATTTATTTGTTATTTTATTTATTTTTAATTGTATTTATTTGTTTTTTTTTAATTTATTTATTTGTTATTGTATTTAATTTTGTTATGTGAAGGGCTATTTATTTTTCACCCTGTTGGTATTGCGTTGAGTTCTGCTTTGAGTACTGTGTACCAAAAAAAAAAACTACAATTTTTTGCATTTTTTTTTTTTCCGGCCTTTTTCTATTTCAGTGCCGCTGATCCCCTCCCGCCTTTTTTTCAGCCATTTCCTGTCCACACGCACTCTCGCCTGCATTGATGATGGGCAGTCCTACTTTAAATCAGCTAAACACATTCCATGTGCATTAAAACAATAGATGTACATTATTTTTTATTTTTTTGTGTGTTTACAATATACCATATATACTCGAGTATAAGCCGAGTTTTTCAGCACATTTTTTGTGCTGAAAGTGCCCCCCTCGGCTTAAACTCGAGTCAATCACTTTTCTGCAGCAGAGAATGACATTTTCGGAACCGATTTTGGGGCCCTGTATCTTGGGGCCAATTGGTGCTAGGAACCCCAAATTTGGTGTGCAAACCCAGTGGAACTAGCACTACAACATATCCCAAGCTGGGATTCCTAGCACCAAGTGTTCCTGAGATACAGGGCCCCAAATTCGGTTTGGAA
The DNA here is from genome assembly GCA_037952925.1 of Lithobates clamitans. Classification (NCBI taxonomy): domain Eukaryota; kingdom Metazoa; phylum Chordata; class Amphibia; order Anura; family Ranidae; genus Lithobates; species Lithobates clamitans. The sequence continues at coordinate 78,481 of JBBGZY010001418.1, forward strand.
AATGTCATTCTCTGCTGCAGAAAAGTTTCCGAAGCCAATTCGGGGCCCCGTATCTCAGGGCCACTTGGTGCTAGGATCCCCAGCTTTGGATATGTTGTAGTGCTAGTTCCACTGGGTTTGCACACCACATTTGGGGTTCCTAGCACCAAGTGGCCCCCGAGATACGGGGCCCCAAAGTCAGTCAATTGTGTCCATCTGCAGCTATGTCATTTCGGGACCCTTTGGGTCCAGAGACCCCAAATTTTGGCTGCAGCTAGGGGACATCTAGGAACCCTTAACTACCGAGTTTGAAGTTCAGGGAACCTATGGCTGCAAATGAGCACAGTGAGGCTGCAAATGGGCACAGTGAGGCTGCAAATGGGAACAGTGAGGCTGCAAATGGGCATTGTTGACCCTCTTTTCCACTTACAGTAGCTGTGCATTTCTCACCCTCGTCTTATACTCGAGTCAATACGTTTTCCCAGTTTTTTGTGGTAAAATTAGGTGCCTCGGCTTATATTCGGGTCGGCTTATACTCGAGTATATACGGTATTTGTATAAACTATTGGATATTGTACCCTTGCTGTACTATTCAATGAATTTCATTAATTGTACATTCTTTATTTGAAAAAAAATCTGAATAAAATCTTTGAAAAGAAAAAAACAAACAAACAATAGACTTACAATGCTATACATTTAATTTTATTTCTAAAACAGCCCGTGTAGAAAAGCCTGTCCTCTGTCAGCATATCTGCATGGAAACAGTGGTCTCTTTGCAGAGGTCCAACATGCCTTCCTGATGCTTCAGAGCCATAGCTCTCCAATTAGCAAGGAGTATGAGCTTTTAGAGATGAGCACTATATTACCAAAAGTATTGGGACAACTGCCTTTACACGCACACAAACTCTAATGGCATCCCAGTCTTAGTTAGCTAAGAGTTAGCTTAGTTAGCTCTGTCTCAGCAGGGAAGGGAGTGGCAGACCTCTGCAGAGAGACCACTGCTTCCGCACAGCAATGACACAGGTTTTAGCCATTCTCTACCAAATCCAAAATGAATACGGGAGAGGATGTTTTTGCACGGTGCGCAGGCTTTAGATATACAAACGGAGCTAGGCCAGCAAGCTAAAAGCCTAGGCAATTCCACGAGGCCGTCCTTCCTTCCAACCCCCCCCCCCCACAGCATAAGGGGATTAATCAACCTGGGACAACATCTGTCAGACCATTGAGTCCCTCTCTGTTGTTATCTGCTGCCTGCACTCGAGGCAAGCGCCCGTGTAATATTCAGCTCCATTATCTCCCCGCTCCACACAGGCGCACAAAGCCCGGCCATGTTCAGCTCACCACCAGCGGAGGAACTTGGCAGCCGCCAGAAGCCACTTGCCAACTCTCCTTGAACTTCCCCGAGTCTTCTGGAAATTCAAATGTTCTCCCAGAACATCCAGAGCCGATTTCCACAGACTGCGGAGCCAAGAAAGAGCCATTCCAAATGGGGGGGGGGGGGGATTCACCTTTATTGCTTTTTGTGTTTTTTTTTTTTTTTATTTATGTTTTTTTTTTTTCTCCCTGCAGTCACAGCTAGGCATTGAAATATACATAAGTATTACAGGACACTGATGATGAGCTAATCAATTTGATTTGGCAGAACAGGCAAATCAGAATTCACCCATTTTCCAGAATACGCGAGCGCCGATTTACCGGATCCGTGAAGAATCGCACAATGAATTTATTCATTCAATGGAATTTCACCCAATTTCATTTCCAATTAACAGCTTCTTTCTTTCATTCTTTTTTCTTCTTTTTTTTTTCATTCAGACTATTTTCAGTTTTTTACAGTGTTATCAATAGATTTTTTTTTTTATACTGGACCCAGGGAGACTCTGATAAGGACCCTGATGTAAGGTGGAGCTCTGATGTAAGGAGGACTTTGATGGGGACTCTGATGTAAGCGAAACTCTAATAGGGACCCTGATGTAAGAGAACTCTGACATGGACCCCGATTTAAGGGGGAACCCTGATTTATGGGGGGACTCTGACAGGGATCCTGATGTAAGGAGAACTCTGATAGGGATCCTGATGTAAGGGGGACTCTGATATGGACCCTGATTTAAGGGGGAACTCTGATAGGGACCCTGATGTAAGAGAACTATGATATGGACCCTGATTTATGGGGGAACTCTGATAGGGACCCTGATGTAAGAGAACTCTGATATGGACCCTGATGTAAGAGAACTCTGATATGGACCCTGATTTGTGGGGCAACTCTGAAAGGGATCCAAATGTAAGGAGAACTCTGATAGGGATCCTGATGTAAGGAGAACTCTGATAGGGATCCTGATGTAAGGGGAACTCTGATAGGGATTCTGATGTAAGGGTAACTCTGATAGGGACCCTGATTTATGGGAGAACACTAAAAGGGATCCAAATGTAAGGAGAACTCTGATAGGGATTCTGATGTAAGGGGGACTCTGATAGGGATTCTGATGTAAGGGGGACTCTGATAGGGATTCTGATGTAAGCGGAACTCTGATATGGATCATGATGTAAGGGGGGACTCAAATATGGACCCTGATTTAAGGGGGAACTCTGATAGGGACCCTGATGTAAGAGAACTATGATATGGACCCTGATTTATGGGGGAACTCTGATAGGGACCCTGATGTAAGAGAACTCTGATATGGACCCTAATTTATGGGGGAACTCTGAAAGGGATCCTGATGTAAGGGGAACTCTGATAGGGATTCTGATGTAAGGGGGACTCTGATAGTGATCCTGATGTAAGGGGAACTCGAATATGGACCCTGATTTAAGGGGGAACTCTGAGAGGGACGCTGATGTAAGGGGAACTCTGATAGGGATCCTGATTTAAGGGGGAACTCTGATATGGACCCTGATTTAAGGGGGGACTCTGATAGGGATCCTGATATAAGAGAACTCTGATATGGACCCCGATTTAAGGGGGAACCCTGATTTATGGGGGGCTCTGATAGGGATCCTGATGTAAGGGTAACTCTGATAGGGATCCTGATGTAAGAGAACTCTGATATGGACCCCGATTTAAGGGGGAACCCTGATTTATGGGGGGCTCTGATAGGGATCCTGATGTAAGGGTAACTCTGATAGGGATCCTGATGTAAGAGAACTTTGATATGGACCCCGATTTAAGGGGGAACCCTGATTTATGGGGGGCTCTGATAGGGATCCTGATGTAAGGGTAACTCTGATAGGGATCCTGATGTAAGGAGAACTCTGATATGGATCCTGATTTAAGAGAACTCTGATATGGACCCCGATTTAAGGGGGAACCCTGATTTATGGGCGGACTCTGATAGGGATCCTGATGTAAGGGTAACTTTGATAAGGATCCTGATGTAAGGAGAAATCTGAAATGGCCCCTGATTTAAAGGGGAACTCTGATAGGGATCCTGATGTAAGAAGAACTTGAATATGGACCCTGATTTAAGGGGGAACTCTGATAGGGACCCTGATGTAAGGGGAACTCTAAAGGGGACCCTGATGTAAGTGGGAGCTCTTTAATAAACTGATTTTTTTCAGCCTGCAAATATTTGTGACATATATAATGCGGTCCTCGTACTGAAAAGTTTGGAGATCACGGCTTTAAGGTAAAAGCTGAAAATTGTCCTGCCTTTGCCCCATTCACCTGTCTGCACACCTCTGCCCCATGTTAATTAGGAATGTTTGCACCTAAGGAACATATCGGCTCACTCCTGGCTTAGTTGCCAATTCCTCCCTAATGAAAATGTAGCGAACCCTCACCCCCATCCGATGAAAGGAGCAATTCGAAAACCGGAGAATTCCAGCCTGGAACTGCGACGGTTTTATAGAATTCTGAGGCTCCTACGTGACGCTCCGTCGTAACTTAATATGCCGAACCCTAACAGGAACTCGGCTCGCAATGTATTTTATTGTGAACTTCACAGCAGAATGCAGCCCAGATGGTAATGCCGCTGTTGGTTTTACAAGCTCGAGTCTGCGATCCCTTATGGGCAGTGAAACGACTCGAGTCATTTTCATTGTTAATGAATCAGAAGGAACGGAACTTAGACTCATCATAAAAATCTGCCTCTCTCGGTTTGTCCTCGCCATTGATCGGTCATAAAAAGTAGCATCAGAGAGCTGTAGATGGTGGTTTACTTGGTGAAGTTCAGCGAGGTTTCGCAAGAAACCCCTTTGTTTTTCTCTCATCTGAGCCAAATCTTCTCCCTGAGACCGACAAAGCATGTGTGAAATAGTCCAACGGCTTTATGCAAATGGGGAAAGAGCTCAGTCTTCTGGAACTCTGAAACTATTCAGTTTAGTTTCCAGAATCACAAAACATCTAAAGAGCTTTGGCTGCAGGAAGTTAGATTTCTCTACAATCTGTAATGGCCCGAAAAAGAAAAAAGGAGTGTGGAGTTTATCAGTTCAAACTATTGAAAGTGTCTGGTGGGGGGGAGTCTCTCACTCATTTTTGATACACACTATGGACAAAAACCTGCAGATACCTGACTATATCAAATCTACTATATGGCTCAGGTCGGCCATACATGGTTTGAAATTCGGCAGGTCCAGCAGGGAGCAGCTGAATTTCGATCCATATATGGGGACGATGTTTGCCCAGAAATCAGTCTACCGATGGAATTCTGTACAACCAACCTGTGGATAAATGGCTCACGATCAGCGCCGGAGGATATCGTTGGCAGCGCTGATCATTGTGGACTTCCCCAATAGTTCAGCGGGAGTGATTCTCTCGTCCACCTCGAATGTGTGGATGGGGGAATTGGGTCATCGGGTCTGAATCATCTATGGGCCGCTTTAAAGTATGTATCAAATGATCGAGTTTAGATGTTTCCAATGATTGGGTCTGGTAATTAACATTTCAGACAATTGTGTACTTGTGGTAACAGGTTGGGGAAGGCCCTTTACTGTTCCAGTGTGACTGTATCCCTGTGTACAAAGCCAACTTCATAAAGACATGGTTTGATCAGTATGGTGTGGAGCACTGACCTCAACCCTACTGATCACCTTCCTTAAAGCGGAGTCCCACCCAAAAGTGGAACTTCAGCTTTAAAGCCTACTCCCCGACTCCGTCTTTGCTTTTGGGGGGGGGGGGGGGGTGGTGAGCAGGTACCCGATTTTGACAGGTACCTGCTCTCACTTGCATTCTGTTTGCCTTAGGCGATGGTAGCAGAAGTTCTCCTTCCCAAAGTCTTCTGGGACCTGTCACTTGGGGACCAGTCACAGCATGCAGCTCCACTTGCGCATGTGCAAGCTGTCACAGCCGGGTGCCCATAGTAGAGATGCTGGCGCCACCAAGAGAGGACACGGGGAGAACACGGGGAGAACGCAGCTGTGGTGAGCTAACTGCTGGATTGTGGGACAGGTGAGTGTCTGTTTATTAAAAGTCAGCAGCTACACTTTTTGTAGCTGCTGCTGATTTTTAATAAACAAACAAATGACTGGAACTCTGCTTTAAAGATATGATTTTATGAGTTTAGTGTGGGGGAACTTGAGTGGCCTGTTTAGAGCCTTAACCTCAACCCTACTGATTACCATCCATAAATAGATGGTTGATGAGTTTGGTGTGGAGGAACTCGAGTGTCCTGCACAGAGCCCTGACCTCAACCCTACTGATCACAATCCATAAAGACAGGACTTGATGAGTTTGGTGTGGAGGAACTCGAGTGGCCTGCACAGAGCCTTGACTTCAACCCTGCTGATCACCATCCATGAAGGCGTGGTTGATGAGTTTGGTGTGAGGAAACTTAAGTGGCCTACTTAGAGCCTTGACCTTAACCCTACTAATCACAATCCATAAAGTCATGGTTGAGGCGTTTGGCAAAGAGGAACTTGAGGGGCCTCCACAGAGACTTGACCTCAGCCCTACTGTTTACCATCCACAAAGACATAGTTTGATGAGTTTGGTGTGGGGGAACCTAAGTGGACTACACAGAGCTATGACCTTAACCCTACTGATCACAATCCATAAAGTCATGGTTGAGGCGTTAGGCGTAGAGGAACTTGAGGGGCCTGCACAGAGACTTGACCTCAGCCCTACTAATCACCATCCACAAAGACATAGTTTGATGAGTTTCTTGTGGGGGAACTTAAGTGGCCTGCACAGAGCCTTGACCTCAACCCTACAGATCACCATGCTTAAAGAGATGGTTTATGATTTTGTTGTGGGGGAACTTAAGTGACCTGTGCAGAGTCTTGACCTCAACCCTACTGATCACCATCCTTAAAGACACGGTTGATGAGTTTGGTGTGGGGGAACTTAAGTGGCCTGCACAGAGCATGGATCTCAACCCTACTGATCACCATCCTTAAAGAGATGGTTTATGAGTTTGGTGTGAGGGAACTTAAGTGACCTGTGCAGAGCCTTGATCTCAACCCTACTGATCACCATCCTTAAAGACACGGTTGATGAGTTTATTAGGAATGGGCCTGGTCTTCAAGTGGTTAACGTGTTAAAGATTATAAAGATATTGATTATTTATTGATTATCTAAATATTCATATTTATTGATTGTGATTACATACACTTTGAATGCTGAATTAAACAGAACAATGCTTAGTGCGACTTCACACATCCTTCACCTTCCATACAACTAACATACAGAGTGCGTCTGATGCGTCCACTTAGCCTATCAAGTAGGGTTTTTAGATTTCGGAGGTGTTTTTTAGCTGAGCAGCTGCATTCATTAAAAGCCGCATCCCTAATTCCATTTTAATCTCGCTGAATGGGATGCAACGTAATATATTATTTAATACATCCTTTTAATTTAGGAAGAGAAGAAAATGAGCTGTTTGGGATGAAGCCGAGGTCTGCGGAGGATCCGCAGCGGTAATTATACTGGATACAATTCTCTGCGCGTTTTACAAAACGCCGGCCTATCGACGCCATACCGGTTTAGCATCTTCTGGGTAAATTAATTACAACTGAACTTTTTCAGGCTAAAAACACAGTTTTAATTAGATTAATTGTTTTGTTATGATATAGTGTTATTACGGCAATTTAATTAGTTTCTGCGCGGCACCAAAGTGTGGGCGTTGGGTGCTTTTGTTTGTTCTTGTGTTTCATTATGTGTATGTGAGACTTGGGCTACCATTCACCTGTCCAATCTCGGCTTTAGAACACTGATAGACAGGCGGGACAAAGAATGTTCACTGGAATAAACTGGGTGTAGAATATAACACTAGGAGAAGCAGATAAGTAAACAAGTATTGGGTGGAATAAACAAATACCTAAACAAATAAATACATTACTTACTTTTTCTTTTTTTTTTTTTATTAAATCAAGCTGGTATAGAAACCTTGTATGACCAATTTATGTATGTATGCAGGTTTTTTTATGTGTGTGTTTTGTTCTGTTTTGTATGTATATAGCTTCTCTAATTGCTAAAATTATTCATTCTTTTTCTTTTGTTTTGTTGTCGTTTTTTGAAAATTAATAAAAACGTAAATCTAAAAAAAAAATAAAATACATTACTTACCACCTATGACGAGTAGGAGGAGGGATAGTGCCCGATTTTTGAGTTGGTGTCAGTGGGAGGAATAGTACCCTGTCATTGGTGTTAGTGGGAGAAATAGTGCCCCATCATTGGTGTCAGCAGGAGGAATAGTGCCCCATCATTGGTGTCAGTGGGAGAAATAGGGCACTATCGTTGGTCTCAGTGGGAGGAATAGTGCCCCATCATTGGTGTCAGTGTGAGGAATAGTGCCCCATCATTGGTGTCAGTGTGAGGAATAGTGCCCCATCATTGGTGTCAGTGGAAGGAATAGTGTCCCATCATTGGTGTCAGTGTGAGGAATAGTGCCCCATCATTGGTGTCAGTGGAAGGAATAGTGTCCCATCGTAAGCTCTAAGGAGCAGGGCCCTCTGATTCCTACTGTATCAAAGTGTATTGTATTTGTACTGTCTACCCTCAAGTTGTAAAGCGCTACGTAAACTGTAAACGCTATATAAATCCTGTATAATAATAATAATAATAATCATTGGTGTCAGTGGGAGGAATAGTGCCCCATCATTGGTATCAGTGGAAGGAATAGTGCCCCATCATTGGTGTTAGTGGAAGGAATAGTGTCCCATCATTGGTGTCAGTGGAAGGAATAGTGCTCCATCATTGGTGTCAGTGAGAGGAATAGTGTCCCATCATTGGTGTCAATGGAAGGAATAGTGCCCCATCATTGGTGTCAGTGGGAGGAATAGTGCCCCATCATTGGTGTTAGTGGAAGGAATAGTGTCCCATCATTGGTGTCAGTGGAAGGAATAGTGCCCCATCATTGGTATCAGTGGAAGGAATAGTGCCCCATCATTGGTGTCAGTGGGAGGAATAGTGCCCCATCATTGGTGTCAGTGAGAGGAATAGTGTCCCATCATTGGTGTCAATGGAAGGAATAGTGTCTCATCATTGGTGTAAGTCAGTGGAAGGAATAGTGTCTCATGGTGTCAAACCCAAACCAACTGTATACTGATCTTATATACACTGATTTAAATGCAACCATTATGTCTATAATATTAGATAATAATATAATTTTCAATATTTTAAAGCTGACTTACAGTTTAACCCGGGAAATAATTGTAATAATTGTGTTTCCTGTTCTGCAAATTTCTCCAAAGTCTCCTTGCTTGACACATCATCTTTCTTTCTAACAATAGGAAACAATGTATCTGGTAAGTCTTTAAAATCCTTTGTTGCCGGCTAAATTCTAATAATTTGGGGCCCTTTTTACAATAAAACAAACATAAAAAGAAAACACATTAATGCTAAATTGTTCTCCTGACATTAATAGTGGGAGAATAGTTGTCGTATCGTTAAAAAACATTTTGAAATTTGCATAATCAGTTTGTCCCAAATGAGTAGTTTAGCAATTAGACTCTCGGCTTCCCGAGCCGGACTTGCCAGTCACCTTGAATTATCTCATTGCCCTTGATGAATGGCGAATGGAAAGTATGTCCGTGTGTATGTGTGCGCACGCGTGTGTTTGTGTGTGCGTGTACATACGTGTGTACATTGGGTTATTATCATGAGTCTACTTCACAGGAACCTTCTGGTCAGATTTTCTAGTCTGGTATGGAAATCTTTCCATTAAAGTTAAACTCCATCATTTAATGAGGTTTAGTATTCTTAAAAAAATCATAAATGGATTTTTTTTTATAACTATGTAACTCTTTATTTAGTAGAGGTATTTATATCTTTCTGATACAATACAATTACAATTATTACAAAAATAATAATAAATAAATACATATTAGAAAAACAAACAATATAATAAATGTATAATGAATACATTATAATATTAATAATAATAATAATAATAATAATAATAATAATAATAATAATAACTAATAAATAAATACATAATATAATAAATATATAATACAGAAATTATATTATTATTATTATTAATAATAATAATAATAATAATAATAATATTAAATAATAAATAAATACATAATATCATTTTTAATAATAAATATATAATAAGAAATAATAATAATAACAATAATAATAATAATTTAAAAAATCATATTTATTTATTATGTATTTATTATATTGATTTTTATACTTTTTTTACTTGTTTATTTTATTATTATTTTAATATTATTATTATTTTTATTTTTATCATCATCATCAACATTATTATTAGTATTGTTGTTATTAATAATAATACTACTAATAATAAATGTTTGAATTATATGTCTAGGCATAGGTTTATTATATAGCACTGTCAATGTATGCAGCGCTTTACATAGATATTGTACATTCACATCAGTCACTGCCCACAAGGAGCTTACAATCTAAGGTGCTTACAATCTAAGGTCACAATCTCACATGCATACATACACCCACATGCATACCATGTAAAAAAAAAAAAAAAAAAGCAATATAATAGATAAATTAATAATATTTATAATAAAAAAGAAATAATAATAAGAAATAATAATAAGAAACAAAACAATTATAAAAAGCAATATAGTAAATATATACGTAATACATTATATTATTATAATAGTAATAATAATAATAATAATAAATAAAACATGTATAAAAGGCAATATAATAAATATATACTTAATAAATACTTACATTATATTATTATTATTATTATTATTATTATTATTATTATTATTATTATTATTAATAATAATAATAAATATTATTATAATAATAATAATAATAAATAAAACAGGTATAAAAATTTGTTTTAAAAATGTATACGTAATAAATACATACATTATATTATTATTAATATTACACATACTAGGGCCAATTAGACAGGTGCCAATTACCCTACCAGCATGTCTTTGGTGTGTGGGAGGAAACCCACGCAGGCGCAGGGAGAACATACAAACTCCAGGCAGGTCGTGCCATGGTTGGGATTCAAACAGATCTTATCCCTGGGTTCTACCTTGGATGGTCTGTATGTGATTACACCTTGCTCAGGAGCACTCACCCTTCCAGCCTGACATCTACCTATCAAAGTATTTGCATAACTCCTCCCACTGCTTGCATCAGGGGTGTTGGCTCCTGAGAGGAGTACAGAGACAGTGTGTTGGGATGTTTTCAGGAAGCTATATATAGTCCCTCCCACTGGATCTGCCCGTGTTGCATAGGGAAGCGCAGAGACCCAGTGATGACGTCACTGGCTCTAAAGTAAGGTATGTCATAAAAATACGTTATGTTATTAGCAGATCGATAAAAGGGAGGCGGGGGAGGATCAGGGAAGACAAAATATAAGCATCTCTTAGATTGTAAGCTCTAAGGAGCAGGGCCCTCTGATTGCTACTGTATTAAAGTGTATTGTATTTGTACTGTCTACCCTCAAGTTGTAAAGCGCTACGCAAACTGTTGGCGCTATATAAATACTGTATAATAATAATAATAATAATAAGCAGATAAGACTTCAGATTCAATAAATATCTCTTATATTTGCTCGGAGATCAGCGATAAGGAAATCACAGATAGAGATATTATCACAGTCATAATAAAATAGGAAGAGAAGATCTTGTCTGCAGATCACTGTCTTGGGCTGCTATGTCAGGTGGTGGTTCCCTGTGACCATGAGGGTCCAGGGAAGTCCCTGACCCCCGGATTAGATGAAGGGAGATGGATGGAGAGCGATGAACGGCGAGCCGCAGACGGGGCGGTTGTAGACAGTTGCTCGTCGTTATGGCGGTTAGTGACAGAGCTCTTTGTCCTCAGAATGAGACAATTGAATTAAAGAGCTCCCGGCTCAGCCCCGTCACTCCTAATTATGATAAACGACGAGCGTGTCGCTCCCGCTTCTTCCTGCCTTTCACTGCTGGATGTCGGCCGATCGAAACCTGTTCAGCGCCGAAAAAAAACGCGGCACAAAATACACTTCAGACGACAAGAAAAATCACTCGATGACTGCTGGAGATAGACAGCGAAGATTGCAATGGGGTTGGAATTTAAAATCTGCACCCCGATCTCCTGAGATTGTGTGAGGGAGGGACTGCGCCCTCCTGTTACATGTTCCTGTGCAAATTCCTCCATGGAGAAGCTTTGCTGGGCCCAAAAGGAGCATTTAGAAGATAAGGGGATCAGCACCTTATCACCAAAATTCTAATTAAAAAATCACTTTTTTTTTTTTAATCGGCAGCTTCCATTAAATTATTCAATTTAATTATTACATTTCATTTACAATATTATTTGTTTATATTTTGCCTTCCCTTGTTCCTTCCTCTCCCCTGAACAAGTGGGGAAAATAATTATTTGATCCCCTGCAGATTTTGCAAGTTTGCCCACCTACAAAGAAATGAAGGTTCTATCATTTTTATCATAGGTGTATTTTAACTGATAGAGACAGAATATCAACCAAAAATCCAGAAAAAAAACACATAATACAAATGTTATAAATGAAGTTGCAGTTCAGTGAGTAAAATAAGTATTTGATCCCCAAGCAAAACATGACTTAGTACTTGGCGGAGAAACCCTTGTTGGCAATGACAGAGGTCAGACATTTCTTGTAGTTGGTGACCAGGTTTGCACACATCTCAGGAGGGATTTTGGTCCACTCTTCTTTACAGATCTTCTCTAAATCTTTAAGGTTTCTTGGCTGTCTCTCGAAGTTTCAGCTCCCTCCATAAATATTCTTTAGGATTGAGGTCTGGAAACTGGCTAGGCCACTCCATGACCTTAATGCGCTTCTTCTTGAGCCACTCTTTTGTTGCCTTGGCTGGATGTTTTGGGTCCTTGTCATGCTGGAAGACCCATCCATGACCCATCAATGACCCATCATCGGTGTTCTGGCTGAGGGAAGAAAGTTCTCATCCAAGATTTTACAATACATGGTCCCCCATCCATTGGCCCCTCAATGCGGCAAAGTCAGCCTGTACCTTAAGCAGAGAAACAACCCCAAAGCATAATGTTTCCACCTCCGTGCTTGACTGTAGGGATGATGTTCTTAGGGTCAGAGTCAGCATTTTTCTTCCTCCAAACACGGCGAGTCGAGTTAACATCAAAGAGCTCAATTTTGGTCTCATCTGACCACAGCACTTTCTCCCAATCCTTCTCTGAATCTTAGATGTTCATTGGCAAACATCAGACAGGCCTGTACACGTGCCTTCTTGAGGGGGGGGACCTTGTGGGCACTGCAGGATTTCAATCCATGGTGGAGTATTTAGTGTTACCAATGGTTTGTTTGGCGACTGTGGTTCCAACTGCCTTGAGATCATTCACAAGCTCCTCCTGTGTAGTTCTGGGCTGATCCCTCACTTTTCCCAGGATCGTCCTTACCCTATGAGGCGATATCTTGCATGGAGCTACAGACCGAGGGCGATTGATGGTTTTTTAAATATTTCTTCCATTTGTGAATAATCGCTCCAACAGTTGTCTCTTTTTCACCAAGCTTCTTGCTGATGGCCTTATAGCCCATTACAGCCTTGTGCAGGTCTAAAATCTTGCCTCTGACGTTCTTTGGCCTTGTCCATGATGGTGAGTTTGAGCCCAGGTTCACACTGATGCGGGTTAGAAATTCGGCTGAACTCGCACAATTTCAAACTGGCAATGCCGTCCGACTTCGGGGTGCATTTGACAGACATCTGTGCGGGTTCGCGAAATTATTTACTTTTAGTCAACTAATAAAAAATTGGAGAATTTATATCAACAGTGGAGGGGACATCAACTATTGTTAATAGAACAGTTGATGTCCCACTCCACATTCAAGCCATTTGGCACATGGGACCCCAGTTTATATATCCAATTTTTTTTTCAGATCTGGATATGGTTCGTCTTCCATTGCTACCTCGCCAATGCTGTATATAGTTCTCAAGCGCAATGAAAGTGGTACCCCTGGGGTCCCTATTGTGCTTTAAGTCATAATGTTTTGAAACATTATGCTTATCGAGAACCTTTGCGGATATTAGCTATGTGCTCTCCCAACCTAACATGTAGCATCCTAATGTTGCGCCCCACGTATTCAAGACCGCAGGGGCACCTCAGAAAAGTAAACAACACATTTTGTTGGGCATGTAATGAAAGATCTAGTGGGGTATGTGACTCCCGTGCCGACTGAGGTGAATTCTGTCATTTTTCTACCACAGTGGGCGTTGATTTTGCACACTTGGCGTTTTCCACAGAGGTAATACCCCTTTAAATCTCAAAAAAAAAGGTTAGTCTAACTGGTGGATCGGGAATATTAGGTGCTATAGAGTGCCTCAGATTAGAAGCACCCCTAAAAATAACACAGGGTTGGTCAGACAGCAAAGGGCCTAAGACACGATCGTTCTTAATTACCGGCCAATGTCTCTTAATAATTCTTTTAATTGCCCAACGTTGGCTGGAATATGTAGTGAAGAAAGCCAAGCCAAAATCCTCTTTGTTGTCCACTCGAAGGGGTCTTTCACCCAAGAGTTCTCGACGTTCTCTATTGCTGATGTCTACTATCAAAGAGTCCAAAGCCTTGCTGTCATATCCTTTAGCCAGAAATCTAGTTCTCAGAATTGAAGCCTCTCTAAAAGGACTCATCTGAATTGGTACAGTTTTCGTTTTAGACGTAAAAAACTGGCCCTTAGGGACAGCCAACAACCAGGAATGATGATGACGACAGGAGTCCATAGGAATGTAGCCATTCCTATCCGTTGGTTTGAAGAAAGCAGATGTTACAATTCTCTCTTCTTGGATCGAAATCCTTAAATCTGGGAAATGAATTTTCCGTGGGACTTATCTCATGGCTGAGAATTATTCCCCTGTTATTGTTATTCAAATGGGACAGGAAGGCATGGGCAAATTGAACGTTACCATCCCATATCAAGAGGATGTCGTCAATTCATCTTTTCCACGTGAAAATCTCCGGACGCCTGTCGCGTAGAACCGTGTCTTCCTCCCATTTCCGACATGAAGAGATTGGCCATGCTTGGAGCAAACTTGGCTCCCATGGCCACTCCCTTAATTTGTAGGTAAAAAGCCCCACTGTGCCAGAAATAATTGTGTGCCATCGAGAAGTCCAACAGTTCCATTAAGAAATTATATATATAATAAATAATTCTAAAAATATATTTATGGGCAATCTTTAAAAATGTAAAAAAAAAAAAAGTAAAAGGAACAGTTTCTCTTTATTCTCATATACATTTTTTTTGCGCCCCCAGCCCCCCCCCCCCTATCTCCCTTAGCCCAGAAGCTCCTCAGCAGTTGGAAGGTTAATCTATAAATCCCTTTAAAATCGCGATTTCCTGGAGTGATTCTTAATTAAGACTAGCCCATGCTATCTCCAGTATCACCTCTTTAAAGATCATGGTTAAATAGCTTGCCATTGAAATCCTCTGTAATTAATTATTAACTGCGGAGGCCTTGTCTTGCTCTGACCCCTGCACCGCCAGGCGCATTTAGTCCTTGGCTTAAAGTAATTACATTTTTTACTGCTAGATGCTAATCATCCCCGAATGGAAGGCTGGAATCGGTTGGGCCCCCCTAATGTAAGACGCCTTATCGTTTTCCAGAGGTGGCCAATGTCGAGGGGGCCAGAGCAGGCGCCTGGAGCGGTGAGCGGGTGAAAAGTTTAAAACAAGTATTAAAATAAAATGTTAAAAGAGTTTGTGCTAGTACTATATATCCAATTACTATAGTACTATATATCCAATTACTATAGTACTATATATCCAATTACTATAGTACTATATATATCCAATTACTATAGTACTATATACCCAATTACTATAGTACTATATATATCCAATTACTATAGTACTATATATATCCAATTACTATAGTACTATATATCCAAATGTCTTATAACCACAATAATATATAATAAATAATAGAAATAATAATAATAATAATGTATTATTATAATATATAGTGTGTATATATCTATATATCTATATATCTATATATCTATCTATATATATATATATGTATAGATATATCTATATATATATATATATATATATATATATATTATTATTATTATTATTATACAGTATTTATATAGCGCCAACAGTTTATGTAGCGCTTTACAACTTGAGTGTAGACAGTACAAATACAATACAATTTGATACAGTAGGAATCAGAGGGCCCTGCTCCTTAGAGCTTACAATCTAAGAGGGGAGGTCAAGAGATACAAGAGGTAATAACTGTGGGTGATGTGCTGATTGAGAAGATAAATGTACAGTTGTTAGGTGGGGGCCAGATAGGCTTCTCTGAAGAGATGAGTTTTCAGGGATCGTCTAAAAGTGGATAAAGTAGGAGAAAAACGGACGGATTGGGGTAGAGCATTCCAGAGGATGGGGGAGGCTCTGGAGAAGTCCTGAAGGCGAGCATGGGATGAGGTGACAAGGGAGTTTGAGAGCAGGAGGTCTTGGGAGGAGCGAAGAGAACGATATATAGATATCTATATTTCTATATATATATATATATATCTATAGATAGATATAGATATCTATAGATATATATCTATATAGATATATATTTCTATATCTATCTATCTATCTATCTATCTATCTATCTATCTATCTATCTATCTATCTATCTATCTATCTATCTATCTATCTATCTATCTATCTATTACAATTATTTTTATATAATATGTACTATATATATATATATATATATATATATATATATATATATATATATATATATATATATATACATACACACACACTATATTCCCAAAAGTATTGGGACGCCTGCCTTTACACGCACATGAACTTTAATGGCATCCCAGTCTTAGTCTGTAGGGTTCAATATTGCGTTGGCCCACCCTTTGCAGCTATAGCAGCTTCAACTCTTCTGGGAAGGCTGTCCACAAGGTTTAGGAGTGTGTCTATGGGAATGTTTGACCATTCTTCCAGAAGCGCATTTGTGAAGTCAGGCACTGATGTTGGACAAGAAGGCCTGGCTCGGAGTCTCCACTTTAATTTATCTCAAAGGTGTTCTTTCGGGTTGAGGTCAGGACTCTGTGCAGGCCAGCCAAGTTCCACCCCAAACTCGCTCCTCCATGTCTTTATGGACCTTGCATTGTGCACTGGTCCAGATAATTTGGTGGAGGGGGGATTATGGGGTTGTTTTTCAGGGGTTGGGCTTGGCCTCTTAGTTCCAGTGAAGGGAATACCAAGACATTTTAGGCAATTATGGGCCTTGCTTTGTGCACTTTATTATTATTATTGTTATTTGTTATTATTCATTTGTTCCATTTAATTCGTTTAGAGACGGCATTTGTTATATATCGGATAATTCGTGACTTCAGATAAATTCGTATTCGTCTCGTTCGCTGAAAGACAAATTTGAAAGGAAATTCCAATACCTATCATTTAATAGTTAGTAATAGTTAAGTTATTATTAGTTAGTTATTTTTTCAGATTTTCTCATTTTCAGATTTTCAAATTTCCAATTTTAGAAGTTATGAATTTACCAATATTCTGAAAAAATTGTTAAACGGGTTAATCGTTAATTCGGATATTTCCCAATTAACGAATTTGTCAAAATTCGATAAAAAAAACGAATTCGTAACTAAATCAATTGCACATGTCTACTCTTGAGAGGAATACTGCGGCGGGGTGCTGTGAGGTTATCAGAAAGCCATGTAGAGCACCCTGCCGGCCCCTCCCACCAGCCATGGTCTGCCTACAATCCATAGAGAAGCACAGAGTCCTGGTGATTATGTCACTTGGTCAAGTAGAAGGTATGTAATAAAAACAGGTTTTATTCAAAAAGAGGGAGTTGGATGGGGACCCTGAAGTAAGGAGGGTCTCTAATGTGACTGTCTTGTAAGGAGGGAGTCGGATGGGGACCCTAATGGAGGGGCGGAATCTTATGGGGACCCTGAAGTAAGGAGGGTCTCTAATGCGACTGTCTTGTAAGGAGGGACTCAAATGGGGACCCTGATGTAGGGAAGGAATCTTATGGGGAGGAGGACTCTGATGGGACCCTCATTTAGGGGGGACTCTTATATAAAGGGGGTATTCTGATGGGAACTCTGATGCAGATCCTAATGTAAGGGGTCTCTAAAGTGACCATCATGTAAGGGGGGGCTCTGATGTAAGGGGGGTTTGATGTGACCGTCATGTAAGGGGGGGTGAGCTATGATGGGATCCTGATTTAAGGGGGGACTGACTCTGATGTAAAGGGAAATTCTGATAGGGACTCTGATACAGACCTTGACGTAAAGGGGTCTCTGATGTGACCATCAAGTAAGGAGGGACTCTGATGGGGACCCTGAAGTATGGAAGACTTTATAATGGAACTCTAATTTAAGGGGGGGCTGTGATGTAAGGGGGGTCTGATGGGCACTCTGATTCCAACCCTGACGTAAGGGGGTCTCTGATGTGGCTGTCAAGTAAGGGGGGGCTCTAATAAGGACCCTGAAGTAAGGACAATGATGGAACCCTAATTTAAGTGGGGACTCTAAAGAAAGGGGAAATTCTGATGACAACCCTGACGTAAAGGGGTCTCTGACGTGACCGTCATGTAAGGGGGGAGTATGATGGGGATCCTGAAGTAAGGAGGACTCTGATGGGACGCTAATTTGGGGGGGGGGGTGATGTGACTGTCATGTAAAGGGGGAGGGGGAATCTGATGGGGACACTGTTGTAAGGTGTGGGAGGGAGTCTTAAGAATACCCTAAAGTAAGAAAGACTCTGATGGGACCCTAATGTAAGGGGGTCTCTGATGTGAAGGGGGACTCTGAAGTAAGGGGGGGGTGATGTGACCGTCATTTAAGGGGGGCTCTGATGGGACACTGATGTAAGGTGGGGGGGTTGATGTGACCGTCATATAAGGGGGGCTCTGATGGGGACACTGATGTAAGGTGGGGGGGTTGATGTGACCGTCATATAAGGGGGGCTCTGATGGGACACTGATGGAAGGTGTGGGGGGGTTGATGTGACCATCATATAAGGGGGGCTCTGATGGGACACTGATTTAAGGTGGGGGGGTTGATGTGACCATCATATAAGGGGGGCTCTTATGGGGACACTAATGGAAGGTGTGGGGGGGTTGATGTGACCATCATATAAGGGGGGCTCTGATGGGACACTGATGTAAGGTGGGGGGGGTTGATGTGACCGTCATATAAGGGGGGCTCTGATGGGACACTGATGTAAGGTGGGGGGGTTGATGTGACCGTCATATAAGGGGGGCTCTGATGGGGACACTGATGTAAGGTGGGGGGGTTGATGTGACCGTCATATAAGGGGGGCTCTGATGGGACACTGATGGAAGGTGGGGGGGTTGATGTGACCATCATATAAGGGGGGGCTCTGATGGGACACTGATGGAAGGTGGGGGGGTTGATGTGACCGTCATATAAGGGGGGCTTTGATGGGACACTGATGTAAGGTGGGGGGGTTGATGTGACCGTCATATAAGGGGGGCTCTGATGGGACACTGATGTAAGGTGGGGGGGTTGATGTGCCCGTCATATAAAGGGGGCTCTGATGAGGACAGTAATGTAAGGGAGGACTCTGATGGGAACTCTAATGTAAAAGGGTCTCTTATGTGCTGCCATTAAGGGGGGGGGGGGGGGCTCATTCATTCATAAAACTTTTTTTTTTTTTGCGGAAAGCAAATTATCTAAAAATCAACAATGTATCCATATACTGAAAAAGCTCGGAATCCTCTGAAACAGACATTAGGTCATGACCCACCGACGCGTTTCGTTTCTTTACATAACTGCTGCCGAATAGCGGTTGATCAGGGAAGTCTAACACACTGGAAACCATTGCTGAGCCTTTCCATAGAATGCCGGCGGCAGCAGCAGCTCTTTTTTAATTGAGCTTTACTCCCCCATAACCGTAACCGCCATCTGCGTTTGAATTAGCGCGTGATTGTTCGGAGGAGCTTTGAAGGCGGTATCCATTGCGACGCGTCTGACTGAGCGATGAGTATTAATAGACAAATATCCGATTATGAAGAAGAATTTAGGGGCCCGCGGAGCACCATCGCCGCTTTAAACATCTCGCGTTTCAAGATCTAAAACGCCGTGTGATAATCAGCACGGCTGCCAATCACGGCGTTTTTTTTTTTTTTCTACTTTTTCTTTCAATAACCTTTTTTTTTTTTTTTCTTTATTCCTGTGGAGATCACAAGCGTTCCCAGATCAGTCACCAAAAAAGACATGAGACTCCGAATCTTCTCTGTTTCCCCCTCTGAAGGCGGAGAAAGGCTTTTTGCTTTAATCTGTATGGTAATTATCTCGTTTTAACCCCCTGCGGTGCGCGGGGAATGCCGCGGCCTAATGACGGCTTCTGCGTTTCGGCCGGCGTTGGGACTTGGCCCATTGGGAAGTGTTAGATAGAGGGGGGGGGCAGGGGGGGATGTAGGGAAAGGGGGGGGGGATTTTTAAAATAAAATCCTCTGATTTCTTATTCGCCTGTCAGTCTTCCTGTCACTCGGATGAACGTCGGCGCACGGCGGAGCGAGAAATAACGGATTAAGAGGTTAAGATCGGATTACGGGGTCGCCGCCAAGAGAACAACATCATTGGATGGATGGAGCGGCCCGCCGATCGGAAAATTATGGAAAGAAAGGAATTTCATAGACGGCCGCTTGGCCTGTCCCAGGATCAGACACAGCCGGGGAATTGGTATTTTCAGAGAGCGCCCCCCTGCCTCCCCAGACACACACACTAATGGGAACCTTAAGTAGATGAAATTAAGTTTATTAAAGAGTTTCCTCTCACTAAATTACAGCTTTCACTTTTTTTCATAACTTGCATCTCGGCGCTGCTAATCTCCTGCAGCCTCTTTGCAGTCACTTCCCGTCGGCATGCACGCCAGCAATGGCTGTAGAGGTCCCCACTGTGTGACGGTGACAATGCGGTTGTCACCTTATAACAGGAGGTGCTCAGACTAGACTAGGACCTTCACACCAGGGATTATTGTAACCTCTTCCCAATGGGGAAACACACTGTGCTGGGAGTGTGCTCACTGTGGATGGATGGATGGATGGATGGACGGATAGATAGATAGATAGATAGATAGATAGATAGATAGATAGATAGATAGATAGATAGATAGATAGATAGATAGATAGATAGATAGATAGATAGATTCACGGATGGATGGAAGAAGGAATATAGGGAGAGATGGATGTCAAAAAAAAGGAAGGATAGAGGGATGGATGGAAGGATGGAAGGAGAGATGTAGTGAGGGAAGAAGGGAGGGATAATGGAGGGATGAATGGATGGATGGATGGATGGATAAATGGATGCAAGCATGGAGGAATGGATGGATGGAAGAAAGTATAGAGAAAGAGAGGGATGCATGATGGATGGATGGATGAATGATTGATGGGTGCAAGGGTATATTCATGGATGGAAAGAGGAATGATGGAAAGATAGATTAATGGGTGAGTGGAAGGAGGGAGGAAATAAGAGAGGGATGGATGGATGGATGAATGGATGGAAGAAAGTATAGAGGGATAGATGGATGCATGATGGATGGATGGATGGATGGATGGATGGATGAATGGATGGAAGAAAGTATAGAGGGATAGATGGATGCATGATGGATGGATGGATGGATAGATTTATGGATGGATGGAAGGATGGATGGATGGATGGATGGAAGGAGGGATGTAGTGAGGGAAGGAGGGAGGAAAGGAGAGAGGGATGGTTGGATGGATGGATGGATGGATGGATGGATGGATGGATGGAAGGAGGGATGTAGTGAGGGAAGGAGAGAGGGATGGATGGATGGATGGATGGATGGAAGGAGGGATGTAGTGAGGGAAGGAGAGAGGGATGGATGGATGGATGGATGGATGGAAGGAGGGATGTAGTGAGGGAAGGAGAGGGGGATGGATGGATGGATGGAAGGAGGGATGTAGTGAGGGAAGGAGAGAGGGATGGATGGGTGGATGGATGGATGGATGGATGGATGGATGGAAGGAGGGAAGGAGAGAGGGATGGATGGATGGATGGAGGGATAATGTGAGAGAAAGAGAGAGCAATAAATGGAAGGATAGATGGAAAAATGAATGGATGGAGGGTTGGAGGGATGGATGGATGGATGGATGGATGGAAGGAAGTAGAGGGATAGACCGATGTATGATGGATGGAAGGATAGATTCATGGATAGATGTTAGGAAGGAGAGATGTAGTGAGGGAAGGAGGGATAGATTGATGCATAAATGGATGCAAGGATGGAGGGAGGGAAGAAAGTATAGAGGAATAGACGGATGCATGATGGATGGATGGATGGATGGATGGATGGATGGATGGATGGATGGATGCAAGGATATATTCATGGATGGAAGGAGGATAGATGGAAAGATAGATTCATGGATAGATTGAAGGTAGGATGTAGTAAGGGAAGGAGGGAGGAAATGAGAGATGGATGGATGGATGGATGGATGGATGGATGGATGGATGGAAGAAAGTATAGAGGGATAGATAGATGCATGATTGGATTCATGGATGGATACAAAGACAGATTCATGGATGGATGGATGGATGGATGGAAGGAGGGCTATAGTTAGAGAAGGAGGGAGGAAAGGAGAGAGGGATGGATAAATAGAAGAAAGTATAGAGCAACAGGCAGATACATGATGGATGGGTGGATGAATGAAGGATAGATTCATGGATGGATGGTAGGATATATTCATGGATGGATGGAAGGATAGATTCATGGATGGATGGAAGGATATATCCATGGATGGATGGAAGGATATATTCATGGATGGATGGAAGGATATATCCATGGATGGATGGAAGGATATATTCATGGATGGATGGAAGGATATATTCATGGATGGATGGAAGGAGGGATGTAGTGAGGGAAGGAGAGAGGAAAGGAGCGAGGGGTGGATGAATGGATGGAAGTATAGAGGGATAGACGGATGCATGATGGATGGATGCAAAGAAGGATAAATTAATAGATTAATGGATAGAAGGAGGATGGAAGGATAGATTAATATAGATAAGTGGATGGATGGATGGATAGAAGGAAGGATGTAGTGAGGGAAGGCGGGATGAATAGAGAGAGGGATAGATGGAAGAATGAATCAATGAATGCAAGGATAACAGAAGGGATGAATAGATGGATGGAAGAAAGTATAGAGGGATAGACAGAAGCACGATGGATGGATGGATGGATGGAAGGAGGGATGTAGTGAGGGAAGGAGAGAGGGATGGCTGGATGGAAGGATAGAGAGATAGGCGGATGAATCAATGGATGGAAGGATAGAGGGATGGACACATGAATGGATGGATGGAAGAAACTAGGGGGATAGACGGACAGATGGACACACATTATGTTAAGATGTGTAAATTACAAAGGCAGTTGAACAGAAGTGCAGCCTCTGTGTTGGGCAGGTAAGAAGGTTTATTTTGCGGTCCATCCAGAATGTGTTTTCTTGCTCCATATTTGGTATTTGGTATTTGGTGCAGAAGTCACCGTCCCAGCCCCCCCGGCTCTCACTATGTTCTCAGCCACATAGTACAATATGGCCCCTCAGTGCCTGCCAATCATTGTGGAGGGTCTCGGGTGATGCAGAGTTTAGGATGCGGAATGGCGCAGTTTGTAGGAAATGATAATGTTTATGGAGGGATGGAATCACACAACCTGCAGGGCCTTGGAAAGCAATCCCCGGCGCCTCCAACTGCAGCTTGGCAGCCAAGGATCGTCTTCGGTTTGGCATCTGCCAGGCTTGGTAATGCCCCCTTAGTGGCCGTACCCCGAGGCAGCCTGCCCTCCTCCCGGCCATAAAACATTATGATGTATGTATGGCCTGAAAACACCCGCCAGCCTGGCGAGCCGCCATATGCCAGCCATAAATACAGCGCATTCCCCGCAGCCAAGACCAACTTCCCTCTCCTCTCCTCGTTACTGATTGTGACCAAATCATTTCTACCAACGCACGGAGCAGAGACTCACCCAACTACAAGTCCCAGCCATGCACAGAGCAGAGACTCACCCAACTACAAGTCCCAGCCATGCACAGAGCAGAGACTCACCCAACTACAAGTCCCAGCCATGCTAAGAGCAGCTCACAGGAGTCTCAGGAGGGGAGCAGCGCCAAAATATTATAAATGATAAACTATATGGGATAGAAAGATTTAGTAAACAGACAGATAGATAGATAGATAGATAGATAGATAGATAGATAGATAGATAGATAGATAGATAGATAGATACACTAAATTCCAGCAATTTTGAGCTCATGGAAATCCATTACATAAACACACATTCTTCCAGAGATAAAGAAACTTGTGGTAGAATTCCACAATAGACGTTCTGTAGACCTGAATCTAGTAAGACGATCGGGGGAAACAGTACAGAGGGGCCCCCTAATTCAGTAACCCATGCTGTGGCTCCCATATGGAGTGATGTGGCCTTCAAGCTCTGGACCTTCTCCATAATTTCCTTCCTCCTGGAAGTCCCACCAAAATGTATGGTCTCCCCCTCACTCCTCCTTTACGTGTTAATTGGGTCATGAGTTCCATGCCAAACAAACCATCACAAACTTTGACAATTGTAACAAAATACGAGCGTCCTCCTCCAGCAGAGCCCCACCACCACCATAACAGATGCCATGTAACAATGGAGGTTTGTAAAGTAGCGAGTGGCATGTTGGCCTCTCCTACAGGACCATGGAGGAAAGCACTCAGATGGTAACCCATCAGAGACCCATGATTGGGACTCTATTAAGAAATCAGAGGCTGTAAATCAGTAGACGAGCTCATATTTCGCACAGCGTTCTTATTTTACAGATCGGCGGATACAGGAGGACAATGATACAATTCACAGGCTGGTAGGGCTCATTCAGCAGCCAATAAGGGTTAAGAGACAGAGAACGGGCCCTTGGCGTGGGAACCTCGGTGGAGTTTCGTGTAACCAGAGCCCGCTTCATTTGACCTACAGCTGACACAGCAACGCAGAGATAGGAACGTCGAGCGGCGCGGCCCCCAGAGAGGGTCAGCGTATCAGGATTCTTGTTTGACTGAGAACTCGCCACTAATGCGGGATCCATCATAATTACCACCAGACAGCTTTGCTCGTTCCTCGCTTTTTCCGTTACACGCCCGCCACAAAATGTATCCACAGTTTTGCTGCTTTAAAGAGAACCAGTCACAATGCGTTTTAAGCATGAATTGTTAGATTAGATTCAATTAGGATAATTTTGAAGATTCAATTAGGATAATTTATATTAGATTAGAATAAGGCAACCTAGCGTTCGAAATACCTGCATTAGCTTTTCTCTGCCTTTTTTTTATCCTAGAAGAACCCTAGAAATAATTGTGAGGTTTCAGGTAACCCTTGCAAAACCAATTAATTGGTGATCAGTTTGAAGAATGTTTCTTACATTGGTGGTCAGTGGGAAAAATGCCCCCTCTACAGTAGTGGTGACAATGCCAACCTTACAAACTGTTTTATTCTTTTCTGATCTATTCTATTCTATTATTTTCAATTCTATTCTATTCTGTTTAATTGTATTCTATAAAGCAGACAGAGTAGGAATCATCAACTTATTTCACTCTTATTCCCTACTATATTTATTACAATATGTTTCCATTTCAAATTCATTTTCAAATTTGAATCAATTTTCATATTCATATTCATATTTGGATAATTTATTTTGCTATAATTTATTTCAGATGTGCTACTATTGTCATTCGGAAATTTGGATACATCCAAATCTCTGAATAAAGAAAACTCTGTCCGAATTTCGATTCTGAACAAAACCAATCACACTTGTCTAGTCAATCAGCCATGGTTCAAGCAACCCCTGAAGGAACCCTAGAATTTCATGGAACCAGGGCTGTCTTTAATATTGATTGGACCCTGGGCAAAATTTTTCCTGGGCCCCCCCCCCAATGCAATTTCGCTCTCCACCTGCTCTGAGACATACAATAAATAGCAGCTAGACTCAAAATCAGTTTACGGTATCAGATCAGGCAGCGCTTGCGATTGGTTGCAGCATATCATTACGGCTCACTGACTGGTTGTTAGAGGTTACAGCACACATTACGGCTCACTGACTAGTTACTAGAGGTTACAGCACATGATTTCTACTTGTTGATTGGTTGCTAAAGATTACTGTACAGTAATACTGCTCACTGATTGGTTGCTAGAGGTTACAGCACATCATCTCCTCACTGCCTGTACACCATGGACTTGGGAGGTGAGGGGACCCATCAATAGACCGAAACCTCCTAGGGATCCTAGAACTCTTGGGATCAGTGGCAGTGCTGGGGGGAGGGGAAGGTGTGATCAATGGCAATGCACATTTTTTTACCTACTACCAATATAAAGAGGAGTTTCAACACTGGCCATCAATGTAATGGGGATTTACACTGACCACTAATGTAATAGAAGCATTCACAGTAACCACCAATGTAAGGAGGGATTTACACTGACCACCAATGTAAGGGGGACCTTCACACTGGCCACTAGTGTGAATGAAAGGATTGTACACCAAGCCCCAATGTAATGAGAAGATTTACACTGACCACCAATGTAACTGAGACATTAAGCCTGTGTTCACATTTGTGTGTGTTGGGAATACACGCAAAATCACTTTCCTGACACCACAGAAATGTGCTGCTCTTTAGCAGATACACAGAAGTGTCATAAATCGTTAATGACACCCTCACCCATCAGCTGAGATGTGCCTTGGCACCGTGTGATTTTGGAAAAGGGTTTGGGACTTTCTTTCGCATTTCTAGCGCATAGAGAAGCCCATTGAAATAATTGGGCTGCCCTACACATGACCTCCATCTTTATCCACCCTGCCAGTACACCTTTGCATCCTAAAACCCCTGCTAACCTCTACACTTCAAACCTCCCCCATCCTCTCCACTCCAACCCTCCCCCCTTTAACTCTACCTGCCTCCTCTGCTCATTTTTGCACCCACCTTCCTTACCTCCATACATCCTCTCCTTGCTCACCTGTGCCCACCAAACTGTAATTCCTTCTCTGCCAACCTCTGCACACCCCACACTACCCTCCCCCCACTAATTTGCTTACCTTTGCAGAACAGGCTGATGTTAGGCTTAATAACCACAGATGCAGGCAGGACATTCAAGCATGCCCCTCCCCAGTGGGCAGCATTCAGTATAGGTGATGGTGTATATTACCTCAGAGGACATGATATACATATGAATGCCGCCTTTATTTACATATCAATGCTGGCCACCGCTATTTACATATGAATGCTGACGCTTTTTAAATATGGATATTGGTTATTTACATGTAAACACAGGGTCTGCAGGTGAGTCATCCAGCATTGGTAGCAGCACTTCACACTGAGATATCGGGACACAGCACAGGACAAAAACTTCAAGGACAAGGGAATTTAAACCAGGTTAGTTGGCAAGTATGAGGCAGCTGCTTTGGGCCCCACAACAATGACCGGGCCCAGGGCAGCTGCCCCTTTTGCCCTGCCTTAAAGACGGGCCTGCATGGAACCCTAGTTAAGAATGCCAGACTTACACAATATGGTCTTGTGGGTGCCCGACCATTACAATTATCTATATGGCCGAAGGTCTGTGAACTCCCCTACAAGTTATAGAGTTCAGGAGCTTCCATTGAAGAGTACTGGTAAAGCTAAAGTGTACAAGGCCATATTAGACAATTGTCCATTTCTAACCTTGTGGTAACAATTTGGTGAAGGCCCTTTTCTGTTTCAGCATGACCTGGCTCTTGTTCAAAAAGCCACCTCCGTAAGGACATGGTTTGATAGGTTTTGGGGTTTAGGGACTTGAATTGCCCAGGATTCCAACCTCACTGAACACCTTTGGGATAAATTGGAACAGTGATTGTGAGCCAGGCCTTCTAGTCTAACATCATTACGTGACCTCATGTTCTTTTGGTACAAATTCCAACAGTCATAATCCATGAAGAGAGGTGTGGCTGAAACAAGGGAACCCAATGAATGTTCTTTTGAAGGCTAGGTTTTCCAAAGGAGAGGGTAACACTAATGAAAATATTTGTCCATTTCCAACCTTGTGGTAACAGTTTGGCGAAGGCCCTTATCTGTCTCCACATGACTTGACTCTTGTTAAAAAAAGTCACCTCCATAAAAGACATGGTTTGATGGGTTTGGTTTTGAGGGACTTGAGTTGCCCCTAACCTCAACCACAAAGAGGGACAAATCCATAATAATGGCCATGGTTGTTGAATGAGATGTCCAACAAGCTCATATTGGTGTGATGATCAGGTGTTCTCACCGAGCGTGCAGAGAGGTGGAGCTGGAACCAGGGAACCCAATGAATGTCCCTTCGGAGCCTCGGTTTTAGGGAACTTCCAAAGACGAGGGTAAACACTAAGAAAGACAACTTTCCATTTCCAACCTTGTGGTAACAATTTGATGAAGGCCCTTTTCTGTTTCAGCATGAATTGGCTCTTGTTCAAAAAGTCACCTCCACAAGGGCATGGTTTCAAAGGTTTAGTGTTGGGGGCCTTGAGTTGCCCCTGACCTCTACCACAAAGATGGGCAAATCCATATTTGGCCATGGTTTATGAATGAGATGTCCAACAAGCTTATATAGGTGTGATTGTCAGGTGTCCTCACTGATGGTGAAGATAGGTGAGGCTGGAACCAGGGAACCCAATAAATGCCCTTTCCGAGGCTCGGTTTTAGGGCACTGCTAAAGAAGAGGGTAACTCTAAGGAAGTCAGCAGGGCAGACAGCAGATATGCTAATTACAGTAGAGGCTTTAACTTTCCTTTCTTCTTCCCCAAAGTCTCAGGAATCCCAGGGATAAAATACATTTCTTCTCCCAAGCTCCCATATGGTAGGCTTTGTGATATTCCACATACGAGGAAGCTCGGCGAGCTCTTGCTGTCCTCCAAACTCATTTGTTGAATAAAAGATACCGAGTCTCGAAGCCATTTACATCAGGAAAACCTTTTCTGCCAATTACTCACATGTGGCTGCTCTGCCCTCCGATGCATTTCATTGCGGGCGAAGCGTGATTTCTTTAAGTACGGGCCCTGTGCTAATGGCGTACAGGAAACCGAGCAGCTGTAGATTGGCGATCAATTATTAAAATCATACTTAATTGTTTTCAGAAGAGAACAGGCTGTAACCCCTTCACTCCCAGAAATGTGAGCAATTATACTGGTGCAAAGTCAAGGTGGGGGAAGAGAGATTACAGAATTACATTTCCATGTCAGGGCAAGTATTGCTATAGTTCTATATGTCAGCTGTCTAGAATCATCTTCTCTTATTGTAACATTTATTTTTATTTCTGTACTGTACATGTCAAATAAATTGGCCACATATTTCATTATTGAAAAACACTGTATTCGGTTTGCTACATTGTATTGACACAAAAGCCTGCAGATGGCATTCCCAGATACACTATATTACCAAAAGTATTGGGACACCTGCCTTTACACGGACATGAACTTTAATGGCATCCCAGTCTTAGTCCGTAGGGTTCAATATTGAGTTGGCTCACCCTTTGCAGCTATAACAGTTTCATCTCTTCTGGGAAGGCTGTCCACAAGGTTTAGGAGTGTCTATGGGAATGTTTGACCATTCTTCCAGAAGCGCATTTGTGAGGTCAGGCACTGATGTTGGATGAGAAGGCCTGGCTCGCAGTCTCCCCTCTAATTCACCCCAAAGGTGTTCTATAGGGTTGAGGTCAGGACTCTGTGCAGGCCAGTCAAGTTCCTCCACCCCAAACTCGCTCATCTATGTCTTTATGGACCTTGCATTGTGCACTTTATTATTATCATTGTTATTTATTATTATTAATTTGTTTCGTTTCATTCGTTTAGATGTGGTCAGGACTCTGTGCAGGACAAAATCGCTCATCCATGTCTTTATGGACCTTGCTTTGTGCACTGGTGCGCAGTTATGTTGGAGCAGGAAGGGGCTATGCCCAAACTGTTTCTACAAAGTTGGGAGTATGAAATTGTCCAAAATGTCTTGGTCCCACACCATAATCCCCCCTCCACCAAAATGATTTGGACCAGTGCACAAAGCAAGGTCCATAAAGACATAGATGAGTTTAGGGTGGAGGAACCTAACTGGCCTGCCCTCAACCCGAAAGAACATCTTTGGGATGAATTAGAGCGGAGACTGCGAGCCAGGCCTTCTCATCCAACATCAGTGCCTGACCTCACAAATGTGCTTCTGGAAGAATGGTCAAACATTCCCAGAGAAACACACTCCTAAACCTTGTGGACAGCCTTCCCCGAAGAGTTGAAGCTGTTATAGCTGCAAAAGGTGGGCCAACTCAATATTGAACCCTACGGACTAAAACTGGGATGCCATTAAAGTTCATGTGTGTGTAAAGGCAGGCGTCCCAATACTTCTGGTAATATATTGTGTGTCAGCATTCTCAGTGATGTCACTGGTCACTAGTGAATGGAGAGGCTGCATTCTCAGTGATGTCACCAGTCTCTAGTGAAGGGATAGGCTACATTCTCAGTGATGTCACCGGTCTCTAGTGAATGGATAGGCTGCATTCTCAGTGATGTCACCGGTCTCTAGTGAATGGATAGGCTACATTCTCAGTGATGTCACCGGTCTCTAGTGAAGGGATAGGCTACATTCTCAGTGATGTCACCGGTCTCTAGTGAAGGGATAGGCTGCATTCTCAGTGATGTCACCGGTCTCTAGTGATTGGATAGGCTGCATTCTCAGTGATGTCACCGGTCTCTAGTGAAGGGATAGGCTGCATTCTCAGTGATGTCACCGGTCTCTAGTGAATGGATAGGCTACATTCTCAGTGATGTCACCGGTCTCTAGTGAAGGGATAGGCTGCATTCTCAGTGATGTCACCGGTCTCTAGTGAATGGATAGGCTACATTCTCAGTGATGTCACCAGTCTCTAGTGAATGGATAGGCTACATTCTCAGTGATGTCACCGGTCTCTAGTGAAGGGATAGGCTGCATTCTCAGTGATGTCACCGGTCTCTAGTGAATGGATAGGCTGCATTCTCAGTGATGTCACCGGTCTCTAGTGAATGGATAGGCTGCATTCTCAGTGATGTCACCGGTCTCTAGTGAATGGATAGGCTGCATTCTCAGTGATGTCACCGGTCTCTAGTGAATGGATAGGCTGTATTCTCAGTGATGTCACCAGTCTGTAGTGAATGGATAGGCTGCATTCTCAGTGATGTCACCGGTCTCTAGTGATTGGATAGGCTGCATTCTCAGTGATGTCACCGGTCCCTAGTGGGTCTTCCCAGTGATTTCATTGATTCCTTGTACTCTTGAAATGAGCTCTGCAGTATTCCTCATGTAACAAGCCAGTGCTATCCCAGTGTAGGTAATAGAAGGTAGGTAGCTCAGCTGAGTCTTTCCGCTCGGAGGACATGGAAGAAGTAGTTGTCTCTTTAATTCCTCTGCTCTCATTTAGTCCCAGCTATGCTCCAGGGGATCGGTCAGGACAATGCATTAGATTTTATAATCAGTTGCATTTAAGCTGGTGTATTAAACCTCTTTCTAAATCCATAAAGCCAGCTCCACATCACAGCAATAATAATATTATTAATAACCACGGCAAACTCCAAAGTGCTGCAAATTTTAAACTACTGTTTTCAGGAGGATTTTCAGCTTCATGCAGAGTTCAAATATTCCTCTGAAGACTTCAAAATAGATCTGAGACATCATGGAGTAATTACGGCTCGTGACAACGATCGGCTCAGACGTTCTGCGGCTGGTTCACAAACAAAAAGGACTTAGCCGCAGGAGTTTGGGAGGCACTGGCCTAGCTCATCTCCGTTCCATCGACGGCCAAGGCGTTTTCGTGTTCAGATCTTCGATTAAAGGAGAACCCCGCTAGGTGCTATTAACATGGAAACTGTCAACATAACATTGCATTGATTTCTTTTAGGAAGAACAATGGACCTGCTTTTGTGCTATCCAACATTCGTAACTGTGACTCGCATATGCAGAGTAATTCTAATTTTTGCACCTTTTTGAGGTCACTCATCCTCATTAACATACCATACCACAGTAGGTTAACATGCAATGCATGTTGGATACTAACCCTGTAAGTCAGATGTTAACTTTCAGCTGGTTCAGTTTTGGTCAGTACACTTCATGAACAGATAAATGTCTTTATGACCCTTGAGCAACAATTAAAGTGAGCTAAAGGGTTTTTTACGTATTTGTCTTCTTGTTTTCCTAAAATGAGAAAGTTTGACCCATTTTATTTATAAGTTTTGTTTTTACTAGTTTCTTTATTGCTGAGAACATCTATATACACTCACCGGCCACTTTATTAGGTCCATCTTGCTAGTACCAAGTTGGACCCACTTTTTCCTTCATTCTTGGTGGCATAGATACAACAAGGTGTTGGAAACGTTCCTCAGAGATTTTGGTCCATAGTGACATGATAACATCACGCGGTTACTGCAGATTTGTCGGCTGCACATCCATGATACCAATCTCCTGTTCCCCCACATCTCAAAGGTACTCTATTGGATTGAGATCTGGTGAGTGGGGAGGCCATTGGAGGACAATGACCATATAGTCCAGTGGTGAGATGATCGGAGCTTTGTGACATGGTGCATTATCCTGCTGGAAGGAGCCATCAGAAGATGGGGACACTGTAGTCATAAAGGGATGGACATGGTCAGCAACAATACTCTGGTAGGCCATGGAGTTTAAACGATGTTCAATTGGTACTAAGGGGCCCAAAGTGTGCCAAGAAAATATCCCCCCCACCATTACACCCCCACCACCAGCCTGAACCAAGACAGGATGGATCCATGCTTTCATGTAGTTTACGCCAAATTCTGACCCCACCATCTGAATGTCGAAGCTGCAATCGAGACTCATCAGACCAAGCAACGTTTTTCCAATCTTCTATTGTCCAATTTTGGCGATCCTGTGCGGATTGTTTCCTGTTCTTAGCTGACAGGAGTGGTGCCCGGTGTTGTCTTGTGCGTTCAGAGATGGTGTTCTACATACCTTGGATGTAACGAGTGGTTATTTGAGTAACTGTTGCCTTTCAATTATCTGGAACCCGTCTGCCCATTCTCCTCTGATCTCTGACATCAACAAGGCATTTTCCTCCACACAACTGCCGCTCACTGGATATTTTCCCTTTTTCAGACCATTCTCTGTAAAGAGATGGTTGTGCGTGAAAATCCCAGTAGATCAGCAGTTTTTGAAATACTCGGATCAGCCCGTCTGGCACCAACAACCATGCCACATTCAAAGTCACTTAAATCCCCGTTCTTCCCCATTCTGATGCTCGGTATGAAATTCAGCGAGTCGTCTTCACCACGCCTAAATGCTGCCATGTGATTGGCAGATTAGCTATTTGTGTTACCAAGCAGTTGAACAGGTGTACCTAACAAAGTGGCCGGTGAGAGTATATACAAATGATGCTAGGCTGTCTGAGAAAGCCCACCACTAGTCATCTCTGAAATACAGAACAGGTCGTTTTACTTGCTTGCGTTGCGAAGATGAGGGTTGTGTCCCTCCCGTGTGAGTCGGTCTGTAGCATGCAATCTGATTTAATGGTTCAAGAAAGGTTGACCGCACTCCCAGGTATGAACCAGTGATGATTACTTTATTGAAGATAAAAATCCATCAAGATACATCATAAGACATCAGGAGACCTCTGTGCAGGCATGGCAAGATTAACGCGTTTCACGAATCAAGATTCGCTTAGCCATAATCTCATAATGCAATCTGATCTCCCTGCCCTTCATTTCTGTTTTAGAGCAGCAACTGTTATTTAAGCCTATTCGATAGAAATTGTTCTTGCATAGGGCTTCATTCGCACTTTGCGATTCTACCCACGATTCCAAATTGCGCGGCGATCCCTGTACAACTCACAACGCATGATTGGGTGCCATTATCCTTTAATGCAGTGGTCTCCAAAACTGCGGCCCGGGGGGTGCCTGATGTGACCCTTTTGCTTTCCTTTATCTGGCCCTTGGGGCACTATTCCACTAACTGACACCAATGATAGGGCACCATTCCCCCTAATGACCCCATCAATGGGGTACTCTTGCTCCGATTAAGACCAGTGATGGAGTACTAATGCCGGGGCATTTTCTACTCCCACTGGCCATAGTCTGGCACCCCTAAGGCTATTTTCACACTGGGGCCGCGCCCAGGTTAGCCACCTTTTCATCAAGCCAAACCCGAACACTTTAGTGGTGCGCACAGCAATTCATTTTTTTTGCAGTTTACACTATAGGATTGTAAAAGACCTGGGACACCTTTGGGTGCCCCAATGAGAGTAGTATTGCTGCGCATGTAGCATCCTGTGGTGAACAATGGGTGTGGCCAAATTGTGTTACTAATAAGAGAAGCTTAAGGAGCGTAGTTAAATCAAACAAGGTCAGTCTGTCCCCCAGTACAGTCCCTCCCCCCAGGTTAGTCTGTCCTCCAGTATAATCCCTCCTTGGTCAGTCTGTCCCCCAGTACATCCCCCCAGGTCCATCTGTGCCCCAGTACATTCCCCCCTGGTCAGTCTGTCCCCCAGTAAATCCCCCCCAGGTCAGTCTGTCCCCTAGTATAATCCCCCCAGGTCCGTCTGTCCCCCAGTATAATCCCCCCAGGTCAGTTTGTCCCCCAGTATAATCCCCCCAGGTCAGTTTGTCCCCCCAGTATAATCTCCCCAGGCCAGTCTGTACCCCAGTATAATCGCCCCCCTCCAGGTCAGTCTGTCCCCCAGTACATTCCCCCCAGGTCAGTCTGTCCTCCAGTATAATCCCTCCTTGGTCAGTCTGTCCCCCAGTACATTCCCCCCAGGTCCGTCTGTCCCCTAGTATAATCCCCCCAGGTCCGTCTGTCCCCCAGTATAACCCCCAGGTCAGTCTGGCCCCCAGTATAATCCCCCCAGGTCAGTCTGTCCCCCAGTATAATCCCCCCAAGTCAGTCTGTCCCCCAGTATAATCCCCCCAGGTCAGTCTGTACCCCAGTATAATCCCCCCAGTCCAGTCTGTCCCCCAGTTAAAGCTCCCCAACCAATATAATTAAAAGCACTGGAAGCCGATAGGAAGGGAGAGGGAGATAGGAGGACTGGTGCTGCAGGGCTGCCACTGATGTGTCCAGGTTTCAGGTGGACTGAAACCTGGACACAGGATCTAAAACCCAGACTGTCTGGGTGAATCAGACAGGTGGCAACCCTAGCTGCACCGCGTTAACGGTAAAGCGACGCTCGTTTTAGCGGCACTTTACCATCATTTTAGCAGTGCTTTTCAGCTACTAGCAGGGTGCTTTTAACCCCCGCTAGCGGCCGGAGAAAGGGTTAAAAAGGGCAGGGGCGGTTTAGGAGCGCTGTACACAGCAC
Organism: Lithobates clamitans; assembly: GCA_037952925.1. NCBI lineage: Eukaryota > Metazoa > Chordata > Amphibia > Anura > Ranidae > Lithobates > Lithobates clamitans. The sequence continues at coordinate 113,143 of JBBGZY010001418.1, forward strand.
TCCCAAACCACCCCAAAGATGCTGCTTGTAGAACTTTTTGTAATGTCCAGCAAGCGCACCGCCCCAGTGTGAAAGCACTCTGGACTTTCACACTGGGGTGGCGTGGGAAGCAGTTTTCAGGCGATATACAGGTGCTATTTTTAGCGCTAAAACACCTGAAAAACACCTCCAGTGGGAAAGTAGCCTTAAGCCTGAAGGAAATAAACCGGCCCGTTGCTTAGAAAGTTTGGAATCCCCTGCCTTAATGGAACCCCAAACACAATGCCATTCTGCCGCAACTGTTGCGTGGCCAATCGCGGCAAACCGCACCTTTAAAAATCGGGTGAAGCTTGTCAGCCAAAAAGACACAGGTGTCTCTTTACAGGTGATTAACACCCATAGGGCAGCCCATTCAAGTGAATGGGATCGCCCATTATGCGGCACGCAAAATCTTGTGCAAATCCCTCAAGCAAAACGTTCTGGCTGAAAGCGGTCAATTTGAAATACTATTATGTATTGCAATGTATATATTTTTAAAAAATATATTTACTGTACAAAATTAAAATAAATAAATAAATCTATGGTGGCAAACAGTACTAGGCTTTCTGATAAGTAAACCCAGCACTAGTCATCAGTCAAATGCACTAGCTGAAAGAGTTAAAATGTGAAAAATGACAAATTTAAAAGTATAAATAAATAATAGTGCTGAAAAACAACTAAAAAAAACACACACACATTCCCTTTTAGTATTTACAATGTGGCATTTTTCCTATTTCTGACCCGTCGCCGTCCTGTCTTTTGCTGTAACATTGTCGCGGTAGAAGTGTATGCACTTGATATTTATTAAGTTCAGCAGCTGCTATAGTCCTGTCCCACGTTCTCCTCTCGGTGCCCTTCGTAGTCTGCAAAGAAATCAATGAATCATTCCTTGACTGTCTCCGCTGTAGGTCACAACAAGCTGCAGACACTTAAACATCTTTTCGCCGTCCCGCGTTTTCGTCTTTTGTGGTCCCTATATGAGCGTTTCGCGTGCCCCCGCCGTCTGCAAGCAAAGCTTTTTGTTTACTTGCAAAGTTCTCCTACCATCTGCTCAAACGAAGGAAATTCATCCACAGCTGTCTGCCGGTGGCAGAACGGACTTTGCTTTAGGTTTTTAGTGCATTTGAGGGCATGAAGGCCAACTTGGTTTTAATGTTTAAAGTTGGGTTCCCGGGAAAACATGGCTGAAAAACTGTTTAACCTGTCAAAAAAAAAATTTCATTTGGCTCCACCAAATGTACACACACACACACACACATCAGACACCAGAACCAGGTTCTGGTTCTCCCATTACTCTGTGATTGGACAATAAAGGAGCTCTAGTATTTGGATGAAGTCATCTTTAGCCCTCCCATGTTAGCATGTTCTTGTAGTATAAGCCTTGACCCTCCTTCTCCTAGTTTGCCTTGAAGGCTTGAAGGACACTATATAGGGTTTAGATATTTATACTAGCTGTATGTATAATGATTCTCTTGTTGAGTACATAATTGGAATAAAAGGTAAGTCAACCCTAACAAAGAACTTCTCTTATTTGCTTCCTCTTGGTCTGTTAAATATACCAGTGAAAATGTTTTGGTATATCTGTTCAAAAAGTGGAATGAAGCTTTTCCATTTTAAAACCACTGGTCACTACTTCATCACATAATTCAAGACTGTGGGGGGTGGAGCTGGTATCTGCTTTTAACCACTTCTTTCATCACCCATCCATATCACCACATCATTCAAGACTGTGGGGTGTGTAGCTAGTCTATGTCATTACATCATCCAGAACTATGGGGGGGTGAAACTGACCTCGGCTCACGACTACCGCTTTCTCTACCCATCCATGTCATTACATCATCCAAAACTGTGGGGAATGTAGCCTGTTTCCGCTTCTGACCACTCCTTTTCCTGACCATTCATGTCATTACAGCATTCAAGACTATGGGAGGTGGAGCTAGTCACTGCTTTTGATCGTTCATTTCCCTACCCGTTCTTTTCATTGCATCATTCAAGACTATGGGAGAGATGGAACCAGTCTCTGACCACTCCTTTCCCCATCCATCCATGTCTTACATCATCCAAGACTGTAGGGGTTGGAGATGGTCTCTGCTCACGACTAACCCTTCCTTCGCCTATCCATGCCATTACATCATCTAAGACTGTGTGGGATGGAGCCAGTCTCTGCTCAAGACTACCCCGTCCTTTGCCTATCCATGCCAATTACATTATCCAAGACTGTAGGGGTTGGAGCCAGTCTCTGCTCATAAATACTCCTTCTTTTGCCTATCCATGCCATAACATTTTCCAAGACTATGGGGGGGGGGGGGGGGGGTTGGAGCTAGGCACTGCTTTTGATCACCTCTTTCCCTGTCCACCCATGTCATTACATCATTCAAGACTGTGGGGGTTTGAGCTGGTGTCTGTTCATGACTACTCTTTTCTTCACCTATTCATGCCATTTACATCATCCAAGACTGTGGGCGGTGGAGCTGGTCCCTGTTCATTACTTCTCCTTTCTCCAACCATCCATGTCATGACATCATTTTTCAAAACTGTGGGAGATGTTTCTGCTTCTGACCACTCCTTTCCCTGCCTATCCATGTCGTTACATCATTCAAGATTATAGGGGGTGGAGCTAATCACAGATTCTGATCACTCCTTTGCTCGCCCATCCATTTTATTACATCATTCAAGACTATGGGGGGATGGAAACGGTTGGAGCTGGTCTCTGCTCATCACTACTCCTTCCTTTACTCATCTATGCTATTGCATCATCCAAGACTGTGGGGGGTGGAGCTGGTCTGTGCTGATGACCACTCATTTCCCTGCTCAACTATGTTGTTACATTATTCAAGAATGTAGAGGTTGGAGATGTTCTCTGCTCATGACTACTCCTTCCTCTTCCCATCCATGTGATTACATCATCTAAGATTGTGGGGTGTTGGAACCGGTCTCTGCTCATGACCACTCTTTTACTCACCCAACCATGCCATTGTATGATCTAAGACTATGGGGGAGGGGGCTGGTCTCTGCTTTTGGACTGTCCTTTCTCCACCCATCCATGTCATCACATCATCTGAGACTATAGAGCAACTATTCTCAACCAGGGTTCAATGGAACCCTAAAGTTCCTTCAGAGGTTGCTAGGGGTTCCTTCAGCTACAACTGATTGACTTCCTATCTGATGGTGCCTGCATTGTTTCGGGTCCAAAGCCAGTTAGCAGTGCAAGTGGCGCTACAATGGTTATCTTTTTTTAGGCTGCCTGTAAGGGTGGCATATTAATCATCACTGAAAGGGGCATTCTTTCCACTTACCCCTGCTGAATTCATTTTAGCAGGGTTTCCTATTGTTTCAAGGGTTCCTTTGGTGTAAAATGTTTGAGAAAGGCTGCTATAAGGGATGGAGCCAGTGTCTGCTTGTTTCCTTGCCAATCTACATGCCTCTATTGTCTACAATCTTTAAAAATGGCTGTTCTAATTAGATGGGAATGTGTATGTGGTGCAAGGGGCAATTTAGGAAATGACTTGAGGTGCCACACAGGATCTGCCTACTGCCCTCGACAATAGCAAAGAACATTTTCACTGTAGATGATGTCACTAGTACTTTTAGTCTTGTTTTTTTTCAGCGTCGATTTACTGAATTGACTAAGGTTGGGTAGACGGAGGATTGGAAGCTTTGGATGGTGAATCACAAAGTTTACTTTTAAATGTTGCAATTGTGAGCAACCTGTTAATTCATCTGGTTCTCAATGCAAAAACAGTCTCAGACAGGAAGTACGTTGGGTGAAGAATTGATATTCATACCTTTACCTGTGTCATGGTATGTGTGTTGAATCCTGTAACTTGTCAATTGTAATTTGTATTTTAAACATTTATGTTCTCAAACACATTACAATTCTGTTTTATAGTTCCCAATATTCTAGTTGAATCGCTTTTTATTACCGCCATTGTTATACAAGATTTAAAATATTTTCTAGGCCCATTTTGCTACTGCTCTGGTTGTCACACAGGATACATTGTAGATGTACCGCCGAGGCTCATAATATGACTGCACTTGGTTAACCCCTTAATGGCCAGCCTGCTTAGATTTGCACCGTAATCTACTAACATGCAGTATCTGTGTTACCTTTCTTTTTTTAATGCTTTTTTTTCCTTTAATTTTACTTGACGATCCTGCCAGTAACACACCTCCTGTTATAAATGTGTCACATAAGTCCAAGAATACCAATGTTTCAGGGTCTCACAGGGCCCCTTCCTCAAGACGACATAATGGCCACGCAGGGTCCTTTCCTTAAGGTGACATAGAGGCCTCCCGGGGTACCTTCATCAAAATGACATAATGGCCTTGCATGGTCCCTTCCTCAAGACAACATGGTGGCCTCCCAGGGTTCTTTCCTCAAGGCAACATAGTTCTAGGGTTACTTTTTCAAGGCGGACATAGTGGACTCCCAGGGTCCCTTCCTCAAGACAACATTGTGGCCTTCCAGGGTCCCTTCCTCAAGGTAAAATGGTGGCCTCCCAGCATCCCCCTTCCTTAGGGTAAGATAGTGGTCTTCTAGGGACGCTTCCTCAAGGTGACAAAGTGGCCTCCCAGGGTCCGTTACTCAAGACAACATAGTGGCTTTGCAGGCTCCTTTCCCTAAGGCAACATAGTGGCTTTGCAGGCTTTCTTCCTCAAGGTGATATATTTTCCTTCCAGGGTCCCTTCCTCAAGGCAATATAGTGGTCTTTCAGGCTCTCTTTTTTACGGTGACATAGCGGACTCCCAGGGTCCCTTCCTCAAGGCAACATTGTGGCTTTTCAAGCTCCCTTTCTCAAAGCAACATAATAGCCTCATATGTTACCTTCCCCAAGGTGAGATAGTGGCCTTGCAAGGTCCCTCGAGACAACACAGTGCCACCCAGGGTCCCTTCCTCAAGAAAACATAGTGCCCCCTAAGGTCCTTTCCTCAAGGTGACATAGTGTCCTCAAAATGGCCCTTTCCTCAAGGTGACAAAGTGGTCTACCAGGGTCACTTTCTCCAGGCGACATTGGAACACGGGCCACTATATAATTTTGAGGAAGGGATCCTGCAAGGCTCTGAATTATCAGTATTCTTGGACTTACATGACACTATTCTTCACAATAAAACACGTGATAGGCATTTGTTTGGCGGTGTTGGTGACTGCCAAAGTTTTTATCTGTTTTTGGCATGGTCCATCTGTTGCCATCACTACGAGCACCCACAGTCAAGTACTGTTAGGAGTGTAGCTTCAAACCTCGAACTTTGCTGTCCTTTCCACAAAAGTCAGGTCCTCCTTTCATTTCACCTCATCCGTTTTCACAGAAATCCCCTTCGGGCTTTCTGTTTATGGTAACAATATACCAGCAAAATGAGAAAAAAAAATCATGAAAAAATCATGAGGAAGAAGCCTGGGTCTGATGAATTCCTCACAGCGGAGCCGCGGCCTTTCCTACGTTACCTCAGAAAATTGAACATCTATCACCGGCGGTCAGAAGGGGCTGTCAAGCACAGCTGTGCAGTCTTGGAGAACGTGGCGAGCGGGGCCTGCATCCCGTGTTTTATAGGGCTCCACGTGAAGGTGAAGGAAAGGGCGATATTTCTACCTGGGAGAACTTTGACGAGTTAGGAGATGAAGTACAAATCCTGAAGCCGCTATCCTATTTCTCTAGCACCCGCACGCAACCGTAACTGCCTCCGTGTTCGCCGCCGGAGCGGCACGCCATTCTCTGGCCACGCGATGTCCGTGAATTATATTGATATAAGCGCTGCCAGGGCCTCCGCCACATCCTGTAGCTCTATATTCGGAAATATTTCCGTATTAATATATACAGGAGGCTGCGGGAAGTTTAATATGGCTGGCTGAAATTTATCTTGGCTTTTGGCGCCTCTGCACCGACGTAGGTCTGTCTGCAGTACATTTAATGGCTTTTTAAGATGAAGAACGCTTACATAAACTAAAAGGGGTTTCATAAAAACGGATGAATCTGAGCCCTCTCAAAGGGATTCCCATGTTCAGTACTCTGTTTGCATTAATGCCTCTGAAATTTATTCAATTATTAGTCACGGAGAAGAAACAGACACCCAATTATGTCCATTTGTAATTGGATCAGTTGAGGATCCTTGCCGGCCAGCTGCTGGGGTAGAAACAATAGGTTTTGTTCCCCTATGGCATCAGCAAAAATGCCAGCTTTTCATGCCTAAAGTGGACCTTTCAATAGCTTTCCAGGTGGAAGGGAAGAAAATTGCTCAATCCCTCCAACAACACAGCGTTGATGGGGACAGGGCTGTTGTTACAAATCGTGGGCCCCATAACAGCCTATTTGACAGGGTCCCCCCACCCCGCAAAGATGAATGAATTGGAAGCACTCTGAAGCTTCTAGCTCATTCACAAACTAAATCATAGAATCATGAATAATAGTAAACACAGTCTACTGCTTCAGTGATGAATGGACACAGGAGTGATTGGTACAGATCATTCACTGTGTTCATTCAGGAAAGGAAGGGGCCGATAAATTATATATTTACCGGCCCTTTCCCCCGCTCTCTATCCTGAAGTATGCCCCTGTGTGCCCATAGCAGCTAGTATACAATAAAAAGAACCGCTGCTCCAGGTGTATAAAGATAAGGCTGATCGGAGTATCTTGCAGAGTGCTAGCCCCCCGGCCCGCCTCCGCGGGAAACTTGGAAAGAAGAAAGAAATGGCTGCATATCCAGAACTTCCGATTGCCTTTTATTTTGCTTCACAAAGATAACACCAGAGTCACCAAACCGTGGTCACGTAGACGCGTTTCACACATACATCTTGTGCTTAATCAAATGATTAAGCACAAGATGTATGTGTGAAACGCGTCTCCAGCACAGACTGTAGTATCTGTACATAGGACGACAATAAGCCATATGCTCCATAGAGATGGGCTTTATGGCAGAGTGGCCAGAAGAAAGACATTACTTTCAGCAAAAAAAAAATGGCACGTTTTGAGTTGGCAAAATGGCATGTGGGAGACTCCCAAAATGTATGGAGGAAGGTGCTCTGGTCTGATGAGACTAAAATTGAACTTTTTGGCCATCAAAGAAAACGCTATGTCTGGCGCAAACCCAACACATTACATCACCCAACGAACACCATCCTCACAGTGAAACATGGTGGTGGCAGCATCATGCTGTGGGGATGTTTCTCAGCAGTCAGGACTGGGAAACTGGTCAGAGTTGAGGGAAAGATGGATGGTGCTAAATACAGGGATATTCTTGAGCAAAACCTGTACCACTCTGTGTGTGATTTGAGACTAGGATGGAGGTTCACCTTCCAGCGGGACAATGACCCCAAACACACTGCTAAAGAAAAGCTTGAGTGGTTTAAAGGGAAACATGTAAATGTGTTGGAATGTCCTAGTCAAAGCCCAGACCTCAATCCAATAGAAAATCTGTGGTCAGAGTTAAAGATTGCTGTTCACAAGCGCAAACCATCCAACTTGAAGGAGCTGGAGCAGTTTTACAAGGAGGAATGGGCAAAAATCCCAGTGGTAAGATGTGGCAAGCTCATAGAGACTTATCCAAAGTGACTTGGAGCTGTGATAGCCGCAAAAGGTGGCTCTACAAAGTATTGACTTTAGGGGGGTGAATAGTTATGCACATTGACTTCTTCTGTTATTTTGTTGTGGGCATGTTCTGTAAATTAAATGATGCAAATCCTCAAACAATCTATGATAATTCCAGGTTGTGAGGCAACTAAACACGAAAAATACAAATGGGGGTGTGAACACCTTTGCAAGGCACTGTAGGCAATAAAGATAACCAAACAAAAATGGTAGAAAAACTTGAACAAGTATCAAGCATGTAGCCAGTGAACGTTCAAATGTGTACATAAATGAAAGTTCCAAATGCAAAGATTCTTCACAGGTGCTGCTGTGCTCACAATGCCTAAAGTACTGTAACGCTCTATGACCGCACAGGTGATTCGTGCGTCACCCCCCCCCCCCCCAAGTGGTTAGACTCACCAGATCAGATGGACCCCTCAGGCAGTACTGCGTGTGGGTCAAACAGGCTTAAACTGGTGAGCAGGGTGTTAGGATGCCAACTCCAGGATACGATTCTTCCTGCGGTAGTTCAAACTATGACAAAAGGAGAGAGAGCCCACATAGTGAAGTAAGTCTTGATTTATTCAGTGAAAGCCTTGCTTACAATGTTCCATTGTAAAAACGAAAGGATGTAACATCAAAGGATAGTCCGCTGGTTCCAGGAAGCAGCTAGGTGACGCTTTTCGCCCCTCCTACGGGGCGTTATCAGAAAAAAAGGGGCGAAACACGTTAGTGCAGATTCTGGCACCCCAGTGACATTATGTCTGATGGGCGGTGGAATGCCGTGGAGGTTGTGGGAGAACCTAGCTGCTTCCTGGAACGAGTGGACTATACTTTGATGTTACATCCTTTCGTTTTTTTTTACTATGGAACATTGTAAGCAAGACTTTTACTGAATAAATCAAGACGTACTACACTATGTGGGCTCTCCCTTTTGTCCGAGTTTGAACTACCCCACAGGAAGAACCGTAACTTGGAGTTGGCATCCCAACACCCTGCTCACCAGTTTAAGACTGTTTGACCCACACGCAGTACTGCCTGAGAGGTCCATCTGATCTGGTGAGTCTAACCACTTTGGGGGGGCTTCTGTGGCAACAAGTGACAGCTTGTCTCCCAACGGCTACCAGAGATCTGATCTCCTGAGTGGCCCCCACTGAATGCAGGATGGGGTCAAGGGAGATTCAGGAGTGAGAGAGGTGGAGCCAACTACAGTGTGTGGGGAGGTACTAAAGCCGACTGGGTGCTTCAGCCTAATACAGAAACAAAAGTAAGTGGTGGAAGATGGTGGAGCTTTTAAGGAGGTGGGCAGAAGATGGGGGGCAGAGAAGTGGGGGGGGGGGGTATTGCATGCAGAGATCAGAGCTGAAAAGCTAGAAAAGTTAGATGTGGATGGGGGATGCAGAGGTAAGCAACTGTGGAGGAAGGCTAAACTCTGCACTCTGTATGCAGCGCACCCCCAAACACTGCACTCTGTTTGTAACCCCCTTCCCGAACTCTGCAGTCTGTATGTAATGCGCTCCTTTAAGACCCTCCCGCTGTTAGTGACATTTGACCACACCCACTATTTGATGCGGTTTGGAGAGTGTGTGTGTGTGTGGGGGGGGGTCTTTTGAGAGGGTCGTGTTAGAGTTCCTGTACCTATTTCCTAAAAAAAAAAAAAGCCCTGGGTATATATACTTTTTCACTTTTTTTTTGACGTTTGTTATGAAAAGCAGCAACAGGCTCAACACTAGCTGATACCCTGTTTCCCCCGAAAATAAGACCTAGCGTGACTGTCGGTGGTGGCTGCAATATAAGCCCTACCCCCCAAATAAGCCCTAGTTAAAATCCTTGTAGGTCTTATTTTCAGGGTAGGGCTTATTTTCCGGGAAACAGGGTATTATATGCAGCGTGGGTTATTTACTATTTTATAGAAATTGCTCAAGGAACCCCTAGCAACTTCAAGAGGAACCCTAGGGTTCCATGGAATCCCTGGTTGTGAAAAGATTGTTCTAGAGCAGGGGGTCTCAAACTGGTGGCCCTCCAGCTGTTGCGAAACTACAAGTCCCATGAGGCATTGCAAGGCTGACAGTTACAAGCATGACTCCCACAGGCAGAAGCATGATGGGACTTGTAGTTTTGAGACCCCTGCTTTAGAGGGATCCCACAGGTATGGTAAGAACATAGTTATAATGGTCGAGCTTGGAACAATGTAACTATGCTAAAATAGCCACACCTGGAATTCTTCTTTAAAACAATTATATAAAGTAACGTTTGGACACAGAAGTTTTAGCAAGATGTTCTTCAAGGCAAACATCTGACGGTTTGTGCTGAGACTTGTAGTCCCCTCCCCAAAGCCTTGGGAACAATCTTGGTCGCCCAGCTGGATACATAAAGGACTGGATTCCTTCGCGGCGAGCTCGTTGATCACTGCGTCGCTCTCTCGCTAATCCCAAATCTAATCCCAAACAATTTGTGGCTGAATGTTATCCTGAAAACACAGGATGATTTGAGGTGCGTTACCTCGCGGGATTAGGGAAGGGGAATTAGTTTAATGCAACAAAGAGGATTTCTCCGCCTTGCCCGATGTAGCCGAAACGAGGAGGACGAAATGGCCGACTTTTTTTTAAGGGCGCTGCAGAAGTTTGGAGGGAGCCGCTCAGGAAGGTAGAAATTTCTACAAAAATAAAAAATGTTAAAAATCTAAACAAAAAAAAAAAACTGCTCTGATTATAAATTAACCAATTAGGAAAGAATTCCACTTTTTTGTTTTAGAAAATGTTTTCGTTTATGTAACTTTTTTTTAGTTTCATTCTTTTATTAGAGTTTCAAAAATGACCAAAGGTACAAAAAGAACAAAAAATACACATTACTATTTTTTTTTAAATTTTTAGTTATCGAGAAGGTTGGGCATAATTCCTCCCACTGATACCAATGATGGGGCACTTTTCCTCTCACTAATACTAATCTTGGGGCACTATTCCTCCAAATGATACCAACGATGTGGCATTTTTCCTCCCACTGATACCAATGATGGGGCTCAATTCCTCTAACTAATACCAATGAAGGGGCACTATTCCTCCCACTGACACCAATGATGGGGCACTATTCTTCCCACTGACACCAATGATGGGGCACTATTCCTCCCACTGACCCCAATGATGGGGCACTATTCCTCCCACTGACACCAATGATGGGGCACTATTCCTCCCACTGACACCAACGATGGAGCACAATTCCTCCCACTGATACCAACGATGGGGCACAATTCCTCCCACTGATACCAACGATGGGGCACAATTCCTCCCACTGACACCAATGATGGGGCACAATTCCTCCCACTGACACCAACGATGGGGCACTGTTCCATCCACTGACACAACAATAGGGCACCATTCCTCCCACTGACACCAATGATGGGGCACTCTTCCATCCTACCAATACCAATGGTAGGTCATTGTTTATTCCCATCGATGCCAGGGCATTTTCCACTCACACAGACAGACTGCCCCTCCCCCTCAGTCTGAAAAACAGTAAACTGACCCTTAGTTTAGAACATTTGGAGACCCATGTAGTCATTATGTGCATTGCCATGCGGTGTGGTGTGAACCAGCCTTAAGGGCTCACCCCGTTTTGTGGTCACACATTGAATGGCACAATAATGCACCTAGCCGATGGATGTCCATTGTCCAGCACAATGGACGTTAGTACGGTGCGCTGTCCGAAAACGGCGCATGCACCATTTTTTTTAGCAGCACACCACAACACACGGCTGTCGGCGAGTACATTGGGGGGGGGGGGGTGCCGTTCAGAATAAGGGTTGACATCAGTGGCGCCGCTAGGGGGTGGCTTTTGGGGCTATAGCCCCGAATCTGGGGCCCATAGCCCCGAGTCTCTGCAGGGGTCCCCAAGGGGAGGGGAGGCTCTCTGGGGACCCTTATGTAAGGGGGAGCATTCTGAGGATATATACACACACACACTTGTATATTACTGTATATACATGTGTATGCCCACCCAAGCGTATGACTTTCTTTACTACGCTGCTATGGGCTCTAGCCCCAGATCTTTTGTAGACCTAGCAACGCCCCTGGTTGACATATTACTGCAATGCCATCGTACGAATGAGGCCTTCACGGAGACTTTTCTCTACTTTTTTCCCTCTGCAGACAGTAATGGCGGACTTCTTCTCTGCCGGCTCGTGCCACGTTGTCGCGGCGTAATGTAAAGGAAAGCCTGGCAGAAAGGGTTAATCCTCATTCCGCTCCCCGCGCAGCCTTTCAGTGTCATCCAGTTATGGACGCCTGTGAATTTATGAGAGCGTCAAAGATCTAGGTCAATCTGAAATTCCTCTCTAGTCATTAAGAATCAACTGCAGGGGAAGACAGGATTATATTCCTTGGCATTTGCATTCGATATTAGCGGTTAATTTCTTTTATCACGTCCGGCGCTCCAAGGAGAGATGGAATCTGCAATCTTTTTTTTTTATGTATATTTATTCCTGAAATGAATATTTCTTGATCCCTCGAAAAAAAAAAAAAAAAGAAGAATGAGTTGACCTCGAAAAAAGACCTTCATTTAAAGGGCTTCGTTTTTTTTTTTCTCGCCGGTTTAAGCGCTTTTTCTGCACTTGAAGAAAGATTGACACTATTCAAGGCACCACTCGATCTCTTCCAAGCCTTGGCTGAAAGGCGGCTGCCATTTCTGAATAGAATTTACGATCGTCTTTACTCCAAAAGAAGGAGATAAGAATTTATGGTCTGAATGGAGATTTTTTGGGAACGCTAATCTCTTTTGCATAATGTGATCATGGAGAATAGGGATGAGCCAAATGGAAAGTTTTATGATATCCGTGAAAAATTTGTTGCCAAAAATCGAGAGATTTCGGTGAAATTGTCGCCAATTTGGCTAATTACAATGTATTCATTTTTTAGAAGGTGAAATTAAAATAGGAAATTTGTATAAATATTTACAGTAATTTTCTTGCCCACTTGCTGCCCGGGCCTTATGTGCTAGAAACTTACTTATAACCCCCAAACATTATATATTTTTTTAGGAGAGATCCTGGAGAATTAAAGGGCGGTTGTTTAAATTTTTTGCGTCACACGGTTTTTGCACAGCAGTTTTTCAAACGCAATTTTTTGGGAAAAAAATTCACTTTAAGAAATATTAATTAAAAAAAAAAAAAAACACAATATGTACCCCAATTTTATTTTTTTTTGTAAAATATGAAAGATGATGTTATGCTGAATTAAATGGCGGTTGTTTAAATTTTTTGTGTCACGCGGTTTTTGCGCAGCGGTTTTTCAAACGCAATTTTTTGGGAAAAAAATCACTTTAATAAATAAATAAATAAAAAAAAACACAATATATACCCCAATTTTATTTTTTTTGTAAAATATGAAAGATGATGTTATGCTGAATTAAATGGCGGTTGTTTAAATATTTTGCGTCACGCGATTTTTGCGCAGCGTTTTTTCAAACACAATTTTTTGGGAAAAAATTCACTTTAATAAATAAAAAAAACCCCACAATATCTACCCCAATTTTATTTGTTTTGTAAAAAATGAAAGATGATGTTATGCTGAATTAAATGGCGGTTGTTTAAATTTTTTGTGTCACACGGTTTTTGCGCAGCGGTTTTTGAAACGCAATTTTTTGAGAAAAAATTCACATTAATACATTAAAAAAAACCACAATATATACCCCAAATTTTTATTTATTTTTAAATATGAAAGATGATATGCCGAGTAAATAGATATATAACATGTCTTGCTTTAAAATTGTGCGCGCCTGTGGAATGGCGCCAAACTACGGTATTTAAAAATCCCCATAGGAGACGCTTTAAAAATTTCTACATGTTTCCAGTTTAGAGTTACAGAGGAGGTCCAGTGCTAGAACTATTGTGCTTGGCTGCTCAGACGTTTGTGGCGATATCTCACATGTGTGGTGCAAACACCGTTTACATATGTGGTTGTGACCTAGGCATGCGTTTTCCACTGTGCGCGAGCACGCCGGGTTGGGACCCTCTAAATTTATTTATTTTTTTATTACATTTTTTACATTTAAAAATAATAAAATGTATCACTTTTAGTTATCGCAAGGAATTTAAACATCCCTTGCGATAACAATACAGCATGACAGGGCCTCTTGATGGAGAGATCTGGGGTCTCCTCTACCCTTAATATCAAAAGTTCCCCCCCAAAAAATTTAATCTTTGGCTTTAAAAAAATAAATGGTCTTGTTTAACTGGGCTTGGAACCAGAAGTGATGTCATGACGTCGCTTCGGTCCTCCTAGGCCAGTGATGGCGAACCTTGGTACCCCAAATGTTTTGGAACTACATTTCCTCATGATGCTCAACTACACTACAGAGTGCATAAGCATCATGGGAAATGTAGTTCCAAAACATCTGCGGTGCCAAGGTTCGCCATCACTGTCCAAGGCCATAGAGATGAGCGGAGGCCATCTTGCCTTCACTCATCTCTGTGCCAAGCTGCTGCCAGTGCTGGAACAGTTCCCAGAGCTACATATTGCCCAGATAAGCTCCGAGAACTACAGTAAAGCAGCGAGAGGGGGCCACCCCTCCCGGCGCTTCTAAAAGTGATCCAGTGGTGAATGCGCCGCTTGGACCACTTTTATTTAAAAGGCTGGCGCCTGAGGGAAGAAATGATACCAGGGTAATGGCATCTAACTGCAGCCATAACTCTGGTATTTAACGTCAAAGCCATGATGTCCACTCAATGTATGAATAAACTCTTGCTTAATGTGTTCTACTTACACTCTTCCACCTCCAGTGCTCCACCAACACCCTTTGTGCTCTTGCCCGGTATATCTGACCCGCATACAACGTAAGGTCAATAGCAGCATAAGTTAAATAGACTCCTCATTCCTCGGCCAGTTTTGCTACATTTTCTCCACGTCACGGCATCTAAAAAAAAACAACTCATGGTTCTTCGGTGTTCAGCTTCAGCTCGCTATAGCAAATACAGAGCTTTGACGTCATCCAATAGCCCCCACCTCTATGCGTTTCGTCACTGAGACACGTGACTTCCTCAGGGGAATACCAGGTGAGAAGACAAGAGTTTATTCATACATTGAATGGAGGGTTTAAATGAGCACAAGGACAAAGCACAGAGGACTATCACACTTGGACTTTTGCTTAAGGCATGCCATAGACGGTTCAAATCTTGGCCAGTTCAGCAGGGACTGGTCGAGTTGAACCATGTATGGGCAGGCTGATTGTACCCAAGTTGATTGATCGATCAACATGGGTCCAACCAGCCTGTCAGATTTTTCATGCGATTATTGCCAGAGGATATAGCCCCACTGTGAGGATAGGCGTTCATTTTAAAAATGGGCCAGAGAAGACTGAGGAAATGCTTCCTTCCCCCCAAAAATTATACATCATCTTGGTCTAGGCAAGAATCACTGGCCAATATTTTTATTGATAAAAGGTGGAGCTTTTCCGAAAAACGATATCCTCGCTATCTATTTTGAGAAGCCAGGAATGAACTTGCCCAGGCTTGTTAAGTTGCTGCCCAATTGAAGTGGATGACACTGTGAATTCTGGTGGTGAAATAACGACACCCCCGAATGTCACCAACCCAAAATGTCAGTTTTGGAAGGACATGGGCTAGAAAGGGTTAAAGAAGTACCGGCTTTACGAAATAGAAACCTGAAATTGGGTCACTCCCGCCTGAAAATTGGTTTGACCGCCAGCGCTCCTAATTACCGTGGGTGCAATGTGGGGGTCATCATCCACCTGGAGCTGCAGATAAGGAGAGCAACCGGGGGGGGTGGGGGGTGGACCGGCACGCTAAGTGGTGCTTTCTGGCGCCGATAGTCTAAGGAGGGGGAGATGGCACGTAATCAATGTGTGAAGAATGGCTAATTCTCGCTAATGCCTGCTAATGTTCTCATAATGGTCTTTCGACACATTGCAGCTAATTACCGCCGTGGCAATTTGGCATCCATCCGGCAGAGATGTCGCCTTTTGTAAAGAGGAGACGCCATTGTCTTTGGAGCCTCCCCGGTGGCACCTGTGTCGCAGCTTCCACTCTCAGGTCCCATTCGGTGCCTCCGCCACGCTTAAAAAAGAGATTTCCGCACCCTTGTCGGCGCGGCTCAGAGACCACCGACATTGCCTCGCTCGCCCACGCCTGCCATTTGCAGTAAGCGGATTCCCAGGCGGACGCTACGACTACGTGTGCCACCTAACGCACAAAAGGGGCTCAGATTATAATATCTAACTGCTGGCTCCTTTCTTTTACCTCTCCTTATTTTGCTGCGCGCTGCGCCGCTGTGTTAACGAGATCTTAATTTAAGCTTTTATCGCACCACCATCCTCGAGGAGCCCGCGGCGTACGCGGCTTTCAGGTGCAGTAAAGTACAAACATAGCGCGTGGCTTTGTTGAGTGGAGCGATTTTGGGATGTACAATTACCGAAGAAGAAGAAGGGACTACTGTGATAATACGTTTCCAGCATCCGTAATGGATTGCGACGGAAAGGGTGAGCTCCACCCAGGACTGAAATTTCAGTTCTATGCCACGCTGGTGAGTTGAATCAACTTTTAGGGATGCTCGAGGCAACCTATTCCTCTCTGAGTCTTCTTCTGTTTGTTTTGGCACCGATTAAAGCAAATAATGATGTCAGGCTCCTTTGATGAATGACGCGTCCACCATGTAGAATAGAATCAACACAGAGATTGGAAGTCCAGCTGTGAGAGAGTGACATCTTCATACAGCCTTGGGGGTGAGGGGGTAGCACAAGGGAAAGCAATGAAGCAATGCCAGGACGAGGTCATCCAATGCCCAGGGCGAAGATGCCAAACGGCACCCCCCCCCTTCTAAATGTATGAGCATTATGTGTCAGAAAAAATCCCCCCCCCCCCAAAAAAAAAATTGAGCACAAATCTTCACACTTATCCCCTAAACATAAATTCCCCTTGCAAGCCAAAATTCTCCCCATACACAAGTCCCCCCCCCCTTCTAGTACAAACCCCACCCCTCCCAGTTAAAATGTTCTCCCTCCCCCAAATCCCCCCAGTTGAAATCCCCTCCCTCCCCAAACCCCCCCCCAGCACAAATCCTCAACCCTTTAAATTTCCCCTCTGAGCATACATTCCCCCTCTCCCAGCATAACCCCCCCCCCCCCCCAAAATGCCCTCTTCTATCACTAATCCCCCCCAACCCCCAATTCCTCCGCTGGCACAAATCCACCTAATCATCCTTACTACCACAAGTCCTTCCCTCCCAAATCCCCCTTCCTAACACAAATCCAACCTCCTAGTACAAATCCCCCCTCCAAATTACCCCTTCTAACACAACCTCCTAAATGCCCACAGCTTCCGCTCCTATCCACCCCTTGTTCTGGCCCTGCACAGAAAGCTCACCACTGGAAAGCTGTACCAAACCAACAGTGATTCAAGCTGCCCTCGGATTTGGGAGAAGTTGCCATTTTTTATGAAGGATCTCCAGCCTTCCCTTCAGTCTTCCGCAGTTGTACCGGCTCCCCTCTAGTACTGAAATTGCTTACTCCGATTTCAATGTACACTGGGAGCTTCTCGGCATGTGCATTAGAAGCTGCAGCAGGTCAAAATGAGCCCACCTCATTTCTTGAAGGAACGTCCAGCATCATCTAGGCCAGGGTTTTTTCAACCAGGAGTTCCATGGAACCAGAGGGTTGCTAGGGGTTCTTTGCACAACGAGCAATTTATGCCTTCCAGATCTGTAGCCACTAACACCTTTTTCATTATCTATAAAGGAGGTAATTCTTCCCAAGGACCACAAGTGTAAGGAGCATTCTTCCCACTGACCACCACACTAATGTATCATGAGTTGTAGATGTAGTAATATTTAGCAAGGGTTCCCTGAGACTGGAAAGTTATTCCAAGTATTCTTCTGCGTTGACAAGGTTGAGAAAGGCTGATCTTGACCTTTCCTCCCCAGCCTGGTTGTCCCCAACCAACTCCTTTCATCTAATTCATTCATGGAAGCTCAGCATCACACTTGGGCATTGCCTAAGGCAGTCTGCATGCAAATGTGCAAATAGAATGCCCGTTCCTCCAGACACCCACCCATCAAGGCCTTTTGAAATTTGCAGAACCCCTCACAAGAGCCAACCCACTGACTGTGAGAGACCTGAGTGATCTTGAGAGGAGTGCCAAGGCAGGGTGCTGTAATGCATTATAAGAAGCTATGTACAGCACCCTGTAGGTCCCTCCCTGTAGCCTTTGATCCACCTGAAGTGCATAGAGAAGTACAGAGATCCAGTGATGACATCACTAGGTCATAAAATAAGTTATGTGATAAAAATGGAAAGGTTTTATTTAAGAATCTTCAAAATATTAGCAGATTAAACTTCAGTTTCAAAGTTCTCGTGATGTATTCCTGTGTTGTTGGTCTAACCATCCTTTCTACTCCACTGCATTCCCTATGATCTCTGCATGCTTCCATCGCTTCTCCTGTTTTGAACAATTTTCGCCTCCAGCCCAGTCTCCGCTTTCTCATTCTTCGCGCTGTACATTCTCCTTCTAGGAGACGATCAGAGAGCAGACCTCAGTGTGCAATGTACTTGAACAACCAGCTTCTCCTTGCAGGAAGCCATTGTAGCGGTGGTGGTGTCAGGGCTAGGCCAAGGCACAGTCAACCCGCAACAATACGGATGTAGGCTGGAGCACTTTTTTTTTTGGTGCTGAGATATTGGAACAGTTAGATCTTGGATTAAGAATGGGGACTTTAGGGGTTAACAAGTTATTAAATTCTCGGTTTTGTGTCTGTTGACCCTGTCCTTTAAGTATCTGAAGTTCAGTGGAGGCATCTTAGCACCTCCCATGTACGCCTCAATTCAATACGGCGTATCGGTTTTATACTGATGTACATCCTAAAGTTTAGTATACGCAAGCATTTGCATTTAGCTTCAGCAATCCTGAAGAACATTATTATTTGCCCAACTGTGCCACAGTAAAAGATGGGATGCGAGAGGTTTACTCTATAATACATAGACATTACTGCATATGGACAATCACACCTACTTACATGACCAAAAGTCATCACTGCATGTGGCCAACCCTCAAAATAATTACGTTTATGTGTTTCCGATGAAGGCTACTGTTAGTTTTACAGCATACAACAACATGGTAGACAGATGTGCCCTTCCAACCTTGTGGTAACACTGCATAGCTGTCCCTGATTTCGAGGGACTGTCCCTGATTTCGAGGGACTGTCCCTGATTTCGAGGGACTGTCCCTGATTTGGAGCAATGTCCCTCATTCCTCCTCATTTGTCCCTCATTTTGGTCTGATCTATATAGTTGTGTATAAAATGCACTTTTTATCTTTCAAAAAGTGTTTCCCAGTGCTAAACCTTTCATCCAAATTCTAAATTGCTGCGTTCGTAAATTGTAAAAGCCAATATAAAGGAATAGTAGTGCTAAAAAAAAAGCCCTTGTGGATTTAATTAACTCTTTTTTTTTTAGTTAGATTTCCTTTAAGGGGGTGTGGCAGGGGGCGTGTCTTATGACTACATAGATTTGCCAGTAAGTGTCCCTCATTTCCGTCTCAAAATATTGGGAAGTACGTGGCACCCCTAATGTCCTTGAGGGTGCAGGATTCATTATTGCTGAAGCTGAACCACAGGCAGATAAAACAAATGAAGTAGTTTGTTCATTAAAAAAAAAAAAAAAAAAGTAACATTCTTTTTATAAGTAACTAATATAAATAATCTGAATTTGTCTAGATGTAAGCTTCTTGTATACATTGTCCAAGTGTATCTAAATGAGATGATCATCTTTATAGTACTCTGTCCCTGTTTAAAGATCAATCAATTAAAAGTAAAGCGGTCACAAACCTGGGAGTTTAAACTGAGCATATAATCAAAAATATATAAAAGGCGGTTAAATTCAGTAAAAAAAAAGCATGTGAAAAGTGGTCACTAAATTCCAGACAGGCTGCTGAAATCATATGCAAATCTTTACTTTCAGCCCCTAGCCCTGTCTCCTCCTGCCCCCCCCCCCCCCCCCCATTGGACCTTAACCACTGGCTTACCGGGCACCTAAACCCCCTCGTGCCCAGACCAATTTTCAGCTTTTAGCTCTGTCACACTTTGAATGACAATTGCGCAGTCATACAACACTGTACACAAATGACATTTTTATCATTTTTTCCCCACAAATAGAGCTTTATTTTGATGGTGTTTGTTAACCTCTCGTTATTTTATTTTTTGTTAAAAGTTAAAAAAGACCACATTTTAAAAAAAAAACGTTTTATATTTTGTTAATAATTTTTGCAAACAGGTAATTGTTCTCCTTCATTGAAGTACGCTGATGAGGCTGCACTGATGGTCACTAATAGCTGGCACTGATAGCTGGCACGAATGGGCACTGATGGGTGGCAGTGATGGGCACTGATGGGTGGCAGTGATGGGCACTGATCGGCACTGGTAGGTGACACTGATAGGTGGCACTGTGAGGTGGCACTGATGAGGCACCACTGGTGGGCATTGATTGGTGGCACTCGTGGGCATTGATATGTGGCACTGATTGCTGGCACTTATGTACCTGTCGGCACTGATTGGTGGGCACTGATTCGTGGCACTGGCAGGCGTTACTGGTGGGCACATATGAGGCAGCTTCGCCTCTTCCTCTTCGGGACAGAAGCTGGTGATTGGCTTTTTTTTCCTCCTCAGATCTCATATTTACACTAAAATTCCATAATAAAAAAAAAATGTCATTTAAAAAAATAATTAAAAAATGGCCATTTAAGAGCTATGGGCGGAAGTGACGTTTTGACATCACTTCTGCCCTGCAATGATATGGAGACGCGTGGGGGCCATCTTCCCCTAACTCATCTCCATACCCAACAAGGGATAACATCCGTTTGCCTCCGCCGCTGGCGACGGTTCCGGTAAGCGGTGGAGAGAACCGGAGCGCGGTGGGAGGGGGGCCCCTCTCCCGCCACCGATAAAAGTGATCTTGCTGCAAATCCACCACAGAGACCACTCTTATTGGAAAGCAGACCCCCGGCCGAAGAAGAGGATACCAGGGTTATGGCAGCTAGCTACTGCCATAACAACAATATTCCTCTTCAAACTTAGGAGGTATATCGGCGTGCGGTGGCCCGGAAGTGGTTAAAATATGAGCAATTTAACAGGATGAGTGTGATGGCATGGTTAGTGGGGACATCACACTGCTGAAATTCACAAGTTTACAAAGCAAAACATTGAGCACAATAAAATTAATTCTTCTTTCTTTTTTCTTCTTTCTTCTTTCTTCTTTCTTCATTCTTCTTCCTTCTTCTTTCTTCTTCTTCTTCTTCTTCTTCTTCTTTCTTCTTCTTCTTCTTCTTCTTCTTCATCTTCTTCTTCTTCTTCTTCTTCTTCTTCTTTCTTCTTTCTTCTTCTTTCTTCTTTCTTCTTTCTTCTTTCTTCTTTCTTCTTTCTTCTTCTTTCTTCTTTCTTCTTCTTTCTTCTTTCTTCTTTCTTCTTCTTTCTTCTTCTTTCTTCTTTCTTCTTTCTTCTTCTTTCTTCTTCTTCCCTGCTCAAAAGAGCTTGCAATCTAATAGGCTGGGGCAAGTGGTACAAAAGGTTGTAACTGTGGGGAACAAGCTGATGGAAGTGATAAAAGATTAGTTGGAGCCGTGATATTTATTATTTCTTTTACTTTTTATTTTTTACACTGTCCTTTTAAAAAAAGAAAGAAAAAAAGGGTCACTTTTATTCCTATTACAAGGAATGTAAACATCCCTTGTAATAGAAAAAAAAAAGGATGACAGGACCTCTTTAATGTGAGATCTGGGGTAAAAAAAATACCTCAGATCCCATATTTACACTTAAAAGCAATAAATAAATAAATAAATAAATAAATAAATGTCTTAAAAAAAAAAAAAAGTAATAAATAAATTCCCCTTTAAGACCATTGGGCGGAAGTGACGTTTGACGTCGCTTCTATCATCCAGTGTTATGGCGCCTGAGTGGGGGCCATCATTTCATTACTTGGCTCCCTGCTACTGAGGGGAAAGGATCAGATCGTCTCCGCCACTACCGGTGGCTCCGGTAAGCGGCGGACACAACCGGAGCATGGTGGGAGTGGGGGTGCACCTCTCCTGCCACCGATAAAAATGATCTTGTGGTGAATCCTCCGTGGATGCCACTTTTATCTGCAAGAGGACCACCTGCCAATTCAGAAAATACCGGGGTTATGGCAGCTATCCGCTGCCATAACCCCGGTATTCTACGTCAAAGTACCGACATATAACGACGGCGGCTGGTCCGTATCAGGTTTAGTCTCCTCTATTCATGGCAGTTCAATAACAGAATTAACTCTTCCCTCTTATTACAGAGCTAATATAAGACTGATACTTTCCCCATCTCACGGCTCAGAGAAAGGATTGAGGTCTTCCGCCTACAATGGACCTCAACTTCTTCCCGCTATCACCGGTTTTGATAAGATGATTTTTTATACTTATCTCCACATTCAAAGTAAAACTGACCATAAACTAGTAGAATTTCACTGAAAAAATGTTCAAGCGCTTAAGGCACGTTCACATAAGGTGCAATGAGCTGCATTGATCAATGCTGGCTTAGCGCACATAGGAAACAATGGAACATGTGCAATGGTGGGCATCTTTTTTTAGGGCATTTTTAGCAACGCGAACCACTTCACCGCATGTTAATACACTGTAGCACCTTGCAACGCGCTCCAGTGCAGGAAGTTTAATGAAGTTGTTTTTTGTCACTTTCAATAAAGTTAAAAGAAAAAGCTAAACAGTGCAGTGTATTGTAGCAATGCGTTGCACTGACCTTTACATTGCACACCAGCACTTGGTGCGAATGGGCCCTAGAAAAATTTAAGGCCAAGATAAACCAAATACAGTTTTTTTTTGTTAGGTCAAAGCAAATATTAATCCCTTTATCTCCTTGGAGGTCACTCATGGGAAATCATAATCATTTTGTGGCTTTTGTGGGTCATAGCAAGGCACGTGGCCTCCTTGTTCCTTAAATAGGAGACCATCAAAATAATATATATATATCTTGTCAGTAAAAGAGAAATGTGGGTCAAGGAGGATGTCACCTCTTCTTTTCTGATGGTCATGAGAAAGAGTATAGGAAGATTGATCTTTTGATCTTTTCCGGAAATAGTAACCTCGAACCCACCACAGCGGTCATGGAAAATAGTCACTTCTATCTTGAGGTCATGGTGACTCATAAGCCCTCGTCTTAGAGATAAAGCATAGGATTAAAGTGGATGTCAACCCTAACTGAATGGCATGTTGTTTGCTAAACCACAACTGCCATTTTTGTGTTAATTATGACAAACAACTGCCTTTTTTTTTGGTAATTGGGACAAATGACTGCCATTTTTATGTTAATTATGATTAGCAACTGCCATTTTAGTGTTAATTGGGACAAACAACTGCCATTTTTGTGTTAAATGAATTACTGTTTTCACCTTCTTTGCATCCTTTCTTGCAATCTCCGTGCTGCTCAACTCGTGCAGCCCTTTCTAGAGCCACTTCCTACTGTAACTACATGCACTCCAGTGATGCCAGTTTCTCAACCATAGTTCCATGGAACCCTAGGGTTCCTCCAAAGGTTGCAAGGGGTCCTCTGAGCAATGAGCAATTTCTGCCTCTTAGATATGTTTCCACTGACACCATTGATCTTTTTAGCTATCTGTAAGGGAGGGATTCTTCCCAATGGCCACAAGTGTAAGGAGCAGTCTTCCCACTGACCATCACACTAATGCAGGGTTTCTCAACTAGGGTTCCTCCATAGGTTGCCAGAGGTTCAGTGAGCAATAAGCAATTTCTGCCTCTTGGATAGGTTTCCACTGACACCATTGATCTTTTTAGCTATCTGTAAGGAGGGAATTTCTTCCCAATGACCACAAGTGTAAAGAGCATTCTTCCCACTGACCATCACACTAATGCAGGGTTTCTCCTAGGGTTCCTCCAGAGTTTGCTAGGGGTTCAGTGAGCACAAACAGTTCTGCCTCTCAGATAAGTTCCCACTGACACAGTTGATCTTTTAGCTATCTGTAAGGGGGTAATTCTTCCCAATGACCACAATTGTAAGGATCATTCTTCTCACTATCACATTGACCACAATTGTAAGGATCATTCTTCTCACTAACTATCACACTAATGTATCATGAGTTGTAGATATTGTAATTTTTTAGCAGAGGTTCCCTGACGCTGGAAAGATATTTCAAGGATTCCTCTGTGTTAAAAAAGGTTGAGAAAGGCTGCTGTATATGATAAACAAGTCTGTAATCTTGAAGAAGCGCTTTTTTTTAAATTACGAAACGGGTCGATTTCAAGCACTAGATGATGCTTCTAATATCTTGAATTGAATATGATGTCTATAACAATATTTATGTGGTTTTTAAATAAAAAATAACACATGCTTTTTTCTGTATATTGGATTCCTTCTTTGAGGTAAATTTAAAGTCCCACTTTGTGTTCTTACCCAATTTTGGGGGCAGTGTTTGATTTACAAGCCCATGATAATGGGATGGTACCTGAGAAGCTTTATACCAAGGAATAATATGAACCCACCTTTCGATTTATGTGCTTTTACCAACTCTCCTCCCATGGTATGGTAGTTATGACAAAACTTCACTGGCACCATAATTACTGATTTTGCTGCAAAAAAATGAAGGTATCTAAAATCAGTTCGCTCATCCCTAGAGAAGGAGAATAGCAATCATCTGGCTGGTAGTCAGGGAAGACTATTAACACCTTCCTGTACTTTGAGGTCATTATTTCCTTCACATGTAGATCAGGGAAACGATGTAGCAAAAAAGGCTTGATGAGTAGCCCAAAGGAAACAAAATATAACCAACAAAAAGGTGTTTGTGAAAGTGAGTCCAAGAAAATTCCTCCACCATGTGAGAAGCCCCGGAAGAAGTCCACTTGTGACGAAACAGGTCGGGCGGAGATTCACAGATTTGTCATCCAGCTATCTGAACTTACTAGTGATCTCTGCTATGGATGTAATCTGCCTATATTATTTTGGAAACATGTAAGTGCAATATTTCAGTCTAATAAAATATCCGTGAGAGGTTTTTCACTATTGGAGCCCCTTTTCTCTTTATTGGATGTACCGCAGGATTAACTCGGAGGACCGGATACTAAGTTAGCAAGAACCTGGGAGTGTGATTTTCACCATCGCCTTTGCCTTTCTTTGGCCAACTACTAGTGGTGGATTTACCAAGGATTGTGTGGCCCTCCATAAATACGGGTCCATACTCTGTGGTAAGAGTACATCTTGACCTTTGTGTTGGTGGCTTCTCACATGGTGGAGGAATTTTATTGGATTCGCTTTCACAAGTACCTTTTTGTTGGTTATATTTTGTTTCCTTTGGGCTACTCATCTAGCCTTATGTGTTTTTGGACTCTATAGACTTTAATAACACATTGTTTGTGGTGGTTAACCATATATTTTTTGGTGTGTCTTTCTGTAGCGCAACATAACTATTTTCTATTTTCCTTTTTTTGTGTTTTATGTCTCACAATCAATGTTGCAGCTTCCTTATTTTTTGTTTGCTCATTATAACGCAAGCCCAATATTGCCTACGTAATTTTTATACAATGTAGCAAAGTCTCGTCTCGTCTCAGGAGTCGAAGTACGGCTGTTTGTAACAAGACATTTTTAAGCTCGGTGCACTGGAAGGACATTGATGAGTCCTTGCTGAAAGGCTCGGTAATCCATGAGGTAGAACAGCACAGGCCAGCTGATGTCCTAGTGGCAAGGTGTCTCCATCGGAGGGGAAACTGTCTCAGGCACAAATGCGTTCAGCTTGAGCCAGATGGATCTGTGTCCTAGATTTTCTCATGGAGTATGAGTACAAATGGAGCCTGGCTTCCAGGTTTGTCTTTGTATCATGGAGGAGCAGTGAAAAATCACATTCTCCTCCTTCAACCTCAATGCCCGGTGGGTCTTAGCATGTCCACTACACAGGTGTTGGCAGTTTTAGCAGAGCATCTTTTTTCACCTTTTTAGTGATGCTTCTTTTTTTAGTAGCACCTAGGGTGGCAATTATTAAAGTGTATCTAAACCACAGAACCTAATGTAATATATCACAGATTACCAGCTCTTGTATGTGGTGGCTGCATTCGTTTTCTTTTTTCAGACTTTTATTCTTCACCTGGTAATCCTGCCATCAGTAGTGGGTGAACGTGCATTGGTTTGGTTTGCAAATTGCGAATGTTCATCCGAACGGCATCAAAGTCAATGCAATTGAGCCCTGCTCAAGGCTCGTTGGTTGCTAGGATGCAGGCAGCCATTGGTGCCCTAGCAACCAGTGACGCATCCCCAGCTGTGACCATATTTGGTCAAGAACATCAGCCAACAACCTTGGCCCCTTTTCATTCAGCTCTCAGCCAGGTAATCTCCAATCAATGTGCCATTGATTGTTAAAATGCTGGTGGACAACAACATCCTAGTACCCAATTAGCTCTGAGTGGGAAGCTGCGACCTTTGGTGGCAGTAGTAATACTGCCTCTTAATGGATAGCTTCTCAGCAGCTGGAGGTTCAGTTTAATTGGTAGGCGAAAAGGGCATTTAGTTCTAAGATCACTGGTCCTTTTCCCAGTTGAATGACAACCAGAATAATTTATCCCACTTCCTCTGAGCTCAAGG
The DNA here is from genome assembly GCA_037952925.1 of Lithobates clamitans. Taxonomy (NCBI): domain Eukaryota; kingdom Metazoa; phylum Chordata; class Amphibia; order Anura; family Ranidae; genus Lithobates; species Lithobates clamitans. The sequence continues at coordinate 139,337 of JBBGZY010001418.1, forward strand.
CATTAGGGACTCGCCCCCTAAGGATATGTTATTAAAGGATAACTAAAGACAAAACTTTTTTTTTAAGTTTTGGATAGAGTGGAGAGGGATTAGAGCACCTGTCAGGGTTTTCTTGCTACATCTGCCCCCATTAGGGAGATTCAGCCTCTTTATTTGTCCAGTTTACCATTATCATTGAAAGTGGAAGTAAAGGAAAATCCACAATTTTGGGTTTTCCCATGAAAAGTAATAGAGGAGAAATCTTTCAACGGGGACACTTGTTCTGGTGACCTGGGGGGTCCTCAAGAGATTCCCTTAATTTTCAAGGATTCCCTCTCACTTCCTGTTTGGCTATGGGGCAGAAAGTGTAGGCAAATCTCTTCAATGGGACAAAAAGTTGGCAAAAATAAACCTTACAGGGGTTATAATCCTCCCTTACTCTATCCAAAATGAAAAAAAAAGTGTTGCCTATAGTTCTCACAGGAGATGGCTGCCACTTTTCACCGCTGCCCCATTGTTCAACCGTTGAAGTTAATAGAGGATGCCATCTGTAGGTTCCTAGTTCCGACTTGCACTCATTTGACAGTGCTGGTTGCCTGAACATCAAAAAAGCACCAGGGCTGACATGTGTGAGGAAGGGGTGTGAGTCAAATGCTCCCCATATTGAAAAGTATCCAGAACCAATTCACACAGTGCCATTCAAGGTGTGAGCGGGGGGGGGTTGCCCTGGGCACTGTGGTATCATGTGAGATGGAGAGTCACCACCAGGAGATTGGGGGGGATGGGATTTGTGTTGGGTGGGGGAATTTGGGGTCAAGCTAGGAAAGGTGATTTTGGGGGATTTGTGTTGGGGGGGGGGTCGAGGGAAAAGGATTTGTGTTAGAAGGGGAGATTTGGGGTGTTTGTGCTAGAAAAGGTGATATTGAAGAAGGGGGAGGGGATTTGTGCTAGGAGGGGTAATCTTTTTTTGGGGGGGATTTCTGCCAGTAGGGATGAATGGGGGGGTATTTGAGAGAGGGGTTGTGCTAGGAGGGGGGATTTTGAGTGGGGTGGAGGGATTTGAGGAGTAGATGATTTGTTCTAGGAGGAGTGAATTTTGTAGGGATAGGGGTTAAAGATTTGTCCCGGGAGGGGGGATTTCAGCAGGGGGCGGATTTGCCCTTCGGAGGAGGGGAAGCTTATTCTTGGGGTATAAGCATGCAGATTAATGCTCAATTTTTTTGGGGGGGGGGTTGATAACACATAATGCTAATATATTTTGGGGGGCGCAGTTTGGCATGTTTGCCCTGGGCTCTAGATGGCCTTGTCCCAGCACTGCCATTCACTCCTAATGGCATCCCAACAAACCTTGCCATAGAACAGCACAATGAGCATCAATGCACTAATGTGTGTTGCAAGAAATTGTACATGCACCTTTTTAGGTGTGTTCTCATGCATTAGGAATCCGATTAAAAAAAAAAAAAAAATGGCTGCCTTAATGGAGCACACATTAACACATGGCATAATGCACATCAACACATATGTTTAAATTCACCACAACAGCGTAAATGGGCCCCCCGATATTCCCTTTTACTCCTATGGGGGGGGGGGGTGGAGGTAAGGTAATTACGTACACAGGATGGCAGTTAGGTTATCCTGTTGCTTTGCCCTGCATCAACAAAGTGCAGGTTCACTTTAGAGTACACTCTATACCAAGGAACCAGTTTTTGTTTGCATCTTCAATCTCAGTTGTGTTGACCTACTCCGATCATCCTTCCCTCCTCACTCATGACACAGTTACAGCCATAAAAATAACTCTCTAATGATCCACTGTAGGTCTGTGAGTGATCACTCAGGTCCATAAGTAGCGAAACACCAAAAAAATATGTATGCTATACAATAGAAACATAAAAATAGATGGTCCTCAGGACTCCAAAGCAGAACTCCAAGCAAAAAATGTGAAATCCTGGAGCTCAGTACACTTATGTCCAACCTTACTCTTACAGCTGAAGGCATCCTCCGTGTGTATTTTGCAAAAGCCCCATTTTCCTCCATCAATCATTGTAGGGTTACTCGCCTATCCGATGGATGCTGTAGGAAAAAACATGGCTGCTGGAGTTCTGCTTCCTTAAGCCGGCCATAGACGGATCGAAATTTGGCTGGTTCAGCGGGAACCGTCTGAGGCTATAGCAGTGCAGTGCCTCCAGCAGTGGCCATTGTATTCTGACCGTGGAAAAACCTTGCGCTGTCAGAATACAATGGCGCAGCAGGAGGGATTCCACCATCAACCATGACCGTGTTGATGGGGGAATCGAGCAACTTTCTTTCCTTCAACTGATGGTTGAAGGAAAGAAAATTGCATAATCTATGGCCGGGCAAGCTTTAGTCTTCTCTCCTCCCCTAGATTGCTAATAGGACAAGGAATGAACAGTAATCTTTATGCTCTTTCCTCCAGTTTGCATGTTCACCATGTTAGTCTGCTTTGTGGGAAGCACTCAAGTCTAATTGGTTGAGCTAATTGGTAACTGTGTGGTCAGACAGGACATCTCTTTTCCCCCCATGGCTGTCCAACAACCTATCTAGAAAGGAGTTGGTCGATTTGACACAGGGCACTTTTCTCCATCTCCAAGCACTTGCCCAAAACAAGCTCCTTATGAGGAATGTAGGAGGAGGGGGGCATGTCAGCTAAAATGTTCCAAGCAAGTAAGCAAGTGCTTGGAGATGTAGAAGATTGCCATCTGTCAGAACAACCATCTCCTTGCTAGCTGTCTGACCTCACAGCTAGTCTTAGACAACGCCTAAGAAAATGGGACAATTTGCTGCAGGTACTTTGTCTCATGGGGAACAGAACACAATAATACAAATTGAAGTAGGATTTCGTTTTTTTTTATATATATATTGAAGCTCCAGTTTAAGTTTTCTTTGCAGATTGAGCGACCACAGCGTAACAGGTTTTATTGCTTGCTCAGTTATCCAAGTTTAGTTTGCAGTTTTGTTTTGTAATACACTTCTCAACTTTTTCTCTGAGTACTCTCTGTACCAACAGGTGCTGCAAGCAAACAATTAAAAACAATGATTATTTGAATGGTGCGCCTCAATCCGCTTCCTTAATTGCCAGAGTTGGCGCTGCACGGCATGAGGTTTAAACAGTAGGTAGAAGGGCTGTACTTCTGTACTCTTTTATTCACCAGATACTGTGCCTGCTTTGCTGGGAAATAATACCTCACGTCTTCACTTCCCTGCCGTGTTTTGCTATCGTCTCCTGGAACAATATCACAATTTTCCACTCAAGACCCTCTGCGCAAAATAAAGAGAAAAGGAAAGAGTGTTCATTTTGCAATTCCCACTTAAACTCGACTCCTTTTCTCCCATCTGTTGTCTCTGGCAGGTTTTTGTATCCAATTAGTCACATTTAATGTTGCTGTCAAGTTTTAGGACGGGCTGTAGTTCAAAATAAATTATTAACGGGTCTGCAAGCCTTGGAGGCAATTTAGAGTTTATCTGTAATTGCGTTAAAAAAAAAAAGTCCTGTGTAAATTTGAACACAAAATTGCTGGTGTTATTTGTAATGCTTTTGTCACATAACTTGGTTGGAGGCTGAGTTGACAAGAAGGATTCCCTTGCAGCATTGGTCTTGCTTGGTAGCAGGTGATTGCCACAGACAGACATGTAGTCAAGGTGAGCCAGGGCCTTACACGGTAAGGAACACCGAGGACAAGAAGAAGGCAGAGCAAGGTACAGTAGCAGGCTGAGGTCAGTACCAGGGAAGCAGGAAGAGCAAGTTCCAGGAGCAAGCTGAAGTCAGTACCAGGGAAGCAAGAAGAGCAAGGTATGGGAGCAGGCTGAGGTCAGTACCAGTTAAGCAGGAAGAGCAAGATTCAGTAGCAGACCAAGGTCCGTACCAGGGAAGCAGGCAGAGCAAGGTCCAGAATCAGGCCCAGGTCAGTACCAGGGTTGCAGGAAGAGCAAGATTCAGGAGCAGGCTGAGGTCGGTATTAGTGAAGCAGGCAGAGTAACGTCCAGGCCAAGGTCAGTACCAGGGAAGCAGAAATAGCAAGGTCCAGGCTATCCAAGGTCAGTACCAGTGAAACAGGCAAAGCAAGGTCCAGTAGCAGGATGAGGTCAGTACCAGGAAAAAAGGCAAGGCCAGGTCCAGGAGCAGGCCAAGGTCAGTACCAGGGAAGCAGGCAGAGCAAGGTCAAGTAGCAGGCCAAGGTCAGCACCAGGGAATCAGGAAGAGCAAGGTCCAGTACCAGGCAGAGGTCAGTGCCAGGGAAGCAGCAAGAGCAAGGTCCATGAGCAGGCTGAGGTCAGTACCAGGAAAGCAGGCAGAGCAAGGTACTGGAGTAGGCTGAGGTCAGTACCAGGAAGGCAGGCAGAGCAAGGTCCAGTAGCAGACCAAGGTCAGTACCATGGAAGCAGACAAAGCAAGGTCCAGTAGCAGGTCAAAGTCAGTACCAGGGAAGCAGGCAAAGCAAGGTCCAGCAGCAGGCCAAGGTCAGTACCAGGGAAACAGGAAGAGCAAGGTCCAGTAGCAGACCAAGGTCAGTACCAGGAAAGCAGGAGAAACAAGGTCCAGTAGCAGGCCAAGGTCAGTACCGGGGAAGCAGAAGAAGCAAGGTCCAGTAGCAGGCCAATGTCAGTACCAGGGAAGCAGCAAGAGCAAGGTCCAGGAGCCGCCTGAGGTCAGTATCAGGAAAGCAGGCAGAGCAAAGACCAGAAGCAGGCTGAGGTCAGTACCAGGAAAGCAGGCAAATCAAGGTCCAGTAGCAGGCCAACGTCAGTACATGGGAAACAGGAAGAGCAAGGTCCAGTAGCAGACCAAGGTTGGTACCAGGGAAGCAGGCAGAGTAAGGTCAAGGAGCAGGCTGGGGTCAGTAGCAGGGAAGCAGGCAGAGAATAGTCAGGCAAGCCAAGGTACATCCAATGATTAGCACACACAACGGGGTCTCTTTTAAATAGGCAGCTTGGTGCCAAAGCACCTGGACGTGTGCGCTGATGCACTCTGGTGCTAACATGTTCCAGCAGCTGCAGCCTCTCCCCCCTCCCCAGTGACAGCAGGCGGGCATCTTCTCCGGGCACCCACTGTCACTATTTGAAAATAATGTAGCTGCCCATCCGGCCACATTCACTCACAGTCCTCTGCGAATGGGAAACTACAAGTCCCGACGCCCTTTGCAGCTGTTGGCTTGTAGTTTCAATGAACTACCATGGCGCTGTTGAGCTCTCTAGTAGATCATTTCTTCTTCCTGTCAGTGTGTATCAGGACTGCAGGAGTCCTGCATGGCACCAGTGATCTGCTTATCGCGGGTGCAGTGCTTTCCATGCGCCAAGTAAAAAAAAATAAAATAAATGCACATTTTTCTTTACCTGTAAAAACATGTGCATTTATTATTTTTTTTTAAAAAGGTGAACTTATCCTTTAAAGTCTAACTACTGACTTTTTTTTCTGTAACCTTTCCCTGCTCTATAAAAAATAAAATAAAATTAAAAGGCTTTAATTGTAGTTCGGTTTCAATACACTGATTAATTATAATAAGTCAGTACCAGGAAAGCAGGCAAGACAAGGTCCAGGAGCAGGCCAAGGTCAGTAACAGAGAAGCAGGCAGAGAAAGGTCCAGTAGCAGGCCAAGGTCAGTACAAGGGAAGCAGCAAGAGCAAGGTCCAGGAGCAGGCCAAGGTCAGTAACAGGGAAGCAGGCAGAGCAAGCTCCAGTAGCAGGCCAAGGTCAGTACCAGGGAAGCAGCATAAGCAAGGTCCGGTAGCAGGCAGAGGTCAGTACCAGGGAAGTAGCAAGAGCAAGGTCCAGGACCAGGCGGAGGTCAGTACCAGGAAAGCAGGCAGAGCAAGGTCCAGTAGCAGGCCAAGGTCAGTACCAGGGAAGCAGGAGAAGCAAGGTCCAGTAGCAGACCAAGGTCAGTACCAGGGAAGCAGGCAGAGCAAGGTCAAGGAGCAGGCCGGGGTCAGTAGCAAGGAAGCAGGCAGAGAATAGTTAAGCAAGCCGAGGTCGGTATCCAGAATCAACAGCGCAAGGTCAGGAGCCCCTCGTTGTTTCTGCTTCTTAGAGTGTTTGTGTTCCTTAATTCTGCCATATATTAGTATCCACCACCCGTCCCTACATTACAATGCAAACTGCAGCACTGTCGACTCTGACGAAGGTACAGGCTGTAGAATCATACAGGAAATAGATTGAAGGCAAGTAATCCAAACAATTAGGTTTTTTAAATACACCGCATTATGTACAGCTAATTGCTTTGGAACTTTTAATTTATACTACAATATTTAAAACAAGCTGAATTTTTTTTTCTGCCTACTCAAAATGGAAATCTCTTTATTTATAATTTGGAAGCATGTATTTTTTTTTTTTTTTTTGCTGAGAGAAGGTTCAGCCGTGGATTAATACAATCGTTGCGATGTGTTTTGACTTCCGCAGAGAATTCCCTACCGGGATAGAAAGAATTAATACAATCATGTCCTATTCTGTGATGTACAAAGTCCTTACATCATAAATCTTCCTTGCCTGCGAAAAAAAAACGGCTCTACGCTGGTAGGTCAATTAGGAGAAAGAAGCAGCCGGTGGGAGACCGGGGTTGGATCCCCTCTTGGGCTTTGTGTCATATTTGCTTAGGTAACAAATTAGGCTCGCTAAAGACGCTGAGGATGCCATGCTAGGTACAAGATAATGGGCAAGTGCTGGTCTAACAACGGCACCAGGCTCATTAATATTGTAAGGAGCCCAGCTGTTAACTTTGAAAGATAGAATATGTGGTGCAGAGACCTTACATTGCCCACTCCACCACCTGGCTGTCAGTCTCATCACGCACAAATTCAAGATATGACACGCAGACATTATGTTTCTTCATTTGAAAAATATCACCATCCTAACATAATAAATGTTGCAAACCTTAGGCAAGACACTCCAAATTACAAGAGCCGTATTTAAGTAGTAAATCTCAGAGTCATTGTTGAATTTTGGAAAACTGGGTGAAGGTGCGGTCACAAACCAGGAAGAGGGGCATGGGTCAACTACAAAACAAAGGTTCCCTCAACAAATGGTGGATGGGACTCCATGTTACCTCTCCATTCTGCACCTTGCACGAGTGGCCAGTTGGTTCCCTTTTACATCATAATCTGCAATGTCCCCCCTTATATCAGGGTCCACAGTGTTCCCCTTTTACATAGAGGTTCACAGGGTTCCCCCTTACGCTGTAAGGGGGAATCCTGTGGACTCTGATGTAAAGGGGAACTCTGTGGACTCTGATGTAAGGGAGAACTTTGGTGACTGTGGTGCAAAGGGGAACTCTGTGGCATCTGATGTAAGGGGGAACTATGTGGCGTCTGATGTAAGAAGGAACTCTGCAGCGTCTGATGTAATGGGGAACTCTATGGCGTCTGATTTAAGGGGGAACTCTGTGGACTGTGATGTAGAGGGGAGCTCTGTAAACTCCTTTTACATCAGAGTCCTCAACATTCTTCCTTACATCAGACTCCACCGATTTCTCTTTTACATCACAGTTCACAGTGTTCCCCTCTACATCATGGTCTGCAGGGTCCCCCTTATATCAGGTTCCACAGTGTTCCCCTTTTACATCAGGGTCCACAGGGTTTCCCCTTACACTGTAAGGGGGAACCCTGTGGACTCTGATGTAATGGGGAACTCTGTGGACTCTCATGTAAAGGGGAACTCTGTGGCATCTGATTTATGGGGGAACTCTGTGGACTGTGATGCAAAGGGGAACTCTGTGGACTCCATTTACTCCGGAGTCCGCAGCATCCTCCCTTACATCAGACTCCACCACTTTTTCCTTTACATCAGAGTCCACAGTGTTCCCTTTTACATCAGGGTCCACAGAGTTCCCCCTTGCACTGTAAGGGGGGAACCCTGCAGACTCTAATGTAAAGGGGAACTCTGTAAACTCTCATGTAAGGGAGAACTTGGGTGACTGTGATGCAAAGGGGAACTCTGTGGAGTCTGATGTAAGGGGGAACTCTGTGGACTGTGATGTAGAGGTGAGCTCTGTGGACTCCCTTTACACCGGAGTCTGCAGCATCATCGTTACATCATACTCCACCGATTTCTCTTTTACATCACAGTCCACAGTGTTCTCTTTTACATCAGGGTCCGCAGAGTGTCCCCTTGCACTGTAAAGGAGAACCCTGCAGACTCTGATGTAAGGGGGAACTCTGTGTTGTGTTATATAGACCTTCATGTGAATTGAGAAATGTTTTCCTTTTGTTATACCTTAAACACATTACTAATAGCACTAGCTACATGTTTATAGCTTAAATATTGATATTTGCACTAAAAAAGGTCATTTTATGTACTTTGACGTGTCAGTTAAAATATTGGCTCTGTCAGTAAGTTTCACGTGTTGTGTCAGTAAAAAAATGGGTGCTATCAGTAAATTGTTTGGGTCCTGTCTATAAATTTCACTTCGGGGAGATTGGCAACGCTTGGTCAGCACTTTAGATTGCAATTTCGATGGTCACCTTTCCCTTGGTGGTCCAAGGTGGTCGTCAAAGCCCTTTTTGAGCAGCCAAGATGGTCTGTAGCGATCTTTTGTCTGATTAAACACTCAATCTCATACTGTAAAGAGATATGGTAAAGGTGGGTCAACTGAGAATCTCATCTAAAGATTAACTGCACCTAACTCCCTTTCCCCCACCACCAGCCCAGCCCAGCCCATCCCCAACTCTTCCAGTCTGAGGACTAGTGTTGATGAGCAAAATCTAGCTTGTTTTTAGGTGCAGTCAACTTGCTTTTCAGGTCAGTTAAGGATGCTTCTGATATCATTCAGAGTATATTGACGGGTGCATTTGACCTTCTTCTGACCTGGATTTGACCTCCTTCTAAGGTGCATCAACCTGCTTAAAGCTGCTTTTGCATTTCCAGTGACTTGTATGGGAAGAGGCCAGTGGCAGCTGGTGGGTTCTTCTTTATGGGGAGCGGCAAACAAACAACCCCCCCGGCGGCATGGCAATGAAACAGAACCCCCCGCGGGCGGTCTGGCACTCACCCGCTCGTGTGGTGGGGCTGTGGTGTCCTCTCCTGGAGTGCGGGCAGTGACCTTGGTGGATCTGGTGTCCGCTCCTCCAGCTTCCTCCACCATATGTCTTCTCTTCCGCCAAAGCGATAGGCATCCAATAGGATCGCCTGACGCTTTGGCCAATCAGGAAACAGGTCTCACAGACCTGCCTCCTGATTGGTGGGGAGGAACTTTAGTGTGAAAATAGCAAAAATTCATTTGCTTATCATCACACAACTGGGTGGGCTCGGAGCGCAATGCTCTGTGCTCCCAGCCGACCCTTTTTTGAAGCCTATTAGAGCCTCTGGCCACAAAGCTGCTTTGCAAAAGCTTACTGGCCAGAGCATGGAAGAGCTCTGAACTCTCATTCAATCCTACCGGTAGTAGGTGTGGAGTACAAAGCTCATACTCCATAACTCTCTATAGCAGGGTTTCTCAACTGGGGTTCCATGGAACTCTAGGGTTCCTCCAGAGGTTGCCAGGGGTTCCTTGAGCAACGAACAGTTTCTGCCTCTCAGATAAGTTCCCACTGACACCATTGATATTTTTAGCTACCTGTAAAGGGGTAATTCTTCCCAATGACCACAAATGTAGGGAGCATTCTTCCCACTGACCATCACACTAATGTATCATGAGTTGTAGATATAGTCATTATTAGCAGGGGTTCCCTGATACTGGATTTCAAGGGTTCCCCCACGTTGAAAAGGTTGAGAAAGGCTGCTCTATAGGCAAGCATTAGAGGGCACAGCCCAAGCAGGTGCCTAGCCCAGATTTTGATAAGCAGCCTTGATGACATCCCACTAAATTCGGTAGAGTTGGGTTTAAGACTGGCAGGGAGCATTGGGAGGTTTACAATGGGGGTGATTTACTAAAAGCAAATACCCCATTCGCTTTGCAAGGGAAGTTGCCCTTTTCAATGGAATTTTCCCCAGAACTTAGTGAATGAGGTGAAGCTCTTTTGACTTGTATCGTCCAATCACATGCATGCAAACATACTTTTTTTTGTTTTATTTTCCTTGCACATGATTGGGTATTCTTAGCAAAGTGAAATTTCAACCCATTCACTAAGCTAAGGGGGAAAATTCCCTTTGCAAAGTGAACAGCCTGTTTGGTTTTAGTAAACCAACCCCATATAGGTGTAACTGCACCAACCTGTGTCCATTTAGTATAGGTCCATATGTGCCACGGAATAAAGCATTGCTGTTGTTTGTCTTTTTTTATTGGAAGAAGTTGAATGGAAGATGTATATTGGGCATCCTCCACTTCAACGGCGATCATGTGACCAATTGGTCATGTGACCGGCACTGCAGGAAAAAAGAAGAGTATTCCCTAGGAAAGGGCTGAATTTCTCCGTGTCAAATTCTCTTTATTGCTGATTCCCAGAAAGGCTTCTAAGTGAGCTTAATGTCAGCATTCAACTATAGGTCTGCTTTAAGTTCACCCGATTTCCTAACTACAACACCCTTTAAAATATGACCTCTAGCACAGTGGAAATAGTATATCGCAGAGGAACATCTAAGCTTAAATTTGTAATATGCCCGTCTTTATGATACTTCAAATTAACATCGCCTCTAAAGTGCTTTATTATTTCTCCTTTAAATATTTAAATATTAATTTTAGAAATCCTTAATATTTAATATTCTGTTTAAATTGCGCTGTATTTTAATATTCATGCTTAATAAAGAATAACCCATTGCATGGTATGCACAGGCATTTTCAGATCTGCAGCTTTTGTTCTATTTTCTTTCTTTTTGCAAGGTGAAAGACTACAGAATTTATGTCTTTTTAACCCACTTAATAAAATTAAAAAATGCTGCAAGTGACTGAGCCGAGGAAGTCCCAAAGTTGCCCTGAAATTCGGAGTTTGATTATGTTTCAAATGATATTCCACTTAATCAAGTACAGAGAATGTCCCTCTTTATTTCTCCCAATGTTGCTGGGCCACTGAAGGACCAATAAAAGGAAAATGCACGTTCAAAAAAAAAAATGGTGGGACCCTTTGGACCAAAACATTATCTATCTATCTATCTATCTATCTATCTATCTATCTATCTATCTATCTATCTATCTATCTATCTATCTATCTATCTATCTATCTATCTATCTATATATCTATCAAAAAAAAAATAAAAAAAAAATAAAAAATATATATATATATATATATATATATATATATATATATATACACACACTATATTGTCAAAAGTATTGGGACACCTGCCTTTACACGCACATGGACTATAATAATACTGTAGACCCTACGGACTATAATTCGTCCGTAGGGTCCAATATTGAGTAAGCCCACCCTTTGCAGCTATAAGAGCTTCAACTCTTCTGGGAAGGCTGTCCACAAGGTTTAGGAGTCTGTCTATAGGAATGTTTGACCATTCTTCCAAAAGCCCATTTGTGAGGTCAGGCTCTGATGTTGGATGAAAAGGCCTGGCTCGCGGTCTCTACTCTAATTCACCCCAAAGGTGTTCTATCTGGTTGAGGCAGGCCAGTTAAGTTCCTCCACCTCAAACTCCCTTTATGGACCTTGCTTTGTGCTCTGGTCCAAATCATTTGTTGGAGGGGGGATTATGGTGTGGGATTGCTTTTCAGGGGTTGGGCTTGGCCCCTTAGTTCCAGTGAAGGGAACTCTTAAGGCGTCAGCATACCAAGACATTTTGGACAATTTCATGCTCCCAACTTTGTGTGAACAGTTTGGAGATGGCCCCTACCTGTTCCAACATGATTGCGCACCAGTGCACAAAGCAAGGTCCATAAAGACATGGAAGAGCGAGTTTGGGGTGGAGGACCTTGACAGAGTCCTGGCCTCAACCCGATAGAACACCTTTGGGATGAATTAGAGCGGAGACTGCGAGTCAGGCCTGCTCATCAGTGCCTGACCTCACAAATATGCTTCTAGATGAATGGTCAAACATTCCCATAGACACACTCCTAAACCTTGTGGACAGCCTTCCCAGAAGAGTTAAAGCTGTTATAGCTTCAAAGGGTGGGACAACTCAATATTGAACCCTACAGACTAAGACTGGGATGCCATTAAAGTTCATGTGCATGTAAAGGCAGGCGTCCCAATACTTTTGGTAATATAGTGTATTTCCAGCATTCTCAATGTAGTGCCATATATATATTATATTTTTTTTTTAAATTAATTTTATTCAAAAGTCTGGGAGGCTCTCTGTCTAGGTGCACTGTGATGAGGATTCGTGTTCCCGGAAAATCCTAAGAGATATTACACTAAGCGTGGGGTCTACATAGTGAGAACCCGGGAGGAGGTCTGTCTTGTCCAGGAACACCAGGAGGAGGAGTTGCCTATTAGTAGGCTAATTACACTATATATTGATTTCACATTATTATATTGATTATTGTGCTGATTATAAATTTTTTTAACTATCTCTGTATAGTTGCTGGCTTCACCAGATGTTGTACGTTCCAGGAGATGATGAAGCCACAAATCATATACTTCTAGTTCTTATAAGTCTAAATGAGATTAAACCTCTACATTTACCCAAGTCCTCCTCCTGATGTGAAGCCCCCCCCCCCCCTTTCCATACCAGCCGGACCAACATTTTTTAGACGTTGGCCCTTGATTGAGGTGGGCTTCAGTTCAAAACAAATCTAAACGTCAGTTACCCTTGACGTACAGGTTCATTGCTTCTTGGAACATCTGTGTTTGAGTAGAGAGGCGGATGGGTTCCTTGCTGCCCAGCAGACTTTCTATTTTTGCTTTTCTCCTAATTAGCCGAGAGGAGAACCATCCATATGTTAACAAAAGGGGCATACTAAAATGAATGCATGCATTAATTACCCAGGTGACTGTAGTTATGTTCCCTAGAACAACACAGCAACTGAACCATGTGTACTGCGAAAGCTGTTCTTAGGAAACTTTTTGCGCTGTGAAATCTCAAAGACGGTCCCAGTCTTATCGTGCTGCACTATTCCCTTAGGTGACAATTAAACCGGTTCCCATAATTCTACTTATTCGCGCCATCATAACAATTTCTCAAAGTGAGGTTTCAGCTAATTATTTTCATTGCTGGATTAATGCAAAGTTAAAAGTCACCACATGAGACAAAAGAAGTGCGAAAACTGCTTCCTTAAAACTTTGTTGTATAAAGTACTAAAAACGTCTCAGAAGACAAACAGAGAGAAGGCAAACATTGCGCCAAATTCAGGCTCAAATTGAAGGCCAGATCAATAGGATGGAATGGGCCCATGGACTGAAAGGAATGAAAAGGAATGAAAGGCACTTCTAAGTGTTGGAAGAATAGCATTCGTTTAGAAGTTGCTTTACAGCCCGTGCTCTCTCATTATTCAAGGACGTTAAAATTTGAGTGGTTAACTCCCCCAAAGACGGTGGGGTTATAGGTGGGAAACTATTTGTGGGTCCAAGAAGAGGTCATTACACTTGAAATCTCATCCAGCCGATAGACTTACAGGCTCCTGAAGAGTTTTTCCACTAGTTTTGGTATTGTCACAGTTTTATTAGCAAAGTCTACTTTGTCAGTGGTAATGTGGTCTCTGATTGATGCCCCCAGTGGCCCTTTGTTAGAAGGAACTCTTTTGTAAGTGGAAGGAGTAGTTATTCCTGAATTGAAGCCCTATCCTGCCAATGGTTGAGTTAAAGCCTCCTGAAGACTTTCCCGCTCTCTTTCGTTATTGTCACAACATTATTAGTAGAGTCCACCATGTGGTAAGGTGGTCTCTGATTGATGTCCTCAGTGTGCCATGGTTAGAGGAAACTATTTTGTAAGTGCAAGAAGTGGTCATTCTCAAATGAAGCCTCATCCTGGATTCCTGCCCAAGGTTGAGTTACAGGATTCTGAAGGCTTTCCCACTAATTTTGATAATGGCACAACATATTAGGGGAGTCAATCTTGCCAGTGTGCTAATGTGGTCTCTGATTGATGCCCTCACTAGACCTTGGTTAGAGGGAAGTGCAAGAAGTGATTACTCCCAAAGGAAGCCTCAACTTGCCAATGGTTGAGTTACAGGCTCCTGAAAATGTTCCCACCCTTTTTGTTATTTTCACACTTGCTAGCAGCAAAGTGGTCTATGACTAATGCCCTCAGTAGACCTTGGTTAGTTGGAGGTCTGCACTGAGTGTATAGGCCTTTAAAGTGATCCTGTCAAGTTAAAAACTATTCCAGTGGAAATGTTCCTGCAAAAGAAGAGCCTTTTCTATTCACCTCCCTCGTGGCCCTTGTCTCCTACCTTCACTCTATTAAAGCACAGCTGCCTCTGTAAGACCCCTCAAAATTTACCACAACTTGGGAATGTTGGATACCCGTGTCCCCTGTAGCACACCGTGTTTCTATCTTTTGGATTTAAAGGTTAGGAACCACAGAGGACAGTTGGGGGACAAAGACATCTGACATTAGGAAGTGTTGAATGCCACAAAGAGTGGCGAAGGTTGAAGCACTGAATCAAAGGGAAGATAGGAGACAGAAGAAGGCCACCAAACAGGTGAATTTTTAAAGCTTGTCTTTTGTAAGGAACTTAACTTTGGAATGTTTATTATGAAAGGACAAGTTCGTGAATTATATAAAATCCTCAAACCTCCTTTTAAGCAAACTAAACTACACTTAGTTAAGTCACCTTCACTCCAGGTATATACTTACTACCTTCAATGGCAGTGACCTCCCTTACAGTTTTCATTACAGCTGGTAAAAATCGAATTCCCGCTTCTGTGCACTAAAGTCCTAATTTCTTTTAGGAACTTATCTGTACTGCAGGAACAACATCCTATTCTAGCCACTCTCAACCAGGGTTCCACCAGAGGGTGCTAGAGGGTTCCTTGGGCTGTGGCCAATTGACCTCCCTATCTGGAGGTGCCTGCAGAGCAGGGCTGGGACAAGGGGTGAGCAGGAAGGGCAGCTGTTCTGGGCACAGTGGAGCAAGAAGGCCAGGAAAATGGACACAGGGCAGTAAAAGCATTCTATGGTACGCATAAACAGAGAGGGAGAACAAACCTTTCCTGATACTGCTCCTGTTCCTGGGTCAACACCACTTGACAAAGTCAACAGCATGACAACAGTTTTATCTTTTTAGCTGTCTGCAATGGTGGCATTCTGAGCATCACTGTAAGGGTTGCATTCTTCCTACTGACCATCAATGTAAGGGGCATTTTTCCCATAGACCCCCCAAAAAATTGGTTTTGGTAAGGGTTCCTCGAGACCTGAGAATTATTTTAGAGGTTCCTTTTGGGTAAAAAAAGTTGAGAAAGGCTGTCCTATTCTGTTATTCTGCAGACGAGGGCAGCCTGGCACTGGATTTTTACAAAGAAGGAGGCCAACTCACTTGGAGGAAGTAAGTAGGCACCTGGTAGGGGATGATGGTTCAGCTAAGTAACCATGTTAGGTTATTTTATGTTGAATGCTCACAGTTCTTCTGTCTCAGGTTTTTTTTTTTTTTTTGTCAGCTGCAAGTTATCAGTTCTTTCACTATTTATGTTGAAATAAGTGAGCTGCATTCAGTAAGTCAAAAAAGCCGTAGGCCCTGGCCTATTCAACTAAGAACAGTTTTAGGGCTCCCTATTGAATTGGGCATCATGCATATCATGTAGTATGTTTTAGATAAGTAGTATGCAGTATTTTTTTAATGTTTTATACAAGGTTTATGTCAAAGGTTCTTAACAGTCGTAGAAGATGATAATTACAAAATGTGTTTTTTTTTCTATGACCTGTAGAGGCATACCGGTACCTCCTTTTTTGTTTTTATTTTTCTGCAGCCCCTTTGAACCCACTTAATTTAAAGCCTTGTTGTCCCTCTTCAACAAAGACAAATTGACTCTGAGACTACTTGTATTAAACAAAAAGAAAACCATACAGCGGGCATAAAGCTCTTTCTTCAGCTTCCATTAGGCTTTTATAAGGCAACTTTGTTTTACCGCAAAGCAGAAAACACCAATTAGGAAAAGTATCTCTACATGAGGCCGGTCCTTTGACGTCAGTTTGTTTGATTTGAAGTTTTTAGATTTCAAGCAGTTTGTATGAAATGAATGAAATAACCTTTCCTTCATTATGTACAATAAAAAGCAATTTTCAGCAATAAGTAAAGCCAATTAAGGAATCGCTAATATTATCCAGGAAACAGTATGGCTCTGGTAACGTCGATAAACCTACTTCATTTACCTTAAAGAAGAACTGCAGTCTGCTCACATAATTTGTAATAAAAAAAACATCTTTGCCATTCTGAAGCTTCCCTCCAACCACTTTGCATATTATTTTATATATACTGTGATTCTGTACTTGCCAAATATGCTGCAGAAATCTCCCTCCACTGAGTCTGGCTGCAGCCATTTTAACTGTGGTCAGCTGAAGCAGCTGCCTGTTCACTTCCTGGATTTATACAGGCACACAGAGGCACACCTCCAGCTCTGCAGCTCGGCAGCTCTCATTGGCCTTCTTATGACCCCCCCATTCCTGGCAAACTCTCACGAGAGTAAGAGAGAGAGTCGCACATGATGTCATAAGCCTAGGCTACTGACCAGACAAGAAACAGGAAGTGGGCTGTATAAGGGATTTACTGGCAGAAAAAAAATGTTTTACTATCCAAAGTTAAAACAACAACAACAAGGGCAGAAGATTTATTAGATGGAAAGATGAAAATATGACTGAAGAAATTTTTTTTTTTTTTAAAGCCAGCAGCTACAAATACTGCAGCTGCTGACTTTTAAAATATGGACACTTGCCTGTCCAGGGCGCCCGCGATGTCGGCACCCGAAGCCGATCTGTCCCTCGGCTCTCGGGTGGAGGTGCCGCCATCTTCGGTAAGGGAATCAGGAAGTGAACACAGCCTGGTTCCCTACTGCGCATGCGCGAATCGCGCTGCGCGATCCCACTGGTCCCTGCTGTCTTCTGGGACCTGTGTGTCTCCCAGAAGACAGTGGGTGGGGGGGGGGACCGAGGAGGCTACCTCTCTGCACTTTCTTCAGTTCCCTGATATCCTTTTTGAGAACTGGTAGCCAAAACTGAACTACATATTCCAGATGAGTTCTTACTAATGTTTTGTACAGGGGGGCAAAATGGTGTAGTGGGTAGCACTCTCACCTAGCAGTAAGAAGGGTCGCTGGTTCGAATCCCAACCATGACACTACCTGCCTGGAGTTTGCATGTTCTCCCTGTGCCTGCGTGGGTTTCCTCCGGGTACTCCGGTTTCCTCCCACCCTCCAATGACATGCTGGTAGGTTAATTGGCTTCTGTCCAAAATTAGCCCTAGTATATGAATGTGAGTAGGGGACCTTGAGGGTAGGGACCAATGTGAGTGTGCGATGTATGTGTGGAGCACTGCATAAATTGATGGCGCTATATGGGTACTTTAAATACATAAAAAAAAAAAAAAATAATGATATAATAGATGAGCATCTTAATGAGACACAATGTACAGGGATAGGGACAATTTTAGGCTCTCACTCAGGTTGAACTGTTTGGACGGGTGTCTTTATTCAACCTTACTAACTATGTAACTATGTAAAATGATATCTCTCTCTCTGGAGCCCATACCTCTCCTAATAAAGAAAGGACTTTGCTCGCTTTGGAAACCTCAGCTTGGCATCGCATGCTATTATTGAGCTTATGATCTACCAAAACCCCCAGATCCTTCTCCACCATTGATTCCCCCAGTTGTACTCCCCCTAGTATGTATGATGCATATTCTTAGCCCCCAAGTGCATAACTTTACATTTCTCAACATTAAACCTCATCTGCCACATAGACGCCCAATCAGACAGAGCATTGAGGTCGGCTTGTAAATTGGAGACATCCTGTAAGGACCTTATTCCACTCCATAGTTTGGTGTCATCTGCAAAGACAGAAATGTTACTTTTAATCCAAAACCCAATATCATTTATAAAGATATTAAAGAGTAAGGGTCCCAGCACTGAACCTTGGGGTACACCACTGATAACCTTAGACCATTCAGAGTAAGAATCATCAACTACTACTCTCTGAATTCTGTCTTTTAGCCAGTTTTATATCCATTTACAAACTGATATTTCCGAGCCTGTAGACTTTACCTTACACATGAGCCGCATGTGGGGAACTGTGTCAAACGCTTTTGTAAAATCCAAGTATACCACGTCCACAGCCACCCCTCTGTCCAAGGTTTTACTTACCTCTTCATAAAAAGAAATCAGGTTTGTTTGACAACTCCTGTCTTTCTGTTGCTTAAACTATTTTTTTCCAGCAAGAACTCATCTACGTGGTCTTTTATTAAACTCTCCAGTATCTTCCTGGCTATAGAAATTAAACTAACAGGTCTATAGTTACTTGGTAAAGACTTTGTAGACTTTACTATTACTTTAATGCAGTGTGTGATAATGCACCACAGGGAATCACAAAGGTTTGAACTTCCCCTAAACTGTTGGCAAACAACAGCATGAATTTAAGTCAGGTTGACTTGAAATCAGCAATCCGCCCACAAGTGAGCTTCCCATACATTGCACAATAGATCAACTCAAGAACAAGGTCAACGAGTCATGACACAACAAAAACAGGAAGCAAGCATTTATTTTCTCAAGCTGGGAGAAAAGTAGATGATGGGTTCTTGATTGAAAGTGGCCATAATTGCTCTGCAATGGCTTAAGTTCTGTAAGTTTACAGCCCGTAAGAGCCTGGGGATGTAAAAGAAACCCCTTAATGTAATCAAGGTTGGTAATTCTCCTCGTCTTAGAAAGCCCTTCATAAGTCATGTATGACGGAGCCCCCATCATCGCCCTGAATAGGTGCATTTGGGAATGGTGCTCTGGGACTTAATAGTGCATGCATCTGCTTTTGTTGATGAATAATAAGTGGATAGGGAATGGGATCCTGTTTAGAAACGGGTCTTAATGTAGTTTGCATTGACTACGATGTTAAAAAAAAAAAAAAAGATATGATTAACGGCATCGTAGACCATGTCATTGTCAAGAAAATGGAAGAGAGACAAGACTTTATGCATGTTAGGAGAAGATATACAGTGTTCCTTTATGTTGTGTGGTGGAGGGATGGGGTATACGAAGCCAGAAGAACATTGTTCATCTTTGTCATTGACCAACGTTATGAGATTAAACATTGAAACAATATAGGCCATTTACCACCATGACGGCAAAGGACAACTCAACTGCCATAATGATCAAACACTCCCAAAATCCTTCTCTCTCCAAGGACACAGTTGGGCTCCCACCATCCCTAATGCATTTTGATTTATTTTATATAATGGAGAATGTAACGGGGAGAGCGGGAACACACAAAGGTGGGTGAGGACACCCAAAACTCCTAGGTGGACATAAACAGAGCTGGCAATTAAGGTAAGGAGATTATGCTTCCAGTGTAACTGAGAAATAAAGGAAGCCAATAGATGAACCAGTCGCTAGGTTTCATCTATATTCACCTAAATATCAGTTTTTGGCTGATTGGTCCTTTAAAAGCATTTAGTGCATGCTTATGTATATAATATATCCCCAGCCACTGACCAGCACCATTACCTCTGGCCTCCAACCACACCTTGAGCATGTGTTGGTCCCTGACAATCTCCTATAGAGTGTCCTTAATTTTTGTCAATCTCCTATTGTATGTACCAAGTCTCTGACAATTTAATGAAGTATATTCCAAGTCTCTGACAATTAAATTTAGTTTACTCCTAGTCTCTGACAATCTCCTGTAGTATGTCCCTAGTCCGTGACAATCTCCTGCAGTATGACCTTGACATCTGACAAACCTTCATATTATGTCCCCAGTTTCTAACAATCATTTGTAGTATGTCTGCAGTCTCCTCCAATCTCTTTAAATGTGTATGAAGTCTCTGACCATCTCCTGTAGTACGATCATGGTCTTTGACAACCCTCTATAGAATACCGCAGTTTCTAACAATCTCCTGCAGTATGACCTTGGCCATGGACAACCCTCTATAGCAGGGGTCTCCATCTGGCAGCCCTCCAGCTGTTGCGAAACTACAATTCCCATGAGACATTGCAAGGCTGACAGGTACAAGCATGACTCCCACAGGCAGAGGCATGATGGGACTTGTAGTTTCGCAACAGCTGGAGGGCCAGGAGTTTGAGACCCCTGCTCTATAGTATGTCCCCGGTTTCTTACAATCTATGTTTTCATTCTCCTCCAATCTCCTATAGCAGGGGCCTCTAAACTTTCTAAGCAAAGTTAACTGTCCTTCAGGATTTAGGGGGACCAGACTATGGCCAGTGCGAGTAGAAAATGCCCCAGGAATGAGTGGGCATACATAATGCCCCATCACTGGTTTTAATGGGAGGAAGAAGGCCTCACTGTTGGTATCAGTGAGAATAATAGTACCATCAATGGTGTCAGTGGGAGGAATAGTATTCCATCATTGGTGTCATTTGATGGAAAAGTGCCCCAAGGGTAACATAAAGACAAGTAAAGGGCCACATCCGGCCCTCTGGCTGCAGTTTGGAGACCACTATCCTATGGCCCCTAGTCTCTGACAGTCTCCTGTAGTATGACCTTGGTCTTTGACAATCTTCTGTAGCAGCTATTCTCAACCAGGGTTCTATGGAACCCCCGGGTTCTTCCAGATTTTGATAGAGGTTCCTTGAGCTGTGGCTAAGTAATCATAATGGTGCTTGCATAGTTCCAGGTCCAACGCCGCTTGGCAAAGTGATCTGCATGACACCAATGATCTTCTAGCTGTCTTTAAGGGTGATATTCTGACACCAACTGTAAGGGGCATTCTTCTCACTCGCCACCAATGTAGGTTCATATTTCTCACTAACCTCTAATGAATTGGTTTTAGCAGAGGTTCCTCAGACCTGAAAATAATTTCAAGGGTTCCTCTGGGGTAAATAAGATCAAGAAAAGCTACTTTATAGTTTGTCCCCAGTTTCTGAAATCTCCTGTAGTATGACCTTGGTCTTTCACAACTCACTATACTAGCCATTCCCAACCAGGGTTCCCCCTATTGGTGGCTAGGGGGTTCCCTGGGCTGTGGCCAACTGTCCACCCATCTGATTGTGCCTGTATAGTTCCAGATCCAATGCCACCTGGCAGAGCATGCAGCATGACTGCAAGGGTGCCATTCTGGCCACCCTTGTAAGGGGGGGGGGGGGGCATTCTTCCCACTTAGCATCACCAATATAAGGGATATTTTCCTAATAGCCCCTGATAAACCCATCATAATTGGGGTTCCCTGGGACCTTCAAAGTTATTTAAAGGGTTCCTCTGGGGTAAAAAGTTCCTAAAAGTCTGCTCTATACTGTGTCCTCAGTCTCTCCCAATCTCCTATAGTACATACCAAGTCTCTGACAATCTCTTGTAGTATGACCTAGTCTCTGACAATCTCTTGTAGTATGACTTAGTCTCTGACAATCTCTTGTAGTATTATCTCATCTCTGACAATCTCTTGTAGTATTACCTAGTCTCTGACAATCTCTTGTAGTATTACCTCATCTCTGAAAATCTCTTGTAGTATTACCTAGTCTCTGACAATTTCCTGTAGTATTACCTAGTCTCTGACAATCTCTTGTAGTATGTTTGCAGTCTCTGACAATCTGCCTGCAGTATGTCCACAGTCTCTGACAATCTCCCGTAGCATGAACTTTGTCTCTGACAATCTGTTATTGTAGGTTCCCAGTCTCTGAAAGTCTACTGTTGTAGGTCACCCAGTCTCTTACAATCTTCTATCATGTGCCCCAAGTCTCTGACAATCTCCTGTAGTATGACTTAATCTCTGACAATCTCTTGTAGTATTACCTTGTCTCTGGCAATCTCCTGTAATATGACCTTGGTCTTTCACAACTCACTATACTAGCCATTCTCAACCAGGGTTCCCCCCATTGGTGGCTAGGGGGTTCCCTGGGCTGTGGCCAACTGTCCACCCATCTGATTGTGCCTGCATAGTTGTAGATCCAATGCCACCTGACAGAGCAAGCAGCATGACTGCAAGGGTGCCATTCTGGCCACCCTTGTAAAGGGGGGCATTCTTCCCACTTAGCATCACCAATATAAGGGGATATTTTCTTAATAGCCACTGATGGACTCATCATAATTGGGGTTCCCTGTGACCTTCAAAATTTTTTCAAGGGTTCCTCTGGGGTAAAAAGTTCCTAAATGGCTGCTCTATACTGTGTCCTCATTCTCTCCCAATCTCCTATAGTACATACCAAGTCTCTAACAATCTCTTGTAGTATGTTTGCAGTCTCTGAAAATCTGCCTGCAGTATGTCCCCTGTCTCTGACAATCTCCCGTAGCATGAACTTTGTCTCTGATAATCTATTATTGTAGGTTCCCAGTCTCTGAAAGTCTACTGTTGTAGGTCACCCAGTCTCTTACAATCCTCTGTCACGTGCCCCAAGTCTCTGACAATCTCCTGTAGAATGTACTGAATGTTAAATGGCTCCCCCTGAGGATGTCAAGTGCTGCATTTAGGTTACTTTTTATGTAAAAAAAATTGACTGTCATTAATCTAAGCACCAATCAGCCCCAAGCACATCAAAGAAATAAAAAGAATACCGGTATCTAAGAAAATATTTAAAAAATAAGCAAATCAAGGTCCATGATAACCCCACCCACATCTGGCACAGCCCCACCTATTTGTAGGTAATCATGGCAACCCAAGGCTAACTATACAAGGACCCTGGACCAGCACACTGCAAAACAAATTGGGCAAATTACAGTATATTTACAAAAATTGCTTTTCTTGTAAACTATGTTCTGCAAATTTGTTTTTTTTTGTTTTTTTTTTACAATTTTCTGTTATAATAAGATAAAATATAAAACTGGATTTCAAATTATTCATCTAATCTGGTACATATTTACATCTTTTATGTTTTGTTTTTGTTTTCCATTAAATAATTTAGGCGAATGTTACATAGTTAAAGTAAGCAAGCTTGAAAGAACACATTCTGTGAGAATGAACTGACCCATGCTGTACCATTGCAGGAGGACAATGTGTGCTCTGTACACAACAGGCGTTTATTAACAGGAGGCAACAAAAGTCTTTTGCATCGCAGTTTTATGCCAGTTACTTATTTGTGATCCATAAAATGTTTTATTCTTTTTTTTAATGATGGCTCGGTCTCTATTGTACAAACAGATGGCAACCACCCCAATCTGTAACTGGCCTATGCAGCAAGGAGCAGGAAGGACCCTATTGCCAATATGTAAAATTAAAACATTAGGTTGTCTAAGGTATCTATAATGGATTTTTATCTAGTAGATATAACAAACATCACTGTAAATAGTCTATATTGATTAAAAAAAAAAAAAAAAATCTGTCTTACATATGGCTTGTAATTACCGTAAACGTGTACACGGGCGTGGCCATGTTTTCTCATTACGTAAAGAGCCTTTGCTGATTCTGTACTATAAGTCTGCTGGCCTCTGTCTGGTTGAAAACGTAAAACTCTGCAGTCTCTAATGAAGTGAAATGACCACAGTGCTTCTGGCAATCAATGAAGATGTGATTGTTAAATGGACCATTATGAGGGGTTCCCATTCCCCCGCTAGATTATTTTATATTATAGTATGGATATACAGTATAATATGGATGTATAATAATTATAACAGGAGAAGCTGGATAACACAAAGGAGGATAGGTAGATAGAAGAAACTCCAGGAGAACAGAAACAGAGTTAGGAAATATGGAAAGGCATAACGGCATCCCAGTCTTAGTCTGTAGGGTTCAAGATGACCCACCCTTTGCAGTTATAACAGCTTCAACGCTTCTGGGAAGGCTGTCCACAAGGTTTAGGAGTGTCCGAGCTCAGTGGCCTGCCCCCCCGCCCGAGCCAGCCGAGCTGAGCAGACCCGCCTAAGCGCCTGAGTTGAGCAGACCCACCCCCCCGCTCGAGTCGAGCGGATCCGCCCCCCGCCCGAGCCAGGCCGAACTGGCCCGAGCAGAGCGGACACGCCTCCCGCCCGAGCCAAGCGGATCCCCCCCCCCGCCCGAGCCAGGTCGAATTGGCCCAAACTAAGCGGACCGCCTCCCGCCCGAATCGAGCGACCCGCCCAAGCCAGCCGAGCCGGCCTGCCTAAGCGCTCGAGGCGGGCAGACCCGCTCACTGCCCGAGTGAGTGGACCCGCCTGAGCCGAAACATGCGCCCTCAACTAAATTCCACTCGCCAAATGCGAGCAGGAGAGTGGAATGCTTGAGGGCTGCCATAAACACACTCCTAAACCTTGTGGACAGCCTTCCCAGAAGAGTTGAAACTGTTATAGCTGCAAAGGGTGGGCCAACTTAATATTGAACCCTACGGACTAAGACTGGGAGGCCATTGAAGTTCATGTGCGTGTAATGGCAGGCAGCCCAATACTTTTGGTACTATAATGTATATACAGTGGGGACAGAAAGTATTCAGAACCCCTTAAATTTTTCACTCTTTATTATATTGCAGCCATTTGCTAAAAAGTTCATTTTTTTTCCTCATTAATGTACACACAGCACCCCATATTGACAGAAAAACACAGAATTGTTGACATTTTTTACAGATTTATTAAAAAAGAAAAACTGAATTATCACATGGTCCTAAGTATTCAGACCCTTTGCTCAGTATTTAGTAGAAGCCCCCTTTTGATCTAATACAGCCATGAGTCTTTTTGGGAAAGATGCAACAAGTTTTTCACACCTGGATTTGGGGATCCTCTGTCATTGCTCCTTGCAGGTCCTCTCCAGTTCTGTCGGGTTGGATGGTAAACGTTGGTGGACAGCCATTTTTAGGTCTCTCCAGAGATGCTCAATTGGGTTTAAGTCAGGGCTCTGGCTGGACCATTCAAGAACAGTCACCGAGTTGTTGTGAAGCCACTCCTTGCACCAGATTTTGCACACTCCGGTTTTAGTAAATCAACCCCAGTGTATATCAGTTAAACTAACAAGTAGACTGGTAAACTGCATCCCCATGGGTTTTAATTTCAACCTCCCTCTCATGCTCCAAGGTAATTTCTACTTTTGATCTCCAGTAGTGCACAGAAGCCAACCGTCCCAGATTTGCCAGGACAGTCCCACATTTAGTTGATCTGTCCTGATGATGCTGTGTCCCGAGATCACAGCATTAGCCTGTTTTTTAAATTACTGAGCATGTGCGGTAACGCAAAAAAATGTATTAACTGAGAGAACCAAGGACAAAAGTAGGTGTCTCCTGCATAGCCAGGAATGGGACTATCCCCAATAAGTGGGTCTGATCTGGGTGCTACCACCCCAAAAGTGAGCATAATCGGGATGGGACAACCCCAGAAGGTGAGTTAGTTAATTGTGGGCTGGAATGACAGTGTCTTAAAGGACTGGGGCAAATACATAGGCACATATGGTGGTAGTAAAAATAGGCAGGGGCAAAAAAAAATGGGTTGGATTGTTTCTGCCAGTTGTTGAAGGAAACTTTTTTTTGAAACAAGGGTGGAAGCACTCTGTGGCCTCCTTTTTTTTTTTTTTGACATGCTCCAAGGTAGGTAGGCAAAGGCTACAATAACCCAAAAAAATGAACGGTGCTTGCACCATGGAACACACTGGGCCCTGGGCGACTCAACCACCAGAAGATATCAGATATAGACGTTTGGGACAAAGACTAGCCAGCTGCCCCAGGACATAGCCGGGATGAAAATGACAGCCATTCAGCCAGGAAGCTTTTTCCTCTCAGCCAGTTTAAATGCAAATTTCCCTTTTTTTGAACTGGAACTACGCCATTACAAAAGGCTACCAAAACAACCATTGATGAAGATGACGATTCTGGAATCAAACAGCTGAATAGGTCTACTGCAGTGTATTGTTTGTGATCTGGCCACGGATAAACCCCCCCCCCCCCCCCCCCCCATCTGGAAACAGCAGAAAGACGAACAATTTCATGTTTTTCCTAGCAGAGCTGAATTGCTGTCTGTTTGCTCCGGGGGGTTTGTCTGTAAAAGCCTGCCGACAATTAGATGGTGGACAAGCAAGAGAAAGTTTAGGAAGGAAAATAGATAACATTGAGAGCACATTAATATGGGTGCAGCAGCGTGTTCACGTTATTTTCATTTTGCTGTTGGGAGGTTGTATGCCTCATAAAGTGGAGAGAGTCCCAACAGAATTTAATGGATGTCTACAAGGTTTTTTTTTTTTAAATTCCTTCACAAGCTCATGGTTTTGTAAATTTTTGATTTTTTTGGCATTGTGAATTTCCACGTGTTGAATAAGATTCCATGAGTCCATAATTTGGGCTTTGCCTTTTCAACATGGAGGAACCTTTGAAATAAATTTCCAGCCTCGGGGAACCCCTGCTTAAAATTACCTTATCCATCATGATTTATTATTGTGAAGGTCAGTAGGAAGAATGTTTCTTACACTTGTGGTCATTGGGAAGAATTACTCATCTACAGATAGCTAAAAAAAGATCAATGGTGTCAGTGGGAACTTATCTGAGAGGCGGAAATTTCTCATTGCCCAGGGAACCCTTAGCAACCTCTGGAGGAACCCTAGGGTTCCATGAATCACTGGTTTAGAAACCCAGATCTACACTAAAAAGCCAAACCCAAATTATTAACTCAATGATCACATTTGAAAATTCAAAACGTAAAAAAAGTCAAAAGTTCACAAACCACAAGCTCTGGGTTTGTATATATTTTTTATTTTTCAATTTTGAATTTCCATGTGTTAAATGCCATCATTGAGTCCATAATTTGGGTTTTGTTTTCTTGGCGTAAATGCTGTTGATTTGTATACCATTGGGACTCCGATAGTTGAGATTTTAGAGACTCAAGAAAGTCCAAAATTTGGGTTGGCTTTTTCGGTGTAGATGTTGTTGATTTGTATACCGTTGGGACTCCAATATTCCAGATTTTAGAGACTCAGGAGAGTCCAAAATGTGGGTTTTGCTTTTTCGGCATAAATGTTGATTTGTATACCGTTGGGGGACTCCGATATTCGAGATTTTAGAGATCAGCTTAATGTGAACAGTCTTAGTAATATTATCCTAAAGTAAACTCATGGGTGGCCCTTGTTGAGCTCTCCATCTGAAAATACTGGAAGTCACGTTGATCCTCGTACTTCATTACTTTGCCTCAATGATGGAGAACAGGAATGCAAATATGGATTTCTGACTTTAGCATGCCTTTAATGACTCTAATAAACCAAGTGATTAGCATGACAGCCAGATAACTAGCTTCTTCAGAAGGTCAGCAATGACAACTCTCTTTACTCCTCATACTAGTAGGGAGCCAGAATGATAAAGTATATTTCTGTTTTGGGGTTAACAAGTATATAAACTTAGTAGTTCTTGCTGGGCTTTCTAATAGGAAAGCCTAGAACTGTCATTACACTTAACTTCCCCTTGAAGAATAAAACATTAGATGGGTACTGTCTTTTTCCTGCAGAGAGGAGAGGGGTAATCTTAAAATGTGGGTGTATTCACAATACAAGCCATGGTAATATATGGGTTTATAAAAAAAGAAAAATGTAATAATAGCCTTACACTGTAATGTCACCAGTCTCTAGTGAATGGATAGGCTGCATTATCTGTGATGTCACCGGTCTCTAGTGAATGGATAGGCTGCATTTTCAGTGATGTCACTGGTCTCTAGTGAATGGATAGGCTGCATTTTCAGTGATGTCACTGATCTCTAGTGAATGGATAGGCTGTATTCTCAGTGATGTCACCGGTCTCTAGTGAATGGATAGGCTGCATTCTCAGTGATGTCACCGGTCTCTAGTGATTGGATAGGCTGCATTCTCAGTGATGTCACCGGTCTCTAGTGAATGGATAGGCTGCATTCTCAGTGATGTCACCGTTCTCTAGTGAATGGATAGGCTGCATTCTCAGTGATGTCACCGGTCTCTAGTGAATGGATAGGCTGCATTCTCAGTGATGTCACCGGTCTCTAGTGAATGGATAGGCTGCATTTTCAGTGATGTCACCGGTCTCTAGTGAATGGATAGGCTGCATTCTCAGTGATGTCACTGGTCTCTAGTGATTGGATAGGCTGCATTCTTAGTGATGTCACCGGTCTCTAGTGAATGGATAGGCTGCATTCTCAGTGATGTCACCGGTCTCTAGTGAATGGATAGGCTACTTTCTCAGTGATGTCACCAGTCTCTAGTGAATGGATAGGCTGCATTCTCAGTGATGTCACCGGTCTCTAGTGAATGGATAGGCTACATTCTCAGTGATGTCACCGATATCTAGTGAATGGATAGGCTACATTCTCAGTGATGTCACCGGTCTCTAGTGAATGGATAGGCTGTATTCTCAGTGATGTCACCGGTCTCTAGTGAATGGATAGGCTGCATTCTCAGTGATGTCACCGGTCTCTAGTGAATGGATAGGCTGCCTTCTGAAAAATGTGAGAGTAAAAGGACTTTAGACAGTTACAATGATACACTGTATCTGAACTGTGAATAATGATGGTAACCTATGAAAATATATCTAATGATGTTTGCTTAACCTTCGCTCCAGCAAAGTAGGAACCAATTGCCTGCAAGCCAGCAAGCATTTATTCCAGCCTGATATGGACGCCCTGTGACACGCCGCTGACACCTTAAGTCTGATATTTTCTGCCGCGGCCTCAATAGACAGTTTGATTTTAGTGGTTTTGCTGTAATAGACTCTGTTGTGTAGCAGAGCCGGGCGTCTGATCACAGGCCGTGTAATCACAGGTACCCTGTTTTCTGTGCCTGTGCCTTGGAGCCCTCCTCTTCTCATTATCTTCCGCCAAAGGCCCCCAGCTGTTCTCTCTAGTGCCAGGTCCTAGCTGGTGACACGCGCCTGCGGCCACACATATCCACACGAGGTATTGGTCTAATGACTCCAGCTCGTTATAAGCTCTGCGGCTATTATACAGATCCAGAGCAATGCGTCAGCTACATGAACGCCAGAACCACCTGCTGCCATCATTATTGTCAGAATTGTTTCGAAGGAGCCATGTTGTCAAAGCAGCAGGATGAAGACTAGTGGGCAAAAAATAAATAAAAATGGAGAGGAGAGGAGATACACTGATTACTTCTCTCAAAACTCCAGTTTTGTTTTTTTTTTTAGCCATCACAAATGTTGCAAAATAAAATGAGAGCTATGTCTATGATTCTGACCTGGGGGCTTGAAGTCTTCAGCCATAATCCAATGCCATCTCTTATTCTAAGTGGAAGAGAACATGGACCTGGACTGAAATGCCGACATGGAGATGACACGTTCATGTCAATCTTGGTACCAGTGCAGTTCTGGAATGGGGAGACTAAGGTAGTTCTTCCTAATACCTGCAGCAGGCTGATGACATCATCAATCTAGACCAGTGATGGTGAACCTTGGCACCCCAGATGTTTTGGAACTACATTTCCTATGATGCTCCACTACACTGCAGAGTGCATGAGCACCATGGGGAAATGTAGTTCCAAAACATCTGGGGTGCCAAGGTTCACCATCACAGGTCTAGACCAGGAGTCTCCAAACTTTGGCCCTCCAGTTGTTCAGGAACTACAATTACCATCATGCCTGGTCATGTCTGTGAATGTCTTTTTATAATGGGACATGTAGTTCTGCAACAGCTGGAGGGCCGTGGTTTGGAGATCCCTGGTCTAGACCATCCATTCTCAACTAGGGTTCCTCCAGAGCAGCCTTTCTCAACCTCTTTTACCCCAGAGGAACCCTTGACATCATTTTCAGATCTCAGGGAACCCCTGGTAAGATTAGTATTTAGACGCTATGACTTTTGAGTAAACCAATCAATATACTCTTATTGGGTTTTTTTTTTTTTTTACCAAAAATATGTAGCAGAATACATATTGGTCTAAATTGATGAAGAAATTTGATTTATATATATATATATATATATATATATATATATATATATATATATATGTTTTATAGCAGAAAGGAAAAAATATTGTTGTTTTTTTTTTTTTTTCAAAATTCTTGGTCTTTTTTTTGTTTTATAGCGCAAAAAAATAAAAATGAAGAGGTGATCAAATACCAACAAAAACAAACTCTAAAAAAAAATGACGTTCATTTTTATTTGGGTACGGCGTCACACAACCGCGCAATCATCAATTTAAGCCAATATGTATTCTACCCACATCATGTTATTGCCAAATAATAACAAATATTTGATTTCAAATATATATTTGTAAGACGATTTAAAACAGTTTATTGATTTTTACCACTTGGTGCCCGCGCTATGGCCAAAAGACAGCTACAGCGCAGGCGTCCTTTGCCAGGAGGGCACACATGGACGTCCTCCTGTTTTCGCGCTGCCCGCGCGCCCCCTGGGACTTGTCTGATCACAGATCGGGGTAAAGGGCCAATCGCAGCGCGCCCTTTACCATGTGATAAGCTGTCAGCCAATGACCTGATCACGGAAGTAAGCAGAAGCTGCTAATCTGCTTTATATTTTCCCCTCACGTTGTCAGCATAAAGAAAAGAAGAAAGTTGTTAACTGGTTTCTGTTAAAGGGACATCGGTCCCCATAGTGCCCATCAATGCTGCCAATCAGTGCCACCTATTAGTGCCCATCAACAGTGTCATTTATCAGTGCCCATCAGTGCCTCATCATCAGTGTTGTCTATCAGTGCCCATCATTGCCATCTATCAGTGCCCATCATTGCCACCTATCAGTGCCCATCAGTGCCACCTATCAGTGCTCATCAGTGCCACCTATCAGTGCCCATCAGTGCCCATGAATGCCTCATCATCAGTGCTGCCTATCAATGCCACATATCAGTGCCCATCAGTCCCGCCTATCAGTGCCACCTATCAGTGCCCACCAGTGCCACCTATCTGTGCCCATCAGTGCCTCATCATCAGTGCCACTTATCAGTGCCGCCTATCAATGCCACATATCAGTGCCCATCAGTCCCGCCTATAAGTGCCACCTATCAGTGCCCACCAGTGCCACCTATCTGTGCCCATGAGTGCCTCATCATCAGTGCCACTTATCAGTGCTGTCTATCAGTGCCGCCTATCAGTGCCACCTATCAGTGCCCACCAGTGCCACCTATCTGTGCCCATCAGTGCCTCATCATCAGTGGCACTTATCAGTGCTGTCTATCAGTGCCGCCTATCAGTGCCACATATCAGTGACCATCAGTACCATCTATCAGTGCCTCCTCATCAGTGCCCATCATTGCCATCTATTAGTGCCCATCAGTGCAGTCTATCAGTGCCCATCAGTGCCTCCTCACCATACCACCAAAAGAAAGCTCTATTTGTGTGAAAAAAATGATAAGGATTTCATATGGGTACAGTGCTGCATGACCGCGCAATTGTCATTCAAAGTGTGAGAGAGATGAAAATTGGCCTGGGCGGGAAGGCGGTGAAAGTGCCCGGTAGGCAAGTGGTTAATGATTTATTTTTACTCTGTATTCCAAAGACTCTTTTTTATTTTTATTTTTAATTATTTTATTTATTTATTTATTTGAACATGTGACCAGCAGCAGAGGACTAAAAGCTCCTCCTGCTTATGTTTGTATAACGATTAGGGAAAAGGTACTTTTTTTAAATTAAAATAATTACTATGAGGTCATCCTACTGTGACATCATCCACATACAGAAATAGAAGGCACAATGTAATATAACCAGTGTGTGAGAAAAATCCCATCAGGTATAAAGGTGTGACTTTCCCACGGAAGGTCTTTGTGATCCGGTCTGATGCTGATCCCCTATTGGTAACATTCCGCCCTCTAGCCATCGTGTGTTTTTTTTTTTTTTTCCTCCGCTTAGCGGAAGAAAGAAAATCGTCACATCGGGGGGGGGAGGGGTCACTGTCACACGTTGAAAATGCACGGCTGGTGCCTCGGAACACTGTCCCTAGAAGGAGCGTGCAGCGGGAAAACAAAGACTTTTTCTTCGGCGTCTTTTCGCTGTGCCGAGGCGTTACGAAAACCTTGCGTTGCGTTTGCGCTCCATTCTTTAGAGCACCCAATTATTTGGCACGTAGAAGTATCTCTCTTCTACTAACTGGAGGAAAGATTCACTGCCGCCGAGCCGGAGGACTCGGAAGTCTCAGCTTGGATTCCGCCATTCAATGAAGTCGCCTCAAATCGGAGGCCTGCGGTTATCCGGATTCTGTAACGGTCCCGCCAACGATTACCACTTAGCGAATAGGCCCCCCCTCCCCCGTGCTAGGAGGTGTGTTAGTCCAGTGCTAATGGCTTAAAGCTGAACCCCCAGGTGGGAAACTGCTAAATATAGAGATAAAATACGTATATTCTTGTCCATCCAGTCCTGAGATTTACACCGCTCTGCCACACAGCACAGGTCTTCTCTGCTCCCCGAGACTGATGAGCTCATCTCTCTATCACTCAGCTCTCAACTCCTATCAGCACGCTCCTTGCAACTGCAGTGCAACTGATTGGACCCTTTGTGCTGCTTCTCCCTCTTCCAGTCTGAGCTCTGCTGTACTGGGCTCAAAGGAGAAGGCGCAGACTGATGAGCCCATCCCTCATCTCTCTGGCACTCTACTCTCTCCTCTTATCAGCGTCCTCCTTGCACTGCAGTGCAACTGATTGGCCCCTTGTGCTGCTTCTCTCTCTCCCAGTCTTAGCTCTGCTGTACTGGAACTGCAAGAGTCTGACACCAGGTCGGGGGGGGGGGACGGGACCGGATCCTTCTCTGCTGCAATTTTACTTTGTTTTCAGGTCTTCTGTGCACTTTAGACTGAACAGAGAAAGGAGAAGCCGCAGACTGATGAGATCATCTTTCTATCACTCTCTCCTCCTATCAGCACGCTTCTTGCATTGCAATAAACCTAATTGGCTCCTTGCGCTGCTTCTCCCTCTCCCAGTCTGAGCTCTGTGGTATAGGGAGGGCAAGAGGCTGACACCAGTTAGCGGACCGGATATTTCTCTGCTGCAATTTTACTTCGACTTACAGGCCCCCCTCTGCACCCTGTGACTAGACGGTAAAAGGAGAAGCAGCAGACTGATCAGCTCATCCCTCTGTCACTCTGCTGTGTCACTCTGCTCACCCCTCCAATCAGCATGCTCCGTGCACTGCAGTGCAACCGATTGGCTCATTGCGCTGCTTCTCCCTCTCCCAGTCTGAGCTCTGCTGTATAGGAACTGCAATAGGCCGACACCAGTCCAAGGGAGGGGACTAAATCTTTGCTAAGAAATACCAAGGGGCAAAGATGTGGGCGGAACTCGGTCCCGTAAAACAGGAAATCTCTACGAATGAAGGGTGCCCAGGGGGGACTTTTTGAGTTGCACCACAAAATTAAACCATTTACCGCCCCGCCCCGTGTATTTTTAACTGAGGCAGGTGTGGCCCCTCTGTGCCGGCTCTTTTCTGGGCAGGGGGTGTGCCCGCACATGCGCGCTACCCCAGCCGTGCTGCGATTCGTTGCAGCACAAGTGGGTGCCAGCTAATGATTTCTTGCCGGCACCGGCCACTCGGCTCTGGCATTTACCGAAGAGAGTCACCCTGTGTTTGTAAACAACACAGGGCTCTCTTATGAAAGCATCAATGTGCTGGGTTTTTTTTTTCTCCCTGCAAAGCAGGGAGTAAAAACTGGCACATCGGTTAGTAAAAGCCGCTCACAATTCACATTTTAAGGCACACAGTTAAACCCTTGATTGCCCCTAGATGTTAACCCCTTCCCAGCCAGTGTCATTGGTACAGTGACAGTGCATATTATTAGAACTGATTGCTGAATTAGAGTCAGTAGTAATGCCAGTGTCAGTTAGTGTCAGATTTACCGCCACACTATTACAGTCCTACTACTACTAAGTCATCGCCGCCATCACTAGTAGAGAAAATAAAAATGTCAGTATATATTCCATAGTTTATAGACGCTAAAACTTTCACACAAACCAATCAATAATCAATATAGGCTTATTGGGATTTTTTTTTTTTTTACAAAAGACATGTAGCAAAATACATATTGGCCTAAATTTATGAAAAAAAATGATTATTTAAAATTTTTTCCATTGGCTGTTTTATAGCAGAAAGAGAAAAAATATTGGTCCTTTTCTTCACATTTTTGGTCTTTTTCATTTATATTGCAAAAAATAAAAATGGGATTTTTTTTTTTTTTTTTACAAAACACATCTAGCAAAATACATATTGGCCTAAATTTATGAAAAAAAAATTTTTTTTTTTTTTTAAATGTATTGGATAAGTTTTATAGCAGAAATAAAAAAATATTGGGCTTTTTCTTCAAATTTCTGGTCTTTATTAATTTATATTGCAAAAAAATAAAAATTTATTTTTTTTGTTTTTCTTTTACAAAAGTCATGTAGCAAAATACATATTGGCTTAAATTTATAAAAAAAAAAAAAAGATTTTTTAATTTTTTTTTTCTATTGGATATGTTTTATAGCAGAAAGAAAAAAATATAGGGCCTTTTCTTCAAATTTTTGGTCTTTTTTTCATTTATATTGCAAAAAATAAAAATGTAATTTTTTTTTTACAAAAGACATGTAGCAAAATACATATTGGCCTAAATTTATGAATTTTTTAATTTTTTTTTACATTTTCTCTATTGGATATGTTTTATAGCAGAAAGAAAAAAAATGGGCTTTTCTTCAAATTTTTGGTCTTTTTACATTTATATTACAAAAATAAAAAATAAACATGTGACCAGCAGTGGAGAACTAGAAGCTCCTTCTGCTTATGTTTCCCTGCAGACAGGCTGGGAGAGAGCTAGGGGTCATGTGACAGCTGTTTATCACATTGGAAAGAGGTGCTTAGATGTTTTTTTTTATTAAAATAATTACAGTGCCGTCATCCCCATATAGAATTTTTTTTTTTTTTTTTACAAAAGACGTTTAGCAAAATACATGTTGGCCTACATTTATGAAAAAAATGATTTTTTTTTTTTTTTACATTTTTTCTATTGGATATGTTTTATAGCAGAAAGAAAAAAAAATTGTGCTTTTCTTCAAATTTTTGGTCTTTTTACATTTATATTACAAAAAATAAAAATGTTTTTTTTTTTTTTTTTTGTTTTTTTTTACAAAAAACATTTAGCAAAATACATACTGGCCTAAATTTATGAAAAAGAAAAAAGATTTTTTTTAACATTTTTTTCTTTTGGATATGTTTTATAGCAGAAAGAAAAAAAATATTGGGCTTTTTCTTAAAATTTTTGGTCTTTTTTCATTTATATTGCAAAAAATTAAAAATAAACATGTGACCAGCAGCAGAGGACTAGAAGCTCCTCCTGCTTATGTTTCCCTGCAGACAGGCTGGGAGAGAGCTAGGTCATGTGACAGCTGTTTATCACATTGGAAAGAGGTGCTTAGATGTTTTTTTTTTTATTATTAAAATAATTACAGTGCTGTCATCCCCATATAGAAATAGAAGGAGGAATGTAAATTAAACAGTGTGTGTTTAGTATCACTTTACGTCCACTATGACATGTGATTAAAGCCAAGCTGGTAACATTAGTGCAGTTATTCCTTAGCCCCGTTGACGTATGTTGAGTTGCGATCGATGTCCTACTCTGAGAGATTCGCCGTTCATTTTCTGGTGATCTCACCTTCGGCAGCTTCACAATGATGAAACTCTCACGGTTAACCACAGACAGCTTCATCCTCCTGATGTTCTGGCGGCCGTCACACGTCGTAGTCACACCGATCCATCTGTGGTTTCAGAAGTTGGGAAGTGATTGTCGGGAGACCATTAACACCTTCCGTCTTATCAATAATTCACATTCCCTCTAACGGGTCTGATAGGACCTGCGACCACAGGGGCCTCCACAGAGGCTCGTTTAATAAACCCAGTTAAGTATTCCCACTTCAGATCAAGCCGAGGAATTGATTGTATTCCATCCAGGAGGAGCTTTGACGTTGTAGGAGGACATGGTTGGGCGATTAAAAGGACTAAAGTGGTTCTTCATCCAAAAAAATTATTTTCGTTTTGGGTAGAGCGGGGAAAGCTTGGAACTCCTGTTAGGTTTGGCCTCACTAGGGAGATTTCCTATCACTTGTATTCCATCCATGAGGAGCCCTGACGTTGTAGGTGGACATGGTTGGGCGATTAAAAGGACTAAAGTGGTTCTTCATCCCAAAAAATTCTTTTCGTTTTGGGTAGAGTGGGGAAAGCTTAGAACTCCTGTTAGGTTTGGCCCCACTGAGGAGATTTCTCATCACTTGTATTCCATCCAGGAGGAGCCCTGACGTTGTAGGTGGACATGGTTGGGCGATTAAAAGGACTAAAGTGGTTCTTCATCTAAAAAAAAATTCTTTTTGTTTTGGGTAGAGTGGGGAAAGCTTAGAACTCCTGTTAGGTTTGGCCTCACTAGGGAGATTTCTTATCACTTGTATTCCATCCAGGAGGATTTCTGATGTTGTAGGTGGACATGGTTGGGCGATTAAAAGGACTAAAGTGGTTCTTCATCCAAAAAAATTCTTTTTGTTTTGGGTAGAGTGGGGAAAGCTTAGAACTCCTTTTAGGTTTGGCCCCACTGGGGAGATTTCCTATCACATCCTGTGCAGGTGACAATATCCTATATGTGGGGAACCTGTAGGGGTATAGGGATCATTGGGGAAAGGATCTGCTGGTAGCCAGATCCTGGTGGCACCTTGAAAATTTCATTTTGGTCACTGATGATAGACCAAAAAAGAGGAGGTTATGCAGCTCACACTTCAAGAGCTCCAATATGAGAAGACCCATAGGGCTAATTTATACTCGCTTCAAAATGTGGCACTTGACCTGCTTTTTTAAAGCTCTTTTAATGCCAATCAAAGCACCTCTTACAGACCTGTTTACAGGTAGCGTTCGCTTTGCTTCACAAAAAATTACACCCCATGTCGCTTTCTAGGTGCTTCAAAATGAATGTTTCAAAAGCCTCCATAAAAGTCTATTATGCTCGCTAACAGTACCTGCAGCATTTGAGGGGCATTTATTCACAGTTAGCTTCACTTTGTTTTGGAGGTATGAGATATCCCAGGATGCACTGGGAAGCCAACAAGCAAACCAGAAAGACATCATCAGTAGTCACTTCCGGTCCATGTGACATCACAACTGGTGTGCAGCGTTTAGCAGGAAGGTAAGTGGGGGCCACACTGGAGCGGAGCCTCTAGCAGATGGCACGTGGTGCACAACATGGGAACGCTATAGCGGAAAGTGAGCGGAGACCGGAGAGAGAGAGGACTGAGCGATAGAGGATCTGGGGGACCAGAGCAGGAGAAACTAGCAGATGTCACATGTGGTAAGCACAATGAAAGCAATATAGTAGGAGGTAAGCAGGGACTGGAGAGAGAAAGGACTGAGCGGTAGAGGATCAGTAGAGCTGGGGGACTGGAGCAGGAGAAACTAGCAGATGTCAAACGTCATGAGCACCATGACAGCAATATAGCGGGAGTTGAACAGAGAATGGAGAGAGAGAGGAGGATCAGCAAACCAGAGGACCAGCAGAGCTTGGGGTTACTACTGAGTGGAGGATAAGCAGAGCTGGGGGTACTACTGAGTGGAGGATCAGTAGAGCTGGGGGTAACTACTGAGCAGGGGATCAGCAGAGCTGGGGGTACTACTGAGTGGAGGATCATCAGAGCTGGGGGTTGCTACCTAGTGTAGGATCAGCAGAGCTGGAGGTTACTAATGAGCAGGGGATTAGCAGAGCAGGGGCTACTACTGAGAGGGGTATCAGCAGAGCTGGGAGTTACTACTGAGCAGGGGTTCAGCAGAGCTGGGGGGTACTACTGAGTGTAGGATCAGCAGAGCTGGAAGTTTCTGTCAAGTGTGAGATCAGCAAAGCTGGGGGTAACTAGTGAGCAGGGGATCAGCAGAGCTGGGGGTTATTAATGAGTGTGCGATCAGTAGAGCTGGTGGTGCTACTGAGTAGGGCATCAGCAGAGCTGGGAGTTGTTACTGAGAGGGGGATCAGCAGAGCTGAGGATTACTAATGAGCCGGGGATTAGTAGAGCTAGGGGTACTACTGAGTGGAGAATGAGCAGAGCTGGGAGTTGCTACCTAGTGTAGGATCAGCAGAGCTGGAGGTTACTAATGAGCTGGGACCAGCAGGGCTGGGGGTACTACTGAGTGGAGGATCAGCAGAGCTGGGAGTTGCTACCTAGTGTGGGATCAGCAGAGCTGGGAGTTACTACTGAGCAGGGGTTCAGCAGAGCTGGGGGTACCACTGAGTGGAGGATCAGCAGAGCTGGGAGTTGCTATTGAATCTGAGATCAGCAAAGCTGGGGGTAACTAGTGAGCAGGGGATCAGCAGAGCTGGGGGGGGGGTACTACTGAGCCAGGGATCTGCTGAGCAGGGGTACTAATGATCTGGGGATCTGCTGAACTGGGGTACTAATGAGCTGGGGGTATTACTGAGTTGGGGGTACTACTGAGCTGGGGTTCTTCTGAGACCCATTAAAACAAATAGAAAACCAACACACACACAGGGCATTTGCCAAGCTTCATTAAAGCTTCAAAAAAGCATCACCAAAGCATCAAAAAGACATCAAAAAAGCACGTTGAAGCAGTAGGGCTCTTTAATGTGTGTTAAAGTTGAAGCAAGTGTAAATTAGTCTATGCTTTTTTTTTTTCAAGCTTCGAGGAGCATCTCTTCATGTTTCAGCCATGGCCAGAAGTTCGGGATATTAAAGGACTACTTCAAAGTTGACCTTTCAGTAACTTTACAGTCTATTGGAAAGTTCTCTGGATCCTGTCAGCAGGTGATAGGAGACCTCAGATTAAGGTAGACCTAGTGGACTTCATTCCTTGATCACAGCTGCAGAGCTCGCTGCAAAGCATTAGTCCCCAACGAATTGGTCAATTGGAACCACTGTTTAAAAATTGCAAGGACAAGCTTATGAAATGTGGCGCCGCCTTCAGCAAAGCTTCACTCTTAGCAAGCAAGCTTAGGGTGGTCAAAAAAAATTTGAGACATTTTGAGCAAGAAGCCCAGAAAGTCTTGATAAATTATATTCTGTTATAGTGCAAAACCACTAGGGGTGGCAGCAAACCGGACTACAAGGAAGGTATGTCCACGGGGAGTTTGTTGCAATCAATAGCTGGCCACATCATCCTTAGAGCAGCTCCTCATCAGAAGGAGGTATCTGTAATATCACAGAGAGACACAAGAGGGCGCTTCTAAGTGCAGCAATTTAGCAAACTCTATAAAGAGCCTAGTTGGGATGAATGTGTTTGCTTATATTTCGGATATACCCGTTCATAGAGTTTGCTCTTTGATGACAGTTAGTGTGATGTCCAAAAGTTGAGTTGCTAAAGAGATTTTTTTTTCCGGGTTATAAAGACTTTCTGAGAGACACAAGAGGGCGCTTATACACCTTCAAACGTGTTTCCATGCCCCCTTCACACCCCCATGTCTGACATCACCACAGGCAGACACCAGGGGACAGACTCCCGGCATCTGACATCACCACCGTCAGACATGGTGGATGTGAAGGAGGCGTGGCAATGCATTTCAAGGCGGATTGAGAAAAAGGCCCTCCCAACATGAAACGCGTTTCAATGCCCCCTTCGCCCTCCTGATGTCTGACGGTGGTGATGTCTGATGCCAGGAATCTTTCCCCCAGTGTCTGTCTTTGGTGATGTCAGACCCCTGGGGGTGTGAAGGGGGCATGGCAACATGTTTCAAGGTGGTAGAGCCTCTTTCTCAAGCTGCCTTGAAACGCGTTGCCACACCTCCATTTGCACCCCCGGCATCTGACATCACCACAGGGGTTCTCACGCTGTCTTATTGCTGACAGTTCAGCTCTTGTGCCTGTGTCTCCATCCCGTACCTGCGGCTTTTTGTCTACTGCTTGAATGCATCTCTGTCCAGCCTGAGACCACAGATGACGGCTTTGTTCCTATGTGAGATACACCTATTTGCTCGAAACAACATGTGAATAGATAATTATTGCTTTTATCAATACGTTTGCTAAATTGCTGCGCTTAGAAGCGCCCTCTTGTGTCTCTCAGAAAGTCTTTATAACCTGGAAAAATCTTTAGTCACTCAACTTTTAGATATCACCTTAATCGTTATCATGGAGGAAACTCTAAGAACCAGTAAATCCACAATCTAAGCAAACACGTTAATCTTTCCTTGTATAAGTAGGCCCTTTCATTTCCTTGTGTTGTAGAGTCTGCTAACCTGCTGCACCTAGAAGCGCCCCCTTGTGTCTCTCATAAAGTCCTGGAAAAATCTCTTTAGCACCTCAGCTTTCAGACATCACCTGTACCCGTTGTCATTGAGCAAACTCAAAGAACCGCTAAATCCGAAATATAAACAAATACGTCAATCTTCTTGGCTCTTATAAGTAGGCCCTTTCATTTCCTTGCGCTGTAGAGTTTGCCAAAGTCTTATTTGCTCTTCTGATTCGATCGGGGAGTATGTTGATGGTATCCATGCTGAGGAGAAAAGCCGTGGGATGAAGTTTGTTGGATTGTGCCTGAGGTTTCGAGAAGGCGAGGAATCGGAGACAAGAGGCAGCTCGATTCCCCAGCAAATCCTTCAGCGGGAAACTCGGCAGATGAAAGTCACTTTGTGGAAATGAGACTTTTCCTCCTGCATAATTTCCAGGTCACATCTGCTACGGTTGGAGCTGTGGAGCGGATAATAGCGCTCACCTCTGGAGAGGTCTGCACAGCCCCTTCCTCTATGTGCTTTCTCAACGACAGCCTGTCATCAGCCTGGGGAATCCCATGTCCTTCCAGCTGTCTGGAAACTTCCACATGGGGAGCTGTATTTTGGCTACTGAAGATCTTAGCTATTTTTCATCGTTGATTAGTAGGTAGTGGTAAACCCAGAGAGTCTCTTCTCTCTCGTAGGGACCCAATTGATCAGATCTCTGCCCTGAGTTCCTGAGTCTGCACACCTGCTGTGCCCATTATGTGGGACTCCCGTCACCCTTGTATTGACTTCTCAGATATGAACACCTGCTGTTCCCATTATGAGGGGTTCCCACCACCCCTACCCTGAGTTACTGGGTCTGTACACCTGCTGTGCCCATTATGAGGGGTTTCCACCATCTCTGTGCTGAGATCTCGGGTCTATACACCTGCTGTGCCCATTATGAGGGGTTTCCACCATCTCTGTGCTGAGATCTCGGGTCTATACACCTGCTGTGCCCATTATGAGGGGTTCCCACCATCCCTGAGCTGAGATCCCAAGTCCTTTCACCTGCTGTGCTCAATATGAGGGGTTTCCACCATCTTTGTGCTGAGATCCCGGGTCTGTACACCTGCTGTGCCCATTATGAGGGGTTTCCACCATCTCTGTGCTGAGATCCCAAGTCCTTTCACCTGCTGTGCTCAATATGAGGGGTTTCCACCACTTCTGTGCGGAGTTCATGGGTCTACACACCTGTTGTGCCCATTAATAGGCATTCCCACTATCCTAGAGTTCGTTGGATCTGCACATCCACTGTCCGCATTATGAGGGGTTCCCACCATCCTTGTGCTGAGTTCCCGGGTCTTCACACCTGCTGTGCCCATTATGAGGGATTTCCACCATACCTGAGCAGAGTTCCTGGGTTTGCACATCCACTGTGCCCATTATAAGGGGATCCTGCCATCCTAGTGCTTAGTTTGCTGGGTCTTCGCACCCACTGTCCCCGTTAAGAGGTGTTTCTACCATCCCTAAGCTAAGTTCCTGGGTCTGTAGCCCTGATGTGCCCATTTTGAGGGGTTCCCACCATCCTTGTGCTGAGTTCCTAAGTCTATACACCTGATGTGCCCATTATGAAGGGTTCCTACCATCCCTGAGCTGAGTTCCTGGGTCTGTATACCTACTGTGCAAATTATGAGGAGTTCCCAGCATCCCAGCACTGAGTTCCCTAGTCTGTCCACCTGATGTGCCCATTATGAGGGGTTCCCACCATCCCGGCACTGAGTTCCTGGGTCTAACTAATACCTTCTGTAGGGTTGAAGATCGCGCTGGACTGACTCAGTCGGTTGTAGGTCAATGGTTAGATAGACATTGGGCGCTCCCTCTTTTTATACCTCCTATGGGTCTAACTAATAGTACAACTCATGCAGAAGCCAAGCAAGGAAAACTGCACCATGTAAGGTAGAGGTCTTTTTTTCTGGGTTTAGCCATGGTGAGGAGAAGTGAACGTACATTTTTGAACAAGAATGACAATTTCTTAGTCGGTAGATTGCATTCTTGGTTGTGTCCACAAAGAAGGTCTTCTAGTTCTTACATGGTATCACAAGGTCCTTCTGGATACAACGTTACGATGATTCCTTATTCTTCTGTTTGGACCTTTGTCATGGGAGGACTATGTAGGCCGTTTGAAACTGTCAGCAGCCCGGCTGTTTGTGAGTTGCTGACCAGAAAAACTCAGAAAACATCAAACCCACTGAATCGGGATGACAGCCAGGCAACCAGCATTTCTAGAAGAAGAGCTCATCGAATAGCAGGCCACCCATATCACCCAGCACAAGTTCCCTTTAACAAAAGACATTTTCTTTGCGGATTAGTGGGAGTCATGAAGTGATGTGTTGAGGTGTGACGTTCTCCCCGTGTACATAATACAGATCCTGTCTGGGTGTTATTATAAATTACAGTGAGATGGCACATCTTCCCGACACTTCCATCATCCCGTGACAGCCACATTCTTTATTTCCAATGGATTATTTTACCTCTACCAGTCAATAGATGTATAGAAGGAGGACATGGAGACTGCTAGTCACCTCCGAGACTGCACAGGAGTCCTTATACACCAGGGGGCGCCAGACTGTTCACAATGAGGACCACATTGTAGATTTTACAAATATTCGCAGGCGTAAAAAAAAAAAAAAAAAAACAGTTTTATAAATAAAAGAACCAAATTGACTGAAAATGAAAATACCTGTTTTACTTGAAGTTTTGTTTTTTTTTTTTTGTTTTTTTTATAATTAGCAGAATATAATTTAGAACAACAGATTGAAAAAAAAAATAAAATAAAAAACCTTCAGTAACACAGAGGGAAGAAGTTCCAATAAAATGTGAGGACATCAGAGATCCCTTACATCAGAGTCCCCCCTTACATCAGAGTCCCCCCTTACATCAGAGTCCCCCCTTACATTAAAGTCCCCAATCAAAGTCCCTCTTTCATTGGAGACCCCTATCATCAGAGTCCCAATCCGAGCCCTCTTAGATAAGAGTCTCATCAGAGGCCCCTTTCATCAGAGTCCCCTTCAAAGCCCCCCTTACATTGGAGACCCCTTACATCAGAATTTCCATCAGAGCCCCTTTACATCGCAGTCCCTTTTTAAAGTCCCCAATGCATCAGAGACCCCCTTACATCCAGGCCCCCCTTACATAAGTGTCCCCATCAAAGTCTCTCTTTCATTGGAGACCTCCTACATCAGAGTCCCACTTACATCAGAGGCCATTTACATCAGGGTCCCCCTTACATCAGAGTCCCATCAGAGGCCATTTGCATCAGAGTCCCCAACAAAGTCCCCCTAACATTGGAGATCCCTTACATCAGAGTCCACTCTTACATAAGAGCCCCATCAGAGCCCCCTTACATCACAGTCCCCTCCATTGCATCAGAGCCCCCTTACATAAGTGTCCCCATCAAAGTCCCTCTTCCATTGGAGCCCCCTTACATCAGATTCCCTATCAGGGCCCCCTTACATCAGATT
Source organism: Lithobates clamitans (assembly GCA_037952925.1). Lineage (NCBI taxonomy): Eukaryota > Metazoa > Chordata > Amphibia > Anura > Ranidae > Lithobates > Lithobates clamitans. The sequence continues at coordinate 182,747 of JBBGZY010001418.1, forward strand.
CCCTATCAGGGCCCCCTTACATCAGATTCCCCCCTTACATAAGATTCCCCATCGGAGCCCCCTTACATCAGAGTCCCCTTACATTAGAGTCCCTATCAGAGCCCCTTTACATCACAGCCCTTTTTAAAGTCCACATTGCATCAGAGACCCCCTTACATAAGTGTCCCCCATCAAAGTCTCATTTTCATCGGAGACCTCTTACATCAGAGTCCCAATCAGAGCCCCCTTAGATACGAGTCCCATCAGAGGCCATTTACATCAGAATCCCCCTTACATTGGAGGTCCCTCACATCAGAGTCCCCCCTTACATAAGATTCCCCATCAGAGCCCCCTTACATCAGAGTCCCCCCTTACATAAGATTCCCCATCTAAGTCCCTCTTACATCAGAGTCCCTATCAGAGCCCCCTTACATCAGAGCCCTCTTTCATAAGAGTCCCCATCAGAGCCCCCTTATATCAGAGTTTGCCCTTGCACTGCAGGTCCTCAGGTAAGGCTTCTCCGAGGAGGAGGAGGAAGAGGAGGATGAGGTGGAGGAGGAAGAGGAGCGTCGAGGAGGAGGAGGAAGAGGAGGGGGAGGAGAAGGAAGGGGGAGAGGGAGGAGGAGGAATAGGAGGGGGAGGAGAAGGAAGGGGGAGAGGGAGGAGGAGGAAGAGGAGGGGGAGGAGAAGGAAGGGGGAGAGGGAGGAGGAGGAAGAGGAGGGGGAGGAGAAGGAAGGGGGAGAGGGAGGAGGAGGAAGAGGAGGGGGAGGAGAAGGAAGGGGGAGAGGGAGGAGGAGGAAGAGGAGGGGGAGAGTTAAAACATTTAAAACAAACATTTAAAAAAAGGAAGCAGAGCCTGCATATGTAATACAAGATATTAAAAAGAGGATTAAAAGCAGTAAAAAGCGGTATTAAGCCCAAAACCAAAAATGTAATATATTGCATCTTACCAATCATTAATGACTGCATTACTTTTCACTTTTTTCAGGCTTTATCCCCTCTGTTTTCACCTGGTGACCTGGCTAGTAACGCACCTCCTGTATTACAGCGCCCCCACTCTGGATGAAGGAGCAAAGGGGCCACCTTTGGACAGCAGCATTGTCAGTTTGGGGGGGGGGGGCGATTTAGATACACTAACAAACTGAAGCCAAACTCCAGCTCACATTTTATAAGCAGTTATAGCAAACAGTTTTTTTTCCCTTTCGGGGTAAAGGTTTTACATCAGGGGGTCTGAAACTGGCGGGCCCTCCAGCTCTTGTGAACCACAAGTCCCATGAGGCATTGCAAGGCTGACAGTTACAAGCATAACTCTCACAGACATGATGGGACTTGGAGTTTCGCAAAACAGCTGGAGGACCGCCATTTTCAGACTCCTGGTTTACATGAATAAATAAAATCTGATCATTGTAAGCATCCCTGCTAGCGTTAAATGCTTTGTCTCATCCCTATAAACTGATACATTCTGCTGGAGAGTGTGTGCTTTTGAAAAATGACTAGACTTGCTGGCTGTATCACCAGATGAAAATAGAAGAAAGAAAACCTAAAAAAAAAGAAAACAAATGCAGCCATCACATCTAAGAATTGGTAAACTTGCAATATAATGAAAAAAAAGGAAGCAGAGCCTGCATATGTAATATAAGATATACAACATATGCATAGAACAAGCGAATTACATTCAAGATTCAGATACGTCTATAAAGGGGCTCTTATTTCCCAGAACGAATGACCCCCACATTGCACAGATCAGAAAGATTTCTGTTATTCGGCTTCATCTGTATTTATATGATCCCCCCCATCCCCCCCCCGTCAGGCTCAGCCGCCACCTCTTTAATAAGAAGCTGCTTCTTGTCCTTGACCAGCTGCTTGAGGAATCCCAGTGCTGTAGAAGACATCGCCCGGACAGTCCCATCCCATTACAGAGACTGATTACTCCGAGAGGCCGGGAAATTATTTTTTGGCAGCTTGGCTGTAAAACTCTCTGGCCGGCCTCCCGCCGCTGTCAAGGACACGCAGGCCCCTCCGTGCCGTGCCAGCTCCCATCCTCAGGGGTGCCGTCCTGTCTGAGTCACAGGGGCATAGCTACAGAGGAGACTCTGTCTCATATTATTAAGGAAGCCTTTTACTATCATCTGTCGGGAAGAGCAATGTTGCCGAGTCTGGCTATGTTACGGCGAGCTCTGACCGCGGTCTCCGCTGTGACCACCGCCATGCTGAAGTTTAATCTGCTTACAGCTTGTCTTTCCTGATTCGGCCCTCATCGCATCATCAACATGCTAACATGTTTAAATAAAACCTTTCCATTTTCATTACATACCTTATTTTGGACCCAGTGATGTCATCAATGGATCTCTGTGCTTGTCTATGCAATGCAGGTTGATGTGAGTGCAGGGGTCAGGAGGGTGTAAATGGCCAGTAGACAGAGTACAACTCTCCTCAGAATAGATCTCCCCTCTCCAGCACAGTCCCTCCCCAGTACAGGTCTCCCCCAAGTATAGCTCTCTGCAGTAACACAATTCTCCCCCCCGGTATAGATTTTCCCCCACCTAGTACAGACCCTCCATAATAGATTTCCCCCGTCCCCCCCAGTACAGACTTCCCCCCACCTAGTACAGACCCTCCATAATAGATCTCCCCCATCCCCCCAGTACAGACTTCCCCCCACCTAGTACAGACCCTTCATTATAGATCTCCCCCATCCCCCCAGTACAGATTTCCTCCCCCACCCAGTGCAGACCAACCCCAACCCCCCACACCCCTCCACAGTACAGCTCCCAGCAGTACAGAACCTTCCTTCCCCAGTACAGTTTCCCCCCAATACAGATCTCCCCCCAATTAAACCCCCCCAATACATCTACCCCCAGTTCATAGCTCCCTCTTCCCCCAGTACAGATTTCCCCCCACCCCAGCCCCCCACACCCCTACACAGTATAGCTCCCAGCAGTACAGAACCTTCCTTCCCCAGTGCAGTTTCCCCCCAATACAGATCTCCCCCCAATTAAACCCCCCCAATACATCTACCCCCAGTTCATAGCTCCCTCTTCCCCCAGTACAGATTTCCCCCCACCCCAGCCCCCCACCCCCCTACACAGTATAGCTCCCAGCAGTACAGAACCTTCCTTCCCCAGTGCAGTTTCCCCCTAATACAGATCTCCCCCCAATTAGACCCCCCCCCACCAATACAGCTACCCCCAGTGCATAGCTCCCTCTTCCCCCAGTACAGATTTTCCCCCACCCCAGCCCCCCACACCCCTACACAGTATAGCTCCCAGCAGTACAGAACCTTCCTTCCCCAGTACAGTTTCCCCCTAATACAGATCCCCCCTCCCCATTTAGATTCCCCCACCAATACAGCTACCCCGAGTGCATAACTCCCTCTTCCCCCAGTACAGATTTACCCCCCCCCCAGCCCCCCACACCCCTCCACAGTTCAGCTCCCAGCAGCACAGAACCTTCCTTCCCCAGTACAGTTTCCCCCTAATACAGATCTCACCCCAATTAGATCCCCCCCACCAATACAGCTACCTCCAGTGCATAGCTCCCTCTTCCCCCAGTACAAATTTCCCCCCACCCCAGCCCCCCCACACCCCTCCACAGTACAGCTCCCACCAGTGCAGAGCCTTCCTTTCCCAGTACAGTTTCCCCCTAATACAGATCTCCCCCCAATTAGACCCCCCAATACATCTACCCCCAGTGCATAGCTCCCTCTTCCCCCAGTACAGATTTCCCCCCCACTCAGTACAGACCCCTGAGTACAGCTGCACCAGTATAGATCTCCTCTCAAGTACATATACCTCCCAATACAGATCTCCTCCTCAATGTAGATCCCCCCCCCCCCACCAGTACAGCTCCCCCTAGTACAGATCTCTCCCTTCCCCCAGTACAGATTTCCCCCCACCCAGTGCAGACCCCCTGACTACAGATGCCACGAGTAGAGATCTCCCCTCCTTAAGTACAGATCCCCCTCAATACAGATCTCATCCCAATGTAGATCATCCCACCAGTGCAGCTCCTCCATTACAGATCTACCCCCCAGCCCCCAGTACAGAATTTCCCACACCCAGTGCCCCCCCCCCCCCCACACACACAGTACAGCTCCCAGCAGTACAAAACTTTCCTCCCCAGTACAGTTTCCCCCTAATACAGATCTCCCCCCAATGCAGATCACCCCACCAATACAGTTACCCCCAGTACACAGCTCCCTCTTCTCATAGTACAGATTTCCCCCACCCAGTACAGACCCCAGTACAGCTCTCACCAGTACAGATCTACCCTTCCCTAGTGTAGATCCCCCCACCCAGCACATACCCCCCCCCCCCCACCAGTATAACTCTCTTCTTCCCAGTACAGATCCCTTACAATACAGATCTCCCCCCTACGCAGGTCCCCCAACTGCACAGCTCCACCCAGTACAGATTTCCCCACACACAGTGCAGCTTCCACCAGTATGGATCTCCCCTCTCCCTGTACAGATCCCCCCCCCCAAACACACACACAAAACAGATAACCCCCAGTGTAGATACCCTCACCAGTACAGCTCCCCCAGTACAGATCCCTTACAATACAGATCTCCCTCCATGCAGGTCCCCCCCGACTGCACAGCTCCCCCAGTACAAATTTCCCCCCACCCAGTACAGCTCCCACCAGTACAGATCCCACCCAGTACAGCTCCCACCAGTACAGATCCCACCCAGAACAGATCTGTCCCCCCCCCCAGTGTAAATCCCCCCCCCCCACAACCAGTACAGCACCCCCCAGTATAAATCTCCCCACCCCTCCTCCCAGTACAGATAATTGTACATGATGATGCTGAGGGATAAGTACCGGGACACGGTTGTCCAGCTCCCAGGGCAAGGATCCAGAACTGTGCCCTCCTCACCAACTTTTAATAAATGCCATACAATGGGTGTACCACCCTGCACCCATTCTTTAGCCCCGTTCCACCCCTTGTCTGACTCGCTGAGAGGGACCACCCACAACCTAGAGCTTTGAGAAATCAAGAACATCTCTGAAGTCTGCTATAGCAGGTAAGTAACACGGCTTCTCATTCCCTCCCCCAGACTTAATCAGCATTTATTCCTTGCAGTGCAGAGGAGAAGGGGGCCACTGCAAGCCCTGCCTTCAATTAGCCAAGACATCCCTGAACTATCCATCCAATCAGTGACTTTATCTGGGCTGAGATGCCTTCAATAGTCTCCTGCAGGTAGGAAGGAGCATTTCCCAGTCTCCTGATTAAAAGGCAACCTTGTAGCAAGTCACAAGCTGAGACGCTGAAGCAAGGGGCTGATCTGTGTCAGACATTTGTGAACACAGCCAAGCCCAGGATTTACCTGCCTGTGTCATCTCTGGGCCAGCATCACTGTATGATGCCTGAACAAAGATGGCGCCATCCTTCTGAAATGAAAAGCAAAAATGAATGTGATGCTCAGTCTTCTTTTGAAACATTTGACGCGTTCCTTGGTGAGCGTTGTGCAGTTGGCTCAGCTCAGCCGACCAGATAAATCAGTATATGTGCGCCGCAATGCCGAGGTCACGGGACATTGGTTCGATTTTCCCTGGGAGGACGGGAGAGTATTAAACAAGGCACTGCAGTCGTTGGCCACCAGCCAACCTCACCTCCATCCCCGTGTCCCCGCCATGATTCCTATTTCTCCCAGGCTCCAAAACCTAAATAATGGGACGCGGGGCCTCGGCGGAGCTGGGCAATATTTACTGAGACGGCTTCATTACCCCCCCTCCCCCCTCCCCCCATACCTCTTGTGCTAATGGTTGGCTGCAGGAAGCCTGGGAGGGAGTCACAGAACATGAGCAATGGATGAGAAGGACCCAAGCGACAGGGGAAACGAATGGTCTTATTAAAGACACTTTCCAAAGGCCTCTCTTTTTTTTTCCCCGAGTCGGCAAGAAGTGGCTCATTTAACTGAGTGTCACGAGCCGCGCCGTTGGCTGCTTTCCTGGCACTGAAAAGGCTGTTGGGTTGACTACCGGTAAAGAGAAAACTACAAAGATCATCAGAATGTGATAATCACCGGCATTTTTATTTCTCCTGCCTGTCGCTGTCTCCTGCCCGCCGGCGCTGTGTCCCCGCGTTCGTGGTCTGCGCGGTCTGCAAGCTTTAAATATGATAAACAATCAATTGACCTTAATGGTCTTCCAGTGTTTGCCGGGATAATGTCTAAATTAACAGGTCAGAGATGAGGCTGCTAGATTGTGAAGCTGTGAAGAGTATCTAATCCCAAGCGCAAAAGTAGAATATAGTGTGGCTTCCCCTTAGAATTAGTGTGGGGGGGGGGGGATTAGCTTTAGAGGTGGCGAGCGCAGGGGCAAATTATGGGGGTGTCAAAAATGCACTGAAATTGGGAGGTTGTTGAAGTTTAAGCTTACTCACATGTTAATATATGGCACAGTTCTTGTACCCAAAAAATAGTCCCTCCAGTGTAGTTCCCTCCACCAATACAACTCCCTCAGTACAGACCTCCCCCCTGCCCCAGTACACAGATCCCCTACAGTACAGGTCTTCCCCGACCCAGTACAGAACCCCCCCCCCAGTACAGCTCCCTCCAGTACGAACCTCCTTCCCCCAGTACAGATCCCCCACAATACAGATCACCCCATCATGTAGATCCTCCCAACTGTACAGCACCCCCAGTACAAATTTCCCCAATACAGATCTTCCCTCCAGTGTAGCTCCCTCCACCAATAAAGCTCCCCCAGTACAGACCCCCCCCCTGCCCCCCAGTACAGACCCCCCCCCATTCAGATCCCCTACAACACCCAGTACAGAACTCCCCCCAGTACAGCTCCCACAGGTACGGACTTCCAGCCCCCAGTACAGATCCACCACAATACAGATCTCCTCACCATGTAGATCCCCCCAACAGTACAGCCCCCCCAGTACAGATTTCCCCAATACAGATCTTCCCTCTAGTGTAGTTAAATACAGATCTTCCCTCCAGTCTAGTTCCCTCCACCAATAAAGCTCCCCCAATACAGACCCCCCTCCCCGTACAGATCCCCTACAGTACAGATTTCCCTCCACCCAGTACAGAACCCCCCCCCCCCCAGTACAGCACCCACCAGTACAGGCCTCCTACCCCCAGTACAGATACCACACAATACAGATCCCCCCCCCATCTAGATCCCCCCAACGGTACAGCTCCCCCAGTACAGATCCCCCCAATACAGATCTTCCTTCCAGTGTAGTTTCCTACACCAATACAGCTCCCCCCAGTACAGACCTCCCCCTTCCCCCACTACAGATCCCCCACAGTATAGATTTCCCTCCACTCAGTACAGAACTCTCCCCAGTACAGCTCCCACCACTAAGGACATTCTGCCCCTAGTACAGATCTCCCACAAAAGAGATCTCCCCCCATGTAGATCCTCCCAACTGTACAGCTCCCCTCAGTACAGATCCCCCCCAATACAGATCTTCCTTCCAGTGTAGTTCCCTCCACCAATTAAGCACCCCCAGTACAGACCCCCCCCCCCTCCCCCAGTACAGATCTCCCCCTCCCCCAGTACAGATCCCCTACAGTACAGACTTCCCTCCACCCAGTACAGAACTATTCCCAGTACAGCTCCCTCCAGTACAGACTCTACAGCTCCCCCCCCCCCCCCAGTACAGATTCCCTATACAGATCTTCTCTCCAATGTGGTTCCCTCCACCAATACAGATCTACTCCCTCTCCCTCCAGCAGTACAGATCCCCCACAATACAGATCCCCACCCATGTAGAACCCACCCAACTGTACAAATCCCCCCAGTACAGATTCTCCCCAAAATAGATCTTCCCACCAGTGTAGTTCAATACAGATCTTCTTCTCTCTAATGTAGTTCCCAACACCAATACAGATCTCCCAGTACAGATTCCCCCTCCCTCCAGCAGTACAGATCCTCCACAGTCCAGATCTCCCCCCACCCAGTACAGAATCCCCCCCCCCCCCGCCTCGTACAGCTCCCACTAGTATCCACTAGTATGGACCTCCTGCCCCCCCCCCCCGGTACAGATTCCCCCCAACTGTATAGCTCTCCCCAGTACAGATTTCCCCCAATACAGATCTTCCCTCCAGTGTAGTTCCCTCCACCAATACAGCTCCCCCAGTACAGATCTCCCCCTGTTCCAGTACAGATCCCCTATAGTACAGATAAACCCCCACCCAGTACAGACCCCCCCCCCCAGTACAGCTCCCACCAGTAAGAACCTCCTTCCACTAATACAGACCGCCCGATTTAAGATTCCCCTGCTCTCAAAAGCCCTAATTTTAGTACAGGAGAGGAGCCGGTACAACTGTACAAGACTGGAGGGGGGGCTGCTGGTCTCTCTTCATATGTCAAAAACAAAGTATTTGAACAGATAAAAACCGATTGAATCTGGCCACTCCACATGGAGAGACAGGAAAGAGGAATTATCACACCATTGTTAATCAAGTTTTTGTTAATTATATGTCAAAACATCAGTCTATGTGGCCAAGTGGTTAATTATACTAATGCATCTTTTAGCTGGTGACGGATGGGTGAGGCTCATTCACGCTCTGTGTTGAAGTATAAAATTATATACATGGAGGGGAAATCCATTATGGAAAAAATTAGCCCTTCAGTGATAGTCTGCTATGACCACCCTTGTATCAGTGGCCTCTATGCTGAAAATTAAAATTGACAGAATAAGTATTAACCGATTAGGTGAATAATTGTAATATACGAATAGTCCTTTGTTGTATATTTGTAGCTTTTTTAAGGGTCAGTCCATTCAAAAGTTATTTCAGTTATAGGTGGAGTATGTTGGGCTGGGCCATCATCTGTATTTATTTGAGACTTCAGTAGTGAGATAGCTCCAATGTAATTCCCTTTCACCCAGGAGCCTTTGCATTTATAAAAATTCACATAGCTGTTTGTCCATCAAAACTGCGTGTAACTTTGTTATGCAAAATGGGCAAAATCGAATGTTCTCAGGCTATGTTGTATGCAGATCGAAAGTGTGAATGAGGAAAATACCACATTATGGCCACTAGATGGGGCTGTCTAGGAAATAAATATGCTCATCAGTGCCATCTAGTGGCCATAATGCATGTATTTCCCCATTCATAAACGGAATTATGGCCATTATATGGTGCTGACTACCATAGAAAATTATTACATTCCTCAGCGCCATCTAGTGGCCATAATGCAGTGTTTTCCCCTGTTAAAACTGCATTATGACCACTAGATGGGGCTGACTATCATAGAAAATAATTATGCTCATCAGACTCCATCTAGTGCTCGTAATGCAGTATTTTTTCCTATTCCCATTATGCATTATGGACACTAGATGGTGCTGACTATCACAGGAAATAATTATGATCCTCTGCTCCATCTAGTGCCCATAATCCAGTATTTTTCTGTTTCACATACTGCATCATGGCCACTAGATGGTGCTGACTATCACAGGAAATAAATATGCTCATCATACTCCATCTAGCGGCCATAATGCAGTATTTTTGGTGTGGCTGCACTGATGGGCACTGATGTGGCTGCGCTGATGGGTACTGATCAGGCTGCATTAATGGGCACTGATCAGGCTGCATTAATGGGCACTGGTGAGGCTGAATTATTGGGAACTGGTGTGGTTTCGCTAATGGGCACTGGTGGGGCTGCTTTAAAGGACACTGGTGTGGCTGCATTATTGGGCACTGGTGTGGGTGCGCTGATGGGCACTGGTGTGGCTGCGCTGATGGGCACTGATATGGCTGCATTAATGGGCACTGGTGAGGCTGCATTGATTGGCACTGGTGAGGCTGCATTGATGGGCACTGGTGTGGCTGCATTGATTGGCACTGGTGAGGCTGCATTGATGGGCACTGGTGTGGCTGCATTAATGGGCACTGATCAGGTTGCAATAATAGGCACTGGTGAGGCTGCACTGATGGGTACTGATCAGGCTACATTGACGGGCACTGGTGTGGCTGCATTAATGGGCACTGGTGTGGCTGCGCTGATGGGCACTGATCAGGCTGCATTAATGGGCACTGGTGAGGCTGCATTGATTGGCACTGGTGAGGCTGCATTGATGGGCACTGGTGTGGCTGCATTAATGGGCACTGATCAGGTTGCAATAATAGGCACTGGTGAGGCTGCACTGATGGGTACTGATCAGGCTACATTAATGGGCACTGGTGAGGCTTCATTAACGGGCACTGGTGTGGCTATGCCCTGTCCTATGCCCAATAGTGGAATGTTTTTACTTATGTTTTTTTTTTGCGCAATTGCGTATAGTTTATATACTGTTTTTGTATGTTTTGCAAAATTAAAGTGGGCCGGTCTGGATGAAGTCCAGGGCCAAACTTTTGTCCCAGTCCAGCCCAGCCACATAGGGATATAAATTCAGTAAATAAAAAAAATGACAGCGCTCATATACAAAAGCAATAATCATACAACCAATAAATCATACCCTCCTCATGTAAAACTTAAAATACAGTACAATATATATGTGTATATATATATATATATATATATATATATATATATATATATATATATATATATATATATATTAAATTATATAACTAAAACAAGGAAAAGTGTAACATAAACTCATTCCAGTGCAATCCAATAGATGCATCAAACTCAATTTCTATAACAATAAATGGATAATGATATCAATATATTCATCTACACAGGGCAGTCAGTGGTAGTGATAGGTTGTCCATACCCCCAGCCTCCTGATTGGATGCTAAAGAACACCCCCCACCCAGTCTCCTGATTGGATGATAAAGAACAACCCCCAGCCTCTTGATGGAACAACAAAGAAAGCATTCCAACCTCCTGATTAAACAATACATAACACCCCCCCCCCCAACTCCTGATTGGATGATAAAGAACACACCCCCAGTTTCTTATTTGGACTATAAAGAACACACCCCAACCATCTGATTGGATGATAAAGAACACACAAACCAGTCTCCTGATTGAACAATAAAGAACACAACCCAGTCTCCTCATTGGACAATAAAGAACACACCCCAGTCTCCCGACTGGACAATAAAGAACACAACCCAGTCTCCCGACTGGACAAAAAAAGAACACACCCCAGTCTCCTCATTGGACAATAAAGAACACACCCCAGTCTCCTGATTGAACAATAAAGAACACACCCCAGTCTCCTGATTGGACAATAAAGAACACAACCCAGTCTCCTGATTGGATAATAAAGAACACACCCCAGTCTCCTGATTGGACAATAAAGAACACACCCCAGTCTCCTGATTGGACAATAAAGAACACATCACAGTCTTCTGATTGGACAATAAAGAATACACCCCCATTCTCTTGACTGAACAATGAAAAACATGCTCGGATTCCTAAAGGAGAACAAAGACACATCCTAGTCTTCTGATTGGACAATAAAGAACACTCCCCCAGTCTCCTGTTTAGACTATAAAGAACACACCCCCAGTCTCCTGATTGGACTGTAAAGAACACACCCCCAATCTCCTGTGTGGACAATAAAGAACACACCACCAGCCTCCTAATTGGTTGATAAGGAACAAACCCCCAGTCCCTTGACTGGACTATTAAGAACACACCCCCAGTCTCTTGGTTGGACTTTAAAAAGAACACACCCCCAGTCTCTTGGTTGGACTTTAAAAAGAACACACCCCCAGTCTCTTGGTTGGACTTTAAAAAGAACACACCCCCAGTCTCTTGATGGAACAACAAGGAACAAACCCTCAGCCTCCCGATTGGACAATGAGGAACACACCATTAGCCTCTTGATTGGACAATGGAGATAACACCCCCAGTCTCCTGCCTGAACAATAAAGAACACACCCCCAGGTACCTGATTAGACAATGAAGAACACACTCCCAGCCTCCTAACTGGACGATGAAGGACCAGCAGCGCACTGATGAGGCCATCCTTCTACCCTCTACAGAAGGAATACAGGAGAGTGAAATATATATTTAGTACTAATGCTGGCTGCCTTTATAAATACATTTCATGATGTTGTAATAAATACAGAAAGTGTTGATTGTTCCTTTTTGCTCTCCCTGGCTTTCATCGGATTTTCTAACCTCTGGCCACGCCTCTCGCGTTTAACAAAGCGTTGTGAAGTGGGTTGGGAGTTGATGTGATGGCACTCGGGTTTGCAGTCAGTGTGACAATGACATTGTGGGAGAGGCACATTGTATCTCCATTATTCCTGACATGGCGGCCTCACAACAAACTCAAGAGCTCGCCTTTCAAAGTCCAGATCACAATGGCAGCGCCGTCATTGGCGGTTTGTAACCCGCCCGGCGCTAAGTGCAGAATCCAAGGCCAGCATCTCATCAGATGGAGGTATTATTATTCCTTTCATCAGATGTAGGCAGGGTCCCCTTGGCAACTGCTGGATGAGAATGAGTTTCTGTATCTTCCCTTTTGTTCCCTCGGGCCAAGTGTGTATGACTTGCAATGAAGTTTTTTGCAATACCCGGGAGGATTTCAAATATATTCCTCCATGCTGCCTCCACTGCTCAATGTCCATAAATCTGAAATGTCAGCGCAAAGCTTATTGTCTCTTCCCCGGGACCATTCCGAGAGCGAGCCGGGCGCCGGGATTACAGGGGGGCCTGGAAAACCGCAGGAAACATTACTGCCCATTTAACTCTCTACAACCTAGGAAGAAACATTTCTTTTTATTACTATTTCTTAGTTACCATTCTTCCCTCCTTTTTCCTTCTTTCCTTCCCTCCTTTCTTTTTCTTTCTAAATTATAATAAAAAAAGTAAAATAATAAAAATAAAAAGCTGCTGACACCGTCCACTGCTCTACTGACACCGTCCACTGCTCTACTGACACCATCCACTGCTCTACTGACACCGTCCACTGTTCTACTGACACCGTCCTCTGCTCTACTGACACTGTCCACTGCTCTACTGACACCGTCCACTGCCCTACTGACACCGTCCACTGCCCTACTGACACCATCCACTGCCCTACTGACACTGTCCACTGCTCTACTGACACCGTCCACTGCCCTACTGACACTGTCCACTGCTCTACTGACACCGTCCACTGCTCTACTGACACCGTCCACTGCTCTACTGACACCGTCCACTGCTCTACTGACACCATCCACTGCTCTACTGACACCGTCCACTGCTCTACTGACACCGTCCACTGCCCTACTGACACCATCTATTGCTCTACTGACACCGTCCACTGCTCTACTGACACCGTCCACTGCTCTACTGACACCATCCATTGCTCTACTGACACCGTCCACTGCTCTACTGACACCGTCCACTGCCCTACTGACACCATCCATTGCTCTACTGACACCATCCACTGCTTTACTGACCCCATTCACTGTTCTACTGACACCGTCCACTGCTCTACTGACACCATCCACTGCTCTACTGACACCGTCCACTGCTCTACTGACACCGTCCACTGCCCTACTGACACCATCCATTGCTCTACTGACACCATCCACTGCTTTACTGACCCCATTCACTGTTCTACTGACACCGTCCACTGTTCTACTGACACCATCCATTGCTCTACTGTCACCGTCCACTGCTCTACTGACACTGTCCACTGCCCTACTGACACCATTCACTGTTCTACTGACACCGTCCACTGCTCTACTGACACCGTCCACTGCTCTACTGACACCGTCCACTGCTCTACTGACACCGTCCACTGCCCTACTGACACCGTCCTCTGCTCTACTGACACCGTCCACTGCCCTACTGACACTGTCCACTGCTCTACTGACACCGTCCACTGCTCTACTGACACCGTCCACTGCTCTACTGACACCGTCCACTGCTCTACTGACACCATCCACTGCTCTACTGACACCGTCCACTGCTCTACTGACACCGTCCACTGCCCTACTGACACCATCCATTGCTCTACTGACACCGTCCACTGCTCTACTGACACCGTCCACTGCCCTACTGACACCATCCATTGCTCTACTGACACCATCCACTGCTTTACTGACCCCATTCACTGTTCTACTGACACCGTCCACTGCTCTACTGACACCATCCACTGCTCTACTGACACCGTCCACTGCTCTACTGACACCGTCCACTGCCCTACTGACACTATCCATTGCTCTACTGACACCATCCACTGCTTTACTGACCCCATTCACTGTTCTACTGACACCGTCCACTGTTCTACTGACACCATCCATTGCTCTACTGTCACCGTCCACTGCTCTACTGACACCATCCACTGCTCTACTGTCACCGTCCACTGCTCTACTGACACTGTCCACTGCCCTACTGACACCGTCCACTGCCCTACTGACACCGTCCACTGCTCTACTGACACCATCCACTGCTCTACTGTCACCGTCCACTGCTCTACTGACACCGTCCACTGCCCTACTGACACCATCCACTGCTCCACTGACACCGTCCTCTGCTCTACTGACACCATCCACTGCCCTACTGACACCGTCCACTGCCCTACTGACACCATCCACTGCCCCACTGACACCATCCACTGCTCTACTGACACCGTCCACTGCCCTACTGACACCATCCACTGCTCTACTGACACCATCCACTGCTCTACTGACACCGTCCACTGCCCTACTGACACCATCCACTGCTCTACTGACACCGTCCTCTGCTCTACTGACACCATCCACTGCCCTACTGACACCGTCCACTGCCCTACTGACACCGTCCTCTGCTCTACTGTCACCATCCACTGCTCTACTGACACCGTCCTCTGCTCTACTGACACCGTCCACTGCTCTACTGACACCGTCCTCTGCTCTACTGACACCATCCACTGCCCTACTGACACCGTCCACTGCTCTACTGACACCGTCCACTGCCCTACTGACACCATCCACTGCTCTACTGACACCGTCCACTGCTCTACTGAGTCTACTCTTTAAGGTAGGCTAAGTTTATATTTTTACAGTGACATTTGTTTTAGTAATTGTAGCATATGTTATGGGTACAAGGATGGTTTTGTTTTATTCGGCCATGCCCCTTTATACCTCTCACACGGTTAATACCATTTGGCCACACCCACCGTTCACTGGAGCATGCCGCACAAGCCGCATTAATTCTCTCCTTTGGGCACTCAAAGAGGTCCCAGGTCTTTTACAATCCTATAGTGTATACTACAAAAAATTGCTATGTGCCACTAAATTGTTCGAGTTAGGCCTGGAAAAAAAAGGTGGTAAGGTAGGCAGGAGATGCCGGAAATGTGCATGACGACCCATCCAAAATATATGTCCGCAACTCATATGTTAAGAATCTCTGATTTATCTGGTCAGTTTTAGGTAGAATGACCCTTTAAGATACTGCAGAGGAATTCATCTAATAATCTCGTGGTGGTACAGTGCCGGAGATCTGACTCCATGCCAGCAATGATTGGAAGGTCTGAGGAAGAGGTGACGTTTATATGAAGTTACTGATTAAGATGGGTTTAACTAATCGCCTGTCACCGGCTTGCTGCACTGGCCCATTAACAGCCTCATAAAAGTCAGTGGACTCCAACAGTATTGATCCTTAACCAACCCCAGATCAAACCCGTTCCAATGGGCCATAAATCCTCCCGCTCCTGATAATGGCCGGCTGTGTGATTGTACCGGAGAGAGGTGAGATTTGGTGAAAGACGAGGCTGGCGATGTCAGAGGGTGTACCAGGGCTGAAATATCTTACAGGGAAGGCTCTATGTTATATCATCATCATTACACAACTGTATAGAGAGCTTTGGATTGTTTTCTATTAAAGCGAAAATTATACATTGCACCAACTATACATTATATCACCCATACATTATATCATATATACATTATATCAATTTTACATTGTATCATCTATACATTATATCAACTATACATTATATCATATATACATTATATCAACTATACCTTGTATCATCTATACATTGCACCAACTATACATTATATCAACTATACCTTGTATCAACCATACATTATATCAACTATACATTGTATCAACTATACCTTGTATCAACCATACATTATATCAACTATACATTATATCAACTATACATTGTATCAACTATACATTGTATCAACCATACATTATATCATCTATACGTTATATCAACTATACATTATATCAACTATACCTTGTATCATCTATACATTGTATCAACTATACATTATATCAACCATACATTGTATCATCTATACGTTATATCAACTATACATTATATCAACTATACATTGTATCAACCATACATTGTATCATCTATACATTATATCAACTATACATTGTATCATCTATACATTATATCAACCATACATTGTATCATCTATACATTATATCAACTATACATTGTATCAACTATACATTATATCAACTATACATTGTATCAATCATACATTGTATCAACTATACATTATATCAACCATACATTGTATCATCTATACATTATATCAACTATACATTGTATCAACTATACATTATATCAACTATACATTGTATCAATCATACATTGTATCAACTATACATTATATCATCTATACGTTATATCAACCATACATTATATGAACTATACATTATATCAACTATACCTTGTATCATCTATACATTGTATCAACTATACATTATATCAACCATACATTGTATCAACTATACATTGTATCAACTATACATTATATCATCTATACGTTATATCAACTATACATTATATCAACTATACCTTGTATCATCTATACATTGTATCAACTATACATTATATCAACTATACATTGTATCAACCATACATTGTATCAACTATACATTATATCAACTATACATAGTATCAACTATACATTATATCAACTATACATTATATCAACCATACATTATATGAACTATACATTACATCAACTATACATTATATCAACTATACATTGTATCAACTATACAGTACATTATATCGACCATACATTGTACCAACGATACATTGTATCAACCATAGCTTGTATCATCTATACATTGAATTAACCATACATTAAATCATCTATACATTATAGCTTGTACCATCTATATGTTACACCAATTATACAGTAGTTACATAGTTAGTCTGGTAAAAAAAAGACACAAGTCTATCTAGTGCAACCAATAGCAGAAAAAAATATATACTGTATATATACAATCCTTTGTATACAACCCTATACCCACAGGGACATGTATATTACTTTGAGCAGTGAAAAAAAAAAATACTCCTCCAAGCCTCCTGAGTTTTGACGTCACCGGTCCTCCCTCTTCTACAGCATTGATTACATATAATGTCATGTGATCACCTTTTAGTGCTTTGATACTTGAGTCCAGCCTGCCATGATGACACTGCACCCAAGGGGGCGGGTCCATGACAGCCTAGGCACAAAGGAAGTGGGTTAAATGGCCCTGGCTGTCATTCAACACAGAAGACTGAGGACATCTAATGGTGCAAAAAAGGTACTGCAGGACACTGCTCAAAAGCTTAAAACTTGTCACCGTATGCCTTTTTTTTTTTTCTTTTTACATAATTGTAATAATTGTCACAGCATTAATTGGTGCTATCAGCTGATAAATTTGACTCACGCCAATCAATCATAAGAGACAAGCTCAGCAGTCACGTTCCAACCCTCAGCTCAGAGGGAGTGGGTGAGAATTCTTTTCCACTCGAGTGACTCGGCACGCATTCCGCCCAAACCTTCTCACGATTCCCCCGGTTCTTCAGAATTGACTAAGGTGTGGATAAATTGGGTATGAATATTTATTCCTCCCGCATCCGCGCACTTTTAGGGCAATCAATCTCGTGTCGTTGGTGGAATTGCATACAAATTAAATTACATGATCCCGGCTCAGAGAGGTGAATGGGAGACGTTACCAGGCAAAGCTAATTTATCCGGCTCAGATCTGGTGATCTGAAATGCTGATTTCATGCTCAATTACCACCTATTCATTCCTCCGTAGAAGAGTTTGGGAAAAATGCAGTGGGGGGGGGGGGGGGGATGTGTGATTTTTGCATAGTGGAGTCTGTTCAGGTGTATACAGAGAGGTAAATAGTAACAAGCACACTGCCTTCACCCCTCCCCCTCCAAGCACCAGACACTGATTTGTTTTCTCATTCTGATGGCTGTAAAGTTGCTTAGCAAGTTGCCCTGTGAAAGTGCATGTCCATTAGTTCTGTGCAGAAAGACTAAAAAGAAAGAAAAGAAAAACAAATGATTTCTTGTGCTAGTAGAATGGTTTTCATTGATTTAAACTTCAGCATTTAGCCACTAGATGGTGCTAAGTATTATAGGAAGTCCCTATGATATTTAGCGCCATCTAAGGGACAAATTGGTTATTTTCCCTTTTAAATTCAGGAAAGAAATTTGACCAGCACAGGAAATGACCTACTAATATTCATTTTTTTCCTCCACACCACATTTGGCCACTAGATGGCACTAAGTGTTACAGGAAGTTCTCATTATACTTAGCTCCGTCTAGTGGCCAAATGCATCATTTTTTAAATTTAACTTTAGAAAATACATTTGATCAGCACAGGAGAAAGCCTAATAACATTGGTTATAACAACCATGGTTCACCATTTCTTATTGTGTGTCCCCTGGGATCATTCCGAGAGCCTGGAAAATCAGAAACAACATTATCCATTTATCTTCAGGCTGCCTACAACCTATGAAAGAACATCTTTCTTTTCTTTCTTTCTTTCTTTCTTTCTTTCTTTCTTTCTTTCTTTCTTTCTTTCTTTCTTTCTTTCTTTTCTTTCTTTCTTTCTTTCTTTCTTTCTTTCTTTCTTTCTTTCTTTCTTTCTTTCTTTCTTTCTTTCTTTCTTTCTTTCTTTCTTTCTTTCTTTCTTTTCTTTCTTTCTTTCTTTCCTTTTTCATTTTCTCTTCCTTCTTCTTTTGTTGCTTTCTTCCTTTTTTTCTTCTTTTCTTGCTTCCTTCCTCCTTTTTACTTCTTTCTTCATATTTCCCTATTACTTTCTTCCTTCTTTCCTTTGTTGCATTCTTTTATTTTCCTTCCTTCCTTCCTTCCTTCCTTCCTTCCTTCCTTCCTTCCTTCCTTCCTTCCTTCCTTCCTTCTTTTATTTTTGTTTCCCTTCTTTCCTTTTTTTCCTTCTTTACTTGCTTCCTTTATCTATCTATCTATCTATCTATCTATCTATCTATCTATCTATCTATCTATCTATCTATCTATCTATCTATCTATCTATCTATCTATCTATCTATCTATCTATCTATCTATCTATCTATCTATCTATCTATCTATCTATCTATCTAGTTTGTTTATCTATCTATCTATCTATCTATCTATCTATCTATCTATCTATCTATCTATCTATCTATCTATCTATCTATGTAGAGTATCTCACAAAAGTAAGTACACCCCTCACATTTCTGTAAATATTTTATTCTATCTTTTCATGTGACAACACTGAAGAAATGACACTTTGCTACAATGTAAAGTAGTGAGTGTACAGCTTGTATAACAGTGTAAATTTGCTGTCCCCTCAAAATAACTCAACACACAGCCATTAATGTCTAATGCCGCATACAAGCGGCCAGGCTTTCCATCAGAGTAGACTCTGAGGGTCTTTCAGACGGAGTTCCGCTGAAACTGACTTGCCTACACACGATCACACCAAAGTCCAATCGTTTATAACGCGATGACGTACGACGGGACTAGAAAAAGGAAGTTCGATAGCCAGTAGCCAATAGCTGCCCTTGTGTCCTTTTCCCGATAGGAACTGATTCCGTCGGAAAGATTTGAAACATGTTCTATTTCTAGGTCCGTCAGAATTTTAGAAAGAAAAAGTCAGATGAAACCCACATACGATCGGAATGTCCGACGGAATGATTCCGTTGGACCTTTTCAGCCGAAAAGTCAGATCGTGTGTACGCAGCATAAACTGCTGGCAACAAAAGTGAGTACACCCCTAAGTGAAAATGTCCAAATTGGGCCAAACTAGCTATTTTCCCTCCCCGGTGTCTTGTGACTCATTAGTGTTACAAGGTCTCAGGTGTGAATGGGAAGCAGGTGTGTTAAATTTGGTGTTATCGCTCTCACTCTTTCATACTGGTCACTGGAAGTTCAACATGGCACCTCATGGCAAAGAACTCTCTGAGGATCTGAAAAAAAAATTGTTGCTCTACATAAAGATGGCCTAGGCTATATGAAGATTGCCAAGACCCTGAAACTGAGCTGCAGCACGGTGGCCAAGACCATACAGCGGTTTAACAGGACAGGTTCCACTCAGAACAGGCCTCACCATGGTCGACCAAAGAAGTTGAGTGCACGTGCTCAGCGTCATATCCAGAGGTTGTCTTTGGGAAATAGACGTATGAGTGCTGTCAGCATTGCTGCAGAGGTTGAAGGGGTGGGGGGTCAGCCTGTCAGTGCTCAGACCATACGCCGCACACTGCATGAAATTGGTCTGCATGGCTGTCATCCCAGAAGGAAGCCTCTTCTAAAGATGATGCACAAGAAAGCCTGCAAACAGTTTGCTGAAGACAAGCAGACTAAGGACATGGATTACTGGAACCATGTCCTGTGGTCTGATGAGACCAAGATAAACTTATTTGGATCAGATGGTGTCAAGCGTGTGTGGGGGCAACCAGGTGAGGAGTACAAAGACAAGTGTGTCTTGTCTACAGTCAAGCATGGTGGTGGGAGTGTCATGGTCTGGGGGTGCATGAGTGCTACCGGCACTGGGGAGCTACAGATCATTGAGGGAACCATGAATGCCAACATGTACTGTGACATACTGAAGCAGAGCATGATCTCCTCCCTTCAGAGACTGGGCCGCAGGGCAGTATTCCAACATGATAACGACCCCAAACACACCTCCAAGATGACCTTTGCCTTGCTAAAGAGGCTGAGGGTAAAGGTGATGGACTGGCCAAGCATGTCTCCAGACCTAAACCCTATTGAGCTTCTGTGGGACATCCTCAAACAGAAGGTTGAGGTGCACAAGGTCTCTAACATCCACCAGCTCCATGATGTGGTCATGGTGGAGTGGATGAGGACTCCAGTGGCAACCTGTGAAGCTCTGGTGACCTCCATGCCCAAGAGGGTTAAGGCAGTGCTGGAAAATAATGGTGGCCACACAAAATATTGACACTTTGGGCCCAATTTGGACTTTTTCACTTAGGGGTGTACTCACTTTTGTTGCCAGCGGTTTAGACATTAATGGCTGTGTGTTGAGTTATTTTGAGGGGACAGCAAATTTACACCATTATACAAGCTGTACACTCACTACTTTACATTGTAGACAAGTGTCTTCTATCTATCTATCTATCTATCTATCTATCTATCTATCTATCTATCTATCTATCTATCTATCTATCTATCTATCTATCTATCTATCTATCTATCTATCTATCTATCTAAACAATTAATGATGCCACAAGCACAAAGCATGTTTTTCTGCCTCTGCATGCATTCACTGGGAACATACAGATGTGAATGGAGCCTAAGTTCTAATCAGAGATCTATTCACCTCTGTGAAGAGGAACTATAGAGAAAAGTAGAGTGGAATTGTTTATATCGTCATTGTATGGAAATATAGAAGATTCTGTGCTGCATTCATTCTCCATGACCTGGCTGTGTTGAATGTGTTGGTTCATTTTTCCTTCTGTTTATATAAATATTAGATTAGTTTCTAATAGGATGTAAATGGGATGGTAATCAATGCCGCTCTCACGCCTTATATTTTCACCTTTTTAAAAGTCATCACACACACCTTTTGTTTAATGTAACAAATTATCTATGAAGAACCCAACATGTCTGTAGGCCTTGTCATGAGAATTATTACTTCACTCAGCATAGGAGCAAGAAAAATAAAAGGAGAGATAGAGGGAAGAAAGGATGGAAGGAAGGATGGAAGGAAGGAAGGAAGGAAGGAAGGAAGGAAGGAAGGAAGGAAGGAAGGAAGGAAGGAAGGAAGAGACAGGAGAAGGGTGAAGGAAGAATGAAAGAAGGGAAGGAAGGGACATGAGAAGGGGAAAGGAAGGAAGGAAGGAAGGAAGGAAGGAAGGAAGGAAGGAAGGAAGGAAGGAAGGAAGGAAGGAAGGAAGGAAGGAAGGAAGGAAGGGATAGGAGAAGGGTGAAGGAAGGAATGGGAGAAGGGTGAAGAAAGGAAGGAAAGAAGAGAGGGACAGGAAAAGGCTGAAGGAAGGAAGGGATGGGAGAAGGAAGGAAGGAAGGAAGGAAGGAAGGAAGGAAGGAAGGAAGGAAGGAAGGAAGGAAGGAAGGAAGGAAGGAAGGAAGGAAGGAAGAGAGGGAAAGAGGGACAGGAGAGGGGGAAGGAAGGAAGGAAGGAAGGAAGGAAGGAAGGAAGGAAGGAAGGAAGAGAGGGACAGAAGAAGGGTGAAGGAAGGAAGGGACAGGAGAAGGTAAAAGGAAGGAAGAAAGGAAAGAAGAGAGGGATAGGAGAAGGGTGAAGGAAGGAAGGAAAGAAGAGAGGGATAGGAGAAGGAAGGTAGGAAGAGAGGGACAGTAGAAGGGTGAAGGAAGGAAGGAAGGAAGAGAGGGACAGGAGAAGGGTGAAGGAAGGAAGGGACAGGAGAAGGCTGAAGGAAGGAAGGAAGAGAGGGGCTGGAGAAGGGTGACGGAAGAAAAGAAGAGAGGGACAGGAGAAGGCTGAAGGAAGGAAGGGACAGGAGAAGGGTGGAGGAAGGAAGGGACAGGAGAAGGGTGAAGGAAGGAAGGAAGGAAGGAAGAGAGGGGCTGGAGAAGGGTGAATGGAGGATGGAAGAAATAACAAGAACATGAGAAAATTGAGAGAAGAGGAAGAAAAATGGAGAGAGGGAGGAAGAAGGATTCAAAATAGTAAGGAAAGGTGGGGGGGATTGGGACAGAGAGAAGGACGGAATGGAGTGAAGGAGGAAGGAAAGAAGTGGGAATGGGGAAGGGGGAGAGGGAAGGGAGAAAATTCTAGAAGGATGAAAGAAAACACATGGAAGAGAGAGCAAAGAAGAGAAAAGAGGGAGGAGCAAGGGTGGGTAATAGGAAGAAAAGTAGGGGGTTGCATATAGGAGGGAAGAAGTAAGAAATGGAATGAGGAAGGAAGGAAGGAAGGAAGGAAGGAAGGAAGGAAGGAAGGAAGGAAGGAAGGAAGGAAGGAAGGAAGGAAGGAAGGAAGGAAGGAAGGAAGGAAGGAAGGAAGGATATAGAAAGGGATAGAGGAAGGACAGAAGAAAGGAAGGAAGTGAAAAAGAAAAGAGTTTGAGGAAGGTTGTAAAGAAGTATGGAGCAGAGGGAAAGTAGGAAGAAAGGAAGGCTAAGGAAGAGAGAGGGGAGCAGAAGGAAAAATAAAGCAATGGAGTAGAGTAGAGAGTAGAGACGGTAGGTAAGGGGGAACAAAGGAGTTAGATGAGAATGGAGGAAGGATGCAAGAAAGGACAAGGGAAAAAGGAGAGAATAAGTGGGGGCAGGAAGAAGGAAGCAAAAGAAGGAATGAATGCAGTAAAGAAAGAGAATAAGAAAGGGGGAAACAAGTAGGAAGGAAAGAATGTTTAAAAGGAATATAGCAGCAATGAAGAAAAGAAGAGGAATCAGGGAAGGAAAAGAAAAGAGGAGAGGAGAGGAGAGGGAAGACAAGGGCAGGGGAGGAAAGGAGAGCAGAGGGGAGGGCAGGAGAGAAGGCGAGAGGAGAGGAGCAGGGAAGGGAGGGGAGGGGAGGGGAAAGGAGAAGGGAGAGGAGGAAAGAAGGGTGGGGAGGAGAGAGGAGAGGGGAGGGGAGCAGGAGAGGGGAGAAGGGAGGGGAGGGGAATGGAGAAGGGAGAGGAGGAAAGAAGGGTGGGGAGGAGAGAGGAGAGGGGAGGGGAGCAAAAGAGAGGAGAGGGGAGAAGGGAAGGGAGGGGAGGAGAGGGGAGGGGAAAGGAGAAGGAGAAGGGAGAGGAGGAAAGAATGGATAGGAGGAGAGAGGAGAAGGGAGGGGAGCAAAACAGACAAGAGGGGAGGGGAGAAGGGAGAGGAGGAGAGGAGAAGGGAGGGAGGAATGGAGGGGAGAGGAGAGGGGAGGAGAAGGGAAGGGAGGGGAGGGGAGGAGAGGGGAGGGGAAAGGAGAAGGGAGAGGAGGAAAGAAGGGAGGGGAGGAGAAGGGAGGGGAGTAAAAGAGACAGGAGGGGAGGGGAGAAGGGGGAGGAGGAGAGGAGAAGGGAGGGAGGAATGGAGGGGAGAGAAGAGGGGAAGGGAGGAGAGGAAAGGAAAGGAAATGAGAATGGATGGGAGAGGAGAACCTATACTGGGTTTAAAAGGGAGAAAATAACACCGTATTCATTCATTCCTGGCTTTATGCACAACAAAGAATCAGATGGGGTTTCCTTCCTTTCTGTGGGTCTTCTACTGAGAATATATCTACCGGTAAGTTAGTCTTATGCCCTGTACAAACGACAGGTTTTGCCGTCGGAATAAACTCTGAAGGTTTTTCCAAGGGAATTCCGCTCAAGCTGTCTTGCATACACACGGTCACACCAAATTCCGACCGTCAAGAACGCGGTGATGTACGACACGTACGACGGGACAACGCGTGAGACGTCTCGTACTTGCTTCAGAGCATGCGTCATTCTTGGTACGTCGGAACAGCATACAGACGAGCGGTTTTCCCGATAAGAATTTGTTCCGTCGGCAAAATATAGAACGTGTTCTCTATCTAAGTCCATCTGAATTTTGGACGTAAAAAGTCCGATGGGGCATACACGCGGTCGGAATATACGATGAAAAGCTCCCATCGGACTCTTTCTGTCGGAAATTCCGCTCGTGCGTACGGGGCATAAGATGTCTGAACTTCCTCCCTCTACCGGTTCTCCTGCTACTTGGAAGAATTGAGAACTTTTCCATGTAAAAAAATAAAAATAAAATAACATCTACCGTATATATTAATGTTATTCTGCTTTTGTTTGATAAGCTCTTCTTGGGCCCAGGTGGTACAATATTTTGGCTTACAGATTCAGAATCAATTTTTTTTTTTTTTTCAAAACTCCTTTCAGCAGAGCCTTCTTCCTTTGTTGAGTCTTTCTGTACGGGAAGGATACTGGGGGGGGGGGTGCTTAGAAGACCTGCAGGAACACAATGAAGACGAAACAAAAATGAGATGATCTAAAAGTAGAATAAACTTTTGTCTCAGGAGTTCATTATAAAAAAAAAAAAAAAACGTAAACAAAAAAATGAAAAGAAAACGAAAAAGAAATTGCAATCATCATTTCAATAACAAAACCACCCAGGAAAGCATTTCAACGTTCAGATCCCCCCCCCCCCAACCAAACGTCTCTTTTTTCAGCTTTAGGGAACATCCGAATTTTTCGTTCTCATCTCATTTGTCTGGGCCGTTGACAGTCCCACAAATTTACCTTAAAAAAAAAAAATATTCCTTTTTATATTTCCCAAAATGATGGCCCATGGTCCTACTTTAGCAGATAAAATAAATGGGTTTTGTCAGGAGGAGCGCCGGTTGGGGGAGTAAGTCGTTTTCTCCGGGTAGAGCGAGGCGCGGGCTACGATCCCCCTGTGGTGATAATTGCGTAAGAATCTTGATTAGACATTTCCTCCTTTGTTTCTCCTCCTGATTTTTATGTTCGTGTTCCGATTGCCTAAGAAATGGAAAGGCCTTGCAGATCACATTATCTGTAATGGGAGTTTCTCGACGCCGGATGAGGGAACAGATGCCGTCGCAGCCACCTAGTAACCTTTTCGTTTTTAAATTATTAGCTCCGTCTTTGTCATTTTTTTTCCGGCGCCGGAGGAGTGCGGCGGGGTAAATTCTTCACGCTAAAGCAGCGGGGGTGGCATCTGTCTCCATCTAGGGCCGCTGCCAGTGACATATTCTACAAAAATTATCATCCCCGCTCGTGCAAATGGGATTTTTTTTTTTTTTTCTGCCTAATTTTCCATAGCCAAAATGAATACAGGACAGCGCGAGAAAATGACTTAAAGTGGCCCTTCCACTGAAAAAAGTAACTTTTTTTTTTTAAAAAAAGCTCAATTTTTTTATCATAAAGGCTAGGCTGTGATGATGTCATCAGTCTGCTGCAGGCAGGATAAAGCATTTCCTCGGTCTCCTCTCTCTTCCAACAATCAGACTGTACATTGTAACTGTGTAGCAAGCCACAAAAGTAGACATTGATCTCCCGCCAGTGACTTTGCACAGGCTGAGATGATGTCATCAGTCTGCTGCAGGCAGGATAAAGCATTTCCTCGGTCTCCTCTCTCTTCCAACGATCAGACTGTACATTGTAATTGTGTAGCAAGCCACAAAAGTAGACATTGGTCTCTTGCCAGTGACTTTGCCCAGGCTGAGATGATGTCATCCGTCTGCTGCAGGCAGGATAAAGCATTTCTTCGGTCTCCTCTCTCTTCCAGCGATCAGACTGTACATTGTAACAAGCCACAAAAGTAGACATTGATCTCCCGCCAGTGACTTTGCCTAGGCTGAGATGATTTCATCAGTCTGCTGCAGGATGGAGGAAGCATTCCCTAAGTCTCCTCTCTCTTTCAATAATCCAACTGTACATTTTAACTCTGTAGCAAGCCACATGGTGAGACGTTGCAGCAGGGGATGATCTGTGTCAGACATTTGTGAACACAGCCAAGACTCGCACAAACACCAGGATTTACAGTCTGCACCAAATCAAAGCCAACATCTCAGTCCAGAACGTAGACGTTGCTTTTGGATCTGAGCATTTCAAATCTTCTATCCCTGTTTTAACAATTGTAGGACGCTTTCTCATTACACCATTGGATCAGACAGTGGCCAGTACATGGATTTCTAATAGGGCAGTAGAATGGCAGGAGGGCGGGGCTCAGCCATGAAGTCGGGGAAGGCAGGACCTGGTGTCTGCTCCTAGAGGGGACTTTTACATTTTTGTATTTGTAAAGAATTTGCATAGCAATATTCCCATTGAAAGTACATTTACATTTGTTCTGTGTAAATGCAGCAAAAAAAATGAACGTCATTAGGCTATTTCTTGTGCTAGACGAAGGTTTTCCATTTATTTAAAATGGAAAATACCACCTTTTCCCACTAGATGGCTCTATGTTTCCAGGAATTTACTATGATATTTAGCGCCATCTAGTTGCCAAATGTGGAATTTTCTATTTTAAATACCACCTTTTCCCACTAGATAGCTCTATGTTTTACAGGAATTTACTATGATATTTAGCGCCATCTAATTGCCAAATGTGGAAGTTTCTGTTTTAAATACCACCTTTTTCCACTAGATGGCTCTATGTTTTACAGGAATTTACTATGATATTTAGCGCCATCTAGTTGTCAATTGTGGCATTGTCTATTTTAAATACCACCTTTTCCCACTAGATGGCTCTATGTTTTACAGAAATTCACTATGATATTTAGCGCCATCTAGTTGCCAAATGTGGAATTTTCTGTTTTAAATACCACCTTTTCCCACTAGATGGCTCTATGTTTTACAGGAGTTCACTGTGATATTTAACGCCATCTAGTTGCCAAATGTGGCATTGTCTGTTTTAAATCATAGAAAAACATTTGCCCAGCACGGGAACTAACCTAATAACATTCATTGTAAAGAATTTGCATAGCAATCCCCCCATTGAATGTACACGCACATTTCTTCTGTGCGAATGGGTAAAATAAAAATATGAATGTCAGTAGACTATTTCCTGTGCTGCATGAAGGTTTTTCATTGTTTTAAAATGGAAAATACCACCTTTTCCCACTAGATGGCCCTAAGTATCATAAGAATGTATTATAATACTTAGCGCCATCTAATGTCCAGATTTGGTATTTTCTTTTTTAAGCAATAAAAAAACCTGTTGATCCTGCCAACAATATACCAATTATAGTATAGTTACCCTAGGAAGTTACTAACTTCCTGCTTCTACTTCCTGTGCCCCACTGTTATCAATTCTCATTGTTCTCAGTTCTCTCTGTGGACTACAAAGCACAACCGCCCCATGTTATGGAGAAGAGGAGAGGGAGAAGCATTCTGTAGTCCTTTCCTAGGCTGACATTGCTGCTTCTCCATAGATACAGTACAGTGAGCGAGCGTTGTCACCCTAGGGCAGACGGTCGGCCTCCCAGAATCCTCCTCTCTACGACCTCCCACCATCCCTCCCCCACTCCCGGGCGCGCTGGCTGCGGAATCCTTGCCCAACTCTTTCTTTCCACCCGGAGTTCAGTCTTCCATGTGTTCTGTTGTTATTGCAGACATCAGTCTATGGGGATTGGGCAAATCGATAAATAAAATGGTTGAGGTGCCAATTTCTGACAGATATCATTTTATTTGCCCGTCTGTGATAACGGATATGATGGGTTATTTTTCTGGAAGGGCCATCCATCACCAGCGCTTGGGCCGAAAGGCTCCCAGAGCTCGGGGGGGGGCTCCCGGGGCGGCGCGTTTCACATTTGTCTCCTCATTCCATTAAAGAAACCACAAATAAAATGGCAAGAAACGAAAGAGCCCCAGACCGACGGAATGTTCCGGGACTCAAATAATGACGTCTTTTTTGTTTTTCGTATTTATGATCTAGATGGCATCATTACTTCATAAAGCGCTGTCCTGAGTAAACACTATCATCATATAATGAATAATAATAATCATAGTAATCATAGTTATTATTATTATTATTATGTCTTCTGAATGTGCATGCAATCTGCTTGCTTCCTCTGGGTCATTTACACAGCAAGTAGTGAAAGAAGGTCGAGGATGACAGAGCCAGAGTATGAGATTTCAGCCATTACTGACAGCGCCGTATATTTCTCCTGACAAGTTCCCATTAAATAGTAAATGTTACAATAATAAATAAACAAGTACACTGAGTAAAACAACAATAGAGTTCCCTTATTCATGTGTACTGCTCTGTCTGAGTATTCATTTTCCTTTCCTTAAAGCGGAGTTCCACCCAAAAATGGAACGTCGGCTTTAAGGGAGGTGACCCCCCTGACATGCCACATTTGGCATGTCAAATTTTTTTGAGGGGGGGGGGGCACGGACCCTTTTTTCTGAGGGTCCCAGCTCCCACTTCCTTCTGGCATACCGCTGCACCAGAATGGAGATTACCTCTGCCCCCCTCTGTCTCGGCAATCAACCAGAAGGGAGAACACCTCTGCCCCCCTCTGTCTCGGCAATCAACCAGAAGGGAGAACACCTCTGCCCCCCTCTGTCTCGGCAATCAACCAGAAGGGAGAACACCTCTGCCCCCCCTCTGTCTCGGCAATCAACCAGAAGGGAGAACACCTCTGCCCCCCTCTGTCTCGGCAATCAACCAGAAGGGAGAACACCTCTGCCCCCCTCTGTCTCGGCAATCAACCAGAAGGGAGAACACCTCTGCCCCCCTCTGTCTCGGCAATCATCTGGGACACATCACAGGTACCAGATGATTGCCACAGCCGGGCGCCCACAGTTACAATGCCGGCACCGCAGAGAGGAGGGGGAGTCGAGCGGGGCTTCATATGCCCGCATCGCTGGACCCCGGAACAGGTAAGTGTCCGATTATTAAAAGTCAGAAGCTGCAGTATTTGTAGCTGCTGACTTTTATTTTTTATTTTTTTTAAGCAGAACTCCACTTTAACATTACTTTGCTTGTATTCCTCTCCCTTTCATTTTCCTTTCCTTTTCCTTTTCCTTTTCCTTTTCCTTTTCCTTTCCTTTCCTTTCCTTTCCTTTCCTTTCCTTTCTTTTCCTTTCCTTTCCTTCCCTTTCCATTTTCCTTTCCTTCCTTTTCTTTCCTCTGCCTTTACCTTTTCCTTTCATTCCCTTTCCTTCCTTTTCTTTTCGTTTACTTCCCTTTTCATTTTTCTTTTCTTTCCTTTCCTTTTTCTGTTCCTTACGTTATCTTTTCCTTTCATTTCTTGTCATTCTTTGTTTTAAGTATGCCTAAAATTTTGCCATATTATTTCCTTTCATTCCGTTTTCCTTTTCCCTTCCTTAACATTACTTTGCTTGTATTCCTCTCCCTTCCTTTTCCTTTTCCTTTCCTTTCCTCGCCCTTTACCTTTTCCTTTCCTTTCCTTCCATTATCCTTTTCCTTTCCTTAACAGTCTTTTGCTTGTATTCCTCTCCCTTCCTTTTCCTTTTCCTTTTCCTTTTCCTTTTCCTTTCCTTTCCTTTCCTTTCCTTTCCTTTCCTTTCCTTTCCTTTCCTTTCCCTTTCCTCTTCTTTCTTTTACATACCTTTCCTTTTCTCTCCTTTCCTTTACTTCTCTTTACTTCCCTTTCCTTTCCGTTCCTTCCATTTTCCCTTTCTTAACATTCCTTTGCTTGTATTCCTTTTCCTTTCCTTTCCTCCCCTTGCCCTTTACCTTTCCTTCCCTTTCCTTTACTTACCTTTCCTTCCCTTCCCTCTCCTTTCCTTTCTTTTCCTTTCCTTTTCTTTTCCCTGCCTTTTCTTTTTCCTTTCCTTACCATTCCTTTGCTTTCATTCATTTCCCCTTCCTTTTCATTTTCCTTTCCTTGCCTTGTCTTGTCTTGCCTTTCCTTTCCTTCCCTGTTTCCTTTTCCTTTCCTTAACATTCCTTTGCTTTTATCTCTTTCATTTCCTCTCCTTTTTCCTTTTCCCTTTCTTTTTATCTATTCCTTTTTCATTTTCCTTCTCTTACCAATCCCTTTCCTTTTCATTTTTCTTTGCTGTTCTTCCCTTTCCTTTTTCTTTTCCTTATATTATCTTTTCCTTTCCTTTCCTGGTCTATTCCCTACATTATAAACCCTTTCATTTCTTTTCATTCTTTCCTTTTCGTTTCCTCATATTCCTTTCCTTTCCCTTACATTACCTTTTCTTTCCCTTCCCCTTTCCATTACCTTCCCTTCCTTTCCTTTCCTCTCCTCTCCTCTCCTTTCCTTTTCCTTTTTTCTTTCCTTTTTCCTTTCCTTTCCCATAATAAAATAAAGGGTATCACTTCAACAGCAAACTTTCTGCTAAAGAAGCGCTGTACTAGTTTAGTAATCTAGGATGGCTTTACAGCTTGTATTACTTTGTATCCTTTTAGCTTTCATGCAATTGTTACCCTGAAGGAGCTCAGGGCTTTTTGTTTCAATATTCTCCTCTTCTCTGGCGCACTTGTTGGAAGTAGGAAGTGATGTCTGAAAGGCTCTCATTTTCTTATCACCGTCAGATTCAGTAATCTCCGCGCAGTTTGGAAAGTAAAAGTAGATTACAGGATCATTCTGCTTAGGAAAAAAAGAAAAAAAAAAACAGCTGCTGAAAAGTCAAAGGACTTTTTTTAATATACAGTATAAAGTACTGTCTGTCGGTTCCTGTAAAATATGACAGCGTTTCCTGCAATATCCTGCCCTGACATATGGCAAAGATCAGCTGACAGAAGCTGTGATGAGAAGACTTTCGGGGAAAAGTCCACAAATAAACCTGAGAAATAAGCAACAAAAGTGAAGAAAATGATAAAAGTATAGAAAAATGATAAAAGTATAGAAAATTATAAAAGCAAATTATTATTATTATTATTATTAATAATAATAATATGAATATGAATATGAATATGAATATGAATATGAATACAATTATTAATAATAAAAATAATTATAATAATAGTAATAATAATAATATTAATACAACCTGCCATAGTTTTAAACGGCCAGTCCACCCAAAAAGAGACATTTTTATTACAGGTGGAGCCTAGTTGGGTGAGCCAGCCCCTGGCTTCTTTCAGTGTCTTTAATACTTTAACAGTGAGGTCTCCCCACCATAATTCTCTGCTCATTTCCTGTCAACCTAGAAAGTTTAGGTAGGCCTGCCCATATTTGTGTGTTCCGGTTCCCCCTGTTGCATTGGGAGTCCCTCATAATGGGAGTCCCTCATAATGGACACAGTAGGTGACAGTGGCGGCACGTCCATTGGGGTGCACGGCCGCCGACCAGTCCCCGCCCCATCTGTCCATCCGGCCCTCTAATCTACATACAGGGCGCCGGATGCATGGATTCCAATGGGGGGGGGGTTGTTGTTTTTTTTAAGCACGTGATTAGAGCCAGAGGCTCTGATAGGTTTTAAAAGAGGGTGGGCTTGGGGCACAGAGCACTGAGCTCTGAGCCCACCCAGTTGTGTGACAATAGCGAATTAATATTCACCATTATCACACTGATTCTCCTCCCGGTTGTGAGACCTGTTTCCCAATTGGCCAAAAGGAGAAGCCATCCTATTGGCCTATAAGGAGGAAGGAGGAAGAGATGTACGGCTGAGGAAACGCATGGGAAGCCCAGGACATGGAGGGGACTGAGGGGGGAAGCCGCCGCTACAGCCGTCTCCACCTGTCAGCACAGGGTGAGTGAGCTGGCGACTGGATGTATGTCCGTGGTTAGGTCCATCTGACGCCCCCCCCCCCCTCCGACTGATGGAGCACCAGCCGCCACTGGTAGGTGATCAAACCTGTAAACTTAGTGCAGGGATGACAGGAACTCCTCATAATGGGAACAGCAGGTGTGCAGACCTGGGAAGTCATTGCAGGGATAGTGGGAACCCCTCATCATTGATTAATTTGGAGAGAATCCCAATGAAGTTTAGGGATCAGGCTTGGCTTGCTTTCCATGGAAAACTATATGTGAAGGGCAACTTGAAGTTTTTTTCCATGAGTGATCGGGGCTGCCAGAGAGTGGAGTGTGGAGGAGTGCTGGAGTCCATGGATCACTTTCTACTTCAGTGCCCTTTTAATATAGAGGTGTACAGGAGGGTGGGCAGGGCTCTGAGTATACCCTTCCTCCCCCATATGAGTTATGCAGAGTGGGTGTATGGGGCATTCCAGACTCATCGGGATTATGATTTGGAAACTTTTTTTAGTTAGTCTAGTAGTCCATTATTTCACGTGGAGTGCACAGTGTCAGGTATCCTTACGGAGTAAAATCCTCCTTGTCGAAGTGGTGGTGCAGGACATTCTGGGTGAGGTTGGGAAGATTCGGGGTCTTGAGAAAGACAGGTGGCAGTAGGAGGCCTGGATAAGGACGTGGAGGAATATCAGGACTCTGTAGCTGCTGCCTGTTGATCTCGGGGTGTGCGGCTTTTCTTTGTATTCTTGATTCACTCCCCTAGATTTTCAAGATCAAATATATTTTTCATAAAAGGATCCATGCATGGTGACGGTGATGTTCCTTAGTCTGGCTCTCCCGTAGGGCTTGTGTTGTGCGCAATTTGCTTTGCACCATTTATTATGTTCTTGTTTTGTATAATCATATTCAATTATTTTGTAAATATGTTTTATTTATTTATTATGGTTTTATTGTATATAAGTTGTTGTTTGTAAGGTTTTTCAATAAACAAAATTAACCCTTCATAATTGGCACAGCAGGTTCAGGGATGGTGGGAACCTTCATAATGGTAACAGCAGATGTGGGAGACAAATGGATAAAAAAATTCTGAAAGAACAAAATGAATGCAGCCACCACATCTAGGGACTGGGAAGCTGCAATAAATCACATTTATTGTTCTTGCATTTAGATACACTTTACACCTCGAAATACAGGGGGCACAATCTACTGGCTCAAAGCTTCAGTACTCCGGGAACTCCAGATGCTGATTTTCATATAATCATGGAGAGATATTCCCAATCACGCCTACTGTGGGCTCTTGATGTATCAAAGTTTCAGTTCTGAGAAGTTTGTCTCAGATGCAAACCTTTCTTGGAATTTTTGTAATCTGGTGATACAACGAGTGATAAGAGAGGGAACATCACCCAGTGCGGACATTGGGACGCAGGCCCATTGATCCACCATGGATTCTGACAGCAGTGAGTTTGCTAGAACTTCGAATGGTCTGTCAAACTTAGAAATTTAAATTGAGTTACAACTCTTGCTAGAAATCATTAGACATTTATTGATCTGTTTAATTTGTTGCCTGAAATTGCGTTTTCATTTACATTTTGCTCAAAGTTAATTGCAGCTGAAGGCCTCAAACATTTCCATGAAGCAATGAAACTTGTGATATTAGTTTTAACAGCTTTCAGAGTTTAGTATGTGAGGAGTAAGTGGAATATTCTTCTGACAGTACTTAGAGTGTCTTAAAATTCAGATTTTTTTTTTTTTTTTTTACACTTCATTTAAAAAGCAATTAATCTTCTTTTAGTTTCTTCTTTTCAAAGACTTGAAAGTCACAACTCTCAGTAGGTTCTATCCATCTCCAAAAACAAAGGCAATGGAATGGTATAGATCAGGGGTCTCCAAACTTTCTTAACAAAGGGTTAGTTTACTGTCCTTCAGACTTAAGGAGGGCCGGACTGTGGCCAGTGGGAGTATGAATAAACAATGCCCCATCTTTGGTGTCAAAAGGTGGAATAGTGCCCCATCATTGGTGTCAGTGGAAGGGTTTGAGCCCCATTTTTGGTGACATTGGGAGGAATTCTGTCTCTTCGTTGGTGTCAGTGTGGGGAATTGTGCCCCATTGTTGGTTGATGAAAATAGTGCCCCTAGGGCCGGATAATAGCAAGCAAAGGGCCACAGTTGGGTGACCACTGGCAACCATTTAAAATGCCATCCCTCCTCTAGTTAGCATGCAGGCAAAAAACTATCTGATCATCATATACTTCCTATTAGATGAGTAACACACTATGGGCAAAAATTGTGGCCACTCGGCCATCTCATTTCTTATGCCCCGTACACACGATCGGATTTTCCGACGGAAAATGTGTGATAGAACCTTGTTGTCGGAAATTCCGACCGTGTGTGGGCTCCATCGGACTTTTTCCATCGGATTTTCCGACACACAAAGTTTGAGAGCAGGATATAAAATTTTCCGACAACAAAATCCATTGTCGGAAATTCCGATCGTGTGTACACAAATCCGACGGACAAAGTGCCACGCATGCTCAGAATAAATAAAGAGATGAAAGCTATTGGCCACTGCCCCGTTTATAGTCCCGACGTACGTGTTTTACGTCACTGCATTCAGAACGATCGGATTTTCTGACAACTTTGTGTGACTGTGTGTATGCAAGACAAGTTTGAGCCAACATCCGTCGGAAAAAATCCTAGGATTTTGTTGTCGGAATGTACGATCAATGTCCGACCGTGTGTACGGGGCATAAGAGCTTGTAGGACATCTTATTCCAAAACCATGGTCATTAATAATAAGCTGGCTCCCTTTTCTATTCTTGTAAGGCTTTCAACAAGATTTTGGAATATACCGTACATATCTGTGGGAAATTTGTGCCCATTCAGCCAAATGAACATTTGTGAGGTCAGGTACTAATGTTGATCGAGAAGATTGGGCTAGAAATTTTGGGCTGGATTTTCAGTTAATTCCGAAATTTAGAAAGTCTAGAAACCCCTGGTAGAGATGAGCAAGTGTTTAATATTCCATCCCTTTTCTGGGTAGAATGCATGCCAAAACAATGTGATCACCATCTCCTTCTTACTGAATAAGATACACTAGATAGCCAAAAATTATGAACACCTGACCATCTCACCTCTATGATCTTTTTGACCATCCTATTCCGATACCATGGTCATTAATATGGATTTGGCTCCCCCTTTCACCCATAATGGCCCCACTCTACTTGAAAGGCATTCCACAAGATTTTAAAGTAGATCTGTGAGAATTTATGCCTATTCAACCAAAAGAACATTTCTGAGGTCAGGTACTGATGTTGGATGAAAATTGCTGTTCCAGTTATCCCTTTCAATAGGGTTGAGGTTAGTCACTGGTTCCTGCCTCTGACCAGGGCTGTCTTTAACACTCGGCAAAAGGGGCAGCTGCCCCAGGCTCAGTCATTGTTGTGAGGCCCAAAGCAGCTGAGCTGCCCTTTGAGCCTACGCTGCCTGCAAATAGTTGATAAGTGAACTTGGCTATCACTCAGGAGATAAAGGCGTAACTGAATGCTGGGGGCGCTGGTGATTGGTTGGGTAAGGTGAACCTTGTCCGGGGAGAGCACCTGTCAGTCCTGGGCACAGTCATTCCAACCTCTCTTCCTCAAAAGCTGCAGACCTTCTTCCCCCAGAACACTTATAATTTGAGACCTCTGGGGGGAATGCAGGGATCTGTGGAGGGAAGGGAGGGGGTCCTGTGTAATGATAGGGGTAGCATGGGGGAGGGGGTCCTGTGTAATGGTAGGGGTAGCATGGGGGAGGGGGTCCTGTGTAATGATAGGCGTAGTATGTGGGAGGGGGTCCTGTGTTATGATAGGGGTAGTATGGGGGAGGGGGTCCTGTGCAATGATAGGGGTAGTATGGGGGAGGGGGTCTTGTATAATGATAGGGGTAGTATGGGAAAAGGGATGTTGGGGTGAAGAGCGAAATTGCATAGGGAAGCATGAAAATGTTTGCTCAGGGTCCAATCAGTATTAAAGATGGCCCTGCCTCTGACCCAACGTCACCCCGCTTAATTTACAAAGCAGTTAACCTTCTTTGGGTTTGCCAATTCACACAGAGAGGGAATAGTCACAGTTCTCAGTATTTCTTTTGGTGTCCAAACCCAAACTTTGCACAAAATTTTGGAGTGTGTCTATAGGATTCTGTGCCCATGCAGCCAAAAGAACACTTGTGAGGTTAGGTAGTAATACTGGATGAGAAGAACTAGCTCACAATTAGTGTTCCAGGTCATCCCAAATGTGAAGGAGGTCAATTGCAGGCATACCTACAAACATACTAGTCCTGGGCTCCAGGACACTGTCACCCCCTCCCATGGCCAATGCTTGACACATCCGCTTTCTTCGTGGTCACACCCAGATTATGTCCACCTTCAGCTGTGGTCCTGTCCCTAAACATGTAGAAACCACTCACTGGCAACTGTGATCCCTCAAGTTAATATCCTTTTTTTTAGGAACTGTGCATGTTCA
This sequence comes from Lithobates clamitans, assembly GCA_037952925.1. NCBI lineage: Eukaryota > Metazoa > Chordata > Amphibia > Anura > Ranidae > Lithobates > Lithobates clamitans. The sequence goes on from JBBGZY010001418.1 coordinate 219,414, forward strand.
GTAATTCAAATAAGGGTGCTGCTGTGATTCCAGGACACAGCCCAGGACACAGCATCATTGGGAATCCTAATTTTGCCGCCCCACCTGGCTCCACCCCTGACTCCACCCTCTTTTCCCTGCCCATGTATACCCCACCTTTTTAATGAAGCGCCCATCAATTGCAGCCCACCAGCGCCCTACCAAATGCAGCCTCACCAGCGCCCATCAAATGCAGCCTCACTAGCGCCCATCAAATGCAGCCTCACCAGCGCCCTATCAAATGCAGCCTCACCAGCGCCCTATCAAATGCAGCTCCACCAGCGCCCTATCAAATGCAGCCTCACCAGCGCCCTATCAAATGCAGCCTCACCAGTGCCCTATCAAATGCAGCCTCACCAGTGCCCTATCAAATGCAGCCTCACCAGCGCCCTATCAAATGCAGCCTCACCAGCGCCCCATCAAATGCAACCTCATCAGTGCCCTATCAAATGCAGCCTCACCAGTGCCCTATCAAATGTAGCCTCACCAGCGCCTTATCAAATGCAGCTTCACCAGCGCCCATCGATAAATGTTTACTTGCTTCCATTCATTTGGGAGTAGGGACACAGTTCTCCGCCCCTGCTGCGCCTCTGACACTATGTGCAAATGGAGCGGTGGCTGCCTGCTAAAGCTGAGACTTAGTTGCTTGCAGCAGAGAGAAGAGAGTAGGAACACCAGGGGCCGGGCACCCTAGGTGGCTGCCTAGTTTGCCTAGTGGTAGCACCGGACCTGCTTCTATGTATTGTTTCCTCCCACTGATGTCATGCCATTCCAGGAGAGAGTGATGATGTAAGGTCTGAGGAAGAAAACAGTGAGTCCTGTGGGGGATCACAGAGATCAACATTACAGGAAGTGTGGGTTTCCTAAAAAAAAACAATGTAATTGGAGCTTACCCATCCTTATATATGATAATCGCATTCATTTTCACTTTTTCAGGCTTAGAACATTTTAACAAGTACAGAAAATACGTACTGAGCTTGCTAAAAATGCAGTGTTCTTGTCAACAACTCATATGAGCATAAAAGAAAGCACAAAGAACCCTTTTTTTTTATTTTGTAAACTGTTAATTCCATGAATCCACCATGAAGCTGAGATGAACAAAGGCAGACAAGTCTAGCCTGTATGAGAAACCTGGCTGCCCCTCTAAATACAGTTAAGGAGTGAGTGTAGCCACAAAGGGGCAGGAAGTATAGTATTTTTAGGATCACCAAGTGATTATAAAGTAAAATAAATCTAGAAAAAAGAAAATGAATGCACACTTAACAACATATCAGTCCCAGTCTCCAAGACACTGTTACCCCTGCCCAAGACCCACACTTGACATACCCACATTCTGGACATTCATAACCACGGCACATCCATTTTCTGCTGCATTCCTACTCATAAACTTGCAGGAAGTGGCTGCAATCGCCTCAGTTAATACCCTTTGTTGAGTTACTAAGCATGCTCATGATTATTGTTTGATCTCAGGTCATAGCCCAGGACACAGCACCATTGGGACAGCGATACGAGATGCTGGACTGTCCCAGAAAATCCGGGACAGTTGGCACCTATGCAAATGCAACCAACAATTCCTGCAATCCCCTCAGTTAAAGGAGAAGTGTAGCCAACGCTTTTTTGGCTGTACTCCCCCTGTGGATCACATGAGCGTAGTTTGTTCTGTACCCCCCTGATCCGTTTTCAGCCAATAGAACAGAGATCTGAGATGCAGGACTGTCCCAGAAAATCCGGAACAGTTGGCATCTATGCAAATGCAGCCACCAATTCCTGCAATCCCTCAGTTAAAGCAGAAGTATGGCGAAAACTTTTTTGGCTACACTACTCCTGTGGATCACAGGAGTGCAGTTTGTTCTGCACTCCTGTGATCCGTTTTCAGGTGGATCATTAGGACAGAGGTCCAAATTGCGGGGCTGTCCCAGAAAATCCGGGAAAGTTGGCATCTATGCAAATGCAACCACCGCTTCTAAGGACTGATAAGCTGCAACATATCAAGTTTTAGTTTTTTGGATTTAGATTTGTTTTAAAAACAAGGGGGGTTTGCAATGGCAGCCGTATTTGTAGCATGACAGTTCCCCTTTTAGTAGCTGTACCCGCCCAGCACTAGAGCCCATGATCTGGTTCCTATGTCTCCATAATTCTGCACGTTATAAATACAATTTATCCAAACCTGAAGCCGCTTATGTAGAAAATAAGTGAAAGAGGATGGAAGAAAAACTGATGATCCCGATATAAAAGAAAAGCCCTACACAAGCAAAGTCCAACACGGAGCTTTCAAATCCCTAAAAATCTGATTGCTGAACTCTGCGTGACTCCTCAGTGGCCGTCCTTGCTTCCCGCATTAAAAAGAGAAAATTCATTAAATATTTGCACACATCTGCAAACGAAATAGATCATTTCAAGGTTGTCAGCTCCCGCTATATACTGGGTGGTGGTGGTGGGGGGGGGGAGAGGATGCTGGGTAGAAATGGAAACACGGTAAAATATTAAATAGAGTGAGTGTAGAGAATAAAGGAAGTGATAGGCAAGCGTGACGCATGGACCCCAAACTGGAGGAGGCACAGATGATCAATTTATGGTGGAGCTAATTTTGAAATCCGTGTCTGTTCTTAGGTAGGGTTAGTAAGTCTTCTGATTTTCCACTGCTGAATACTAGGCACTGGTAGCATGAATTTAAAAAAAAATGATGGATTATAAATTGTTGAAGGGCCACATTCATAAATCGTTAATAAAAAAAAAAAATATTGGCCCCTATTCACTAACAGCTGTTCTCCATAACCAGATATTTTTAAGTTTACATTCAGCCAAGTCAATACAAAATTGTATTTTCTGATGATACGCAGGTTTCCCCAATAATTCCCTGTTGCATTTCTCACCCTTTGTCTTTAGCAATGTTGCTGGATGTGCAAGCAGGGAGGGAAGAAATTGGTGGCAATCAGATAACCACTCCGACCTCCAATTGTAGCTGATTTACCTGTGGCCTTGACAGTTCTGTATCTGTATTCGGTCCTGTGGGTTGGCCTATGCAGGTACCCACCTAGGGTACTGAAGTAGCAGATGTCCTGCTATATTTTTCAGGTCTCAGCCATCGGTTTAACAGCCAGCTCCATCCTTAAGTAGCATAGCTCCTGCTACAAATATACAGTATAAGATTGGGCTGTGCCCCTCTGAAACATTGAAATTCATTACTGGGCCTTGTCAGGACCAGGATCTAAACCCATAGCAGTAGCTCTTCTTGCTGAGCCACCTGAGATGCTGGACAGTTCTCTGTCTGATTTCAGGACAATCTGGCCTTTTCTCTTGTTTTTCTAGTGAACCTTAAACTCTTTGCTCCTCCCATGATCTTCCTGATTTAACCCATGTCTCTGCACTTCCTGTTTTGCCAGATTATTATGCTCTCTCCAGCTGATATCTTGCTTTTTTGCTGCAGCTGTTCATATCTTCACTACTTCTAGTTATCAACCTTTGGCTTGTTCCTTCGCTTGGTTTTCACCTGATCCCAACTTGCAACCATTCGTTATAGACCTTCAGCTTGGTCCTCATATACACTTCTGCTTGAACCTAACCTGCAGCCACTTGTTACTGAACTTTAGCTTGTTTACTGACTACAATTCTGCTCTATCCCTACCTGCAACCACCTGTTACTGACCTTTAGCTTGTTTACTGACTATGTTTCTGCTTGACCCCTACCTGTAACTACCTGTTACTGACCTTTCGCTTGTTCACTGACTACGCTTCTGCTTGATTCCAACCTGCAACAACTTGTTACCGACCATTAGCTTGTTTACTGACTATGCTTCTGCTTGATCCCCACTTGCTATATCTGCTACTGGACCCCAACTTGCTCACCTCCTGGTGGGGAGATCCTGAGGATTGTGACCTGATACTAACACACAACAAAACCCATCTCCACTATCAAAATCTCTGGTGAATACTGGTTAGTGCTTAGACCCTGCACCTTAGGTGATCCTGTGTCATCCACCAGGTGATCTGCTGGTCTGTGGGAGCCTCTCTATGCCTATAGCTACTGGTCTCAGGGCTGACCCCTGACCAATACAGACCTATTTACATCTTTGAGGTAAAGGTACTATTTTGTAGCGGTAGGCAGGTGCATTGTCATGCCTCAACCTCATTTTTATCTGTGCATTGACATGTATTATTGATGCATGTCGATGTACATTTTTTTAACGCATTTTTCACTTTAGGTTTTGGCATGGATAAATAGGTTTATGAAATTCTCCTGGCTATTACCATTTGACACCTTTTTAATTTTTTTAATTATTTAGATTTGTACTACTTATGTAACACTTTTGTGTAAATAATCAAATTATAATTATTGTTATTTGGCTTCTAAAGAGAGAACGCCGTAGCAGAGGATTCCTTTCAGAATGTCTCTTTCTAATTGTAATTAATCACCTAAATAAATAGATGAAATGCATACATGGAGGCTATTTTATCTGTCAAATGATTTTTATTTCTGTCCATACAGTCCTGGCAGTGGACCTGGTCTTGGTACAATACACAAACATTTTTTGGCTTCTAAAGAGAGAACTTAGTTGTGAGGAATCAGCAGCAGAGATGGCCAGATCTGCTTGGCTATACGTAGGACACTGAGACCAGACTATATATAATAAAGTATATTTATTAATAGTAAAACAAAAGATATCCAAACACCAGTGAATAGGAAACACAGTAGACGTGAAGATACAAGTGAACCACAACCATATAAATCAAAATGCCTAACTAGCAACCTAACTAAATAACAGAAAGCCTACTAACTAACAAACTGACTATATACAATATGTACAAAAATGGGGAACACAGATAAACAGGGTAATACTGGAGATACAAGGAGGAGGGGGGACCAGGATTGGGATCAGGAACAAGGGGAGAAGATACTGTATAAGGTAGCAGGATGCAAGGCAAGAGCAAGATCAGGAGCAGGATAAAAAGCAAGCAATATCTGGCTAGTAAAGCAAAACACTGAAGTGAGACGCACCTGTAGAGGAGGATCTAAATACCCTCCCAGCAGCCAGCACTAGTAGAGAAGGAACTAAATACCCTCCCAGCAGCCAGCACTAGAAGAAGAGGAACTAAATACCCTCCCAGCAGCCAGAACTAGTAGAGGAGGAACTGAATACCCTCCCAGCAGCCAGCGCTAGTAGAGGAGAAACTAAATACCCTCCCAGCAGCCAGCACTAGTAGAGGAGGAACGGAATACTCTCTCAGCAGCCAACACTAGTAGAGGATGAAAATAAATACCCTCCCACCAGCCATCACTAATAAAAGAGGAACTAAATACCTTCCCAGCAGCCAGCACCAGGTGGAGCCTGATTACTGGGATCTGCTGACTGGGAGACATCTGCTGGTGGACACTGGAACTACAACCCTCCATCTAGGGAACCACATTGCCACTAGCAGACAATCCAGGTCCTGACAGCAGTAGCAGCAGAGGTTTCCTTTCAGACTGTCACTCTATAGTTGTTATTATTAGACCATCAGGCAGACAGACATGGGAAGTGAGGGATAGGAGTCACATTTAAATCTTGAGCTATTGATCTCTTTCATAAAAACAAGCTCTTGTTGGCCAGCAAAGCTTGTAACAAAATGTCCCACACTCCGCTTGCGTGCTTTCATCATATACCACTTCCTCCCAGTCTGAATATAGATATCAGATAAATTCAACCACTAACAACCACAAAACAAGACAATACTCATTTGGTTGCTGAACATGGACTGATTTATTTGAGATGACACACAAATATATACAGCAGGCTGACAATACAAACTGTAACCAGAAACCTAATTAACATGAGCTAGTTTACTAATCATTTACCCAGACTTGGTGATTCAGAGATATGACCTTTCAGGGTAGACTTGCCATCTTCTAGCTCACTGACTATACAATACGCATTATCGTAAATATCAACACAAAACTCCTTCATGCAATTTCAGGGTTAATTAACACAATCAACAATGGGTAAAAGACTCTTAGAAGCCATACTAGACTTATTTACATTATAGCAGACAACAGACAGACAGGTGGCTGGAGTTGATGACATCAGCATCTTCTAACAGTATGTGTCCCAACAGTATGAATCAGTCACTATTTCTAATTTGGCATATACAGGGTTCCCAGAGTCTGTGTGTCTTGGGGGGACATGGACCTGAATCCAAAGTAACACCACCTCAAGGGTTTCCAGGCATACAGCTCACAAAGAGCACCATTCCCCCAAAATCCAGGGCCCATGATCAGTAGGCAAGAGGCCAGCATTGAGTCCCCTCCAAAAGCCTTTGCCCCGGGTGAGTCCATCACACAGATAGTCAATAAATGGTACAGAAAAGAGGTGAGAGTCTCAGCTACTATCAGAATACACACGTTTCACCATAGAATTTCATATTTCTATTTCACCAATCTTTACACAGTTGCATTATTTTAGTTATGATCATGCTAAATACTAAAGAATGTAAATATACGGCATATGAAACACCTAAAAAGTCCCAAAAAAGTCATAGGAAAAGTTGGGGTGTACCTTTAAGAGGGGAAGTCGCAGTCTTTAGTCTGATTCTTGCCGTTCTGTCCATTCTCGCGCACAGACGATGGTTTTGCCGCCGTTGTCCGACTCTCTCCAGCAGCCTCCTGTGTCAGGAATTCATGTTCCGCCGGTTGAACAGCACTTGCTCAGCTGCTACAAAACAACATTACAAACCGCCGTCAGATCTTGACCCATTGTGTTTGGATGTGCGTAGCGGAGGCATCCAGGCAGAGAACAGTTTGTACTCCCCTGTTCTGACCTTATCAAGCTTTCTGCTTCTCTAACCCAACCGAACCCGCTCGTCTTTTGTCATTCTCATTATTTTCTTTTTCCCTCCTCTCCTTTGCTGCAGAAAGAATTTGATCAACATAAGAGTATTAAGTTCAATTGTTAAAAGGCCGGGGCTTGGAAAAATTCTAAACAAGCTTTTTATTCCAAGGTAACGACCAGGAACCTGGAAACTGAATTGTATAAAAGTATAGAGAGAGAGAGAGAGAGAGAGAGAGAGAGAGAGACAGACAGACAGACAGAGAGACAGAGAGAGAGAGAGAGAGAGAGAGAGAGAGAGAGAGAGAGAGAGAGAGAGAGTATATAAATATATACACACTCAGCAGCCTCTTTATTAGGTACACCTTGTTAGTACCGGGTTGGACCCCCATTTGCCTTCAGAACTGCCTTCATTCTTCATGGCATAAATTCAAAAAGGTGTTGGAAGCATTCCTCAAAGATTTTAGTCCATAGTGACATGATACCATGACGCAGTTGCTGCAGATTTGTCAGCTGCCAAAGGTGCTCTATTGTATTGAGATCTGGTGAGTGTGGAGGACATTGGATAACAGTGACCTCATTGTCCAGTGGTGAGATGATTGGAGCTTTGTGACATGGTGCATTATCCTGCTGGAAGGAGCCATCAGAAGATGGGGACACGGTAGTCATAAAGGGATGGACATGGTCAGCAACAATATTCAGGTAGGCCGTGGTGGTTAAACGATTCTCAATTTGTACTAAGGGGCCCAAAGTGTGCCAAGAAACTATCCCCCACACCATTGATCAACCACTGATGACCACCAGGTATGGCATTCCTGGTGGCCATGGGTGGCAATATGTGCCCACACATGATGCCAATCAGTACCCACCAGCAATACCTGCCAGTGCCTCCTAATCAGTGATGCCGATCAGTGCCATCTATCAGTGTCAATCAGTGCCACTCATCCGTGTCTATCAGTGCCACCTATCAATGCCCATCCATGCCCATCAGTGCCACCCATAAGTACCCATCAGTGCTGCCTTTTAGTGCCCATCTGTGCCGCCTATGAGTGGCCATCTGTGCCACCTATGAGTGCCCATCTGTGCCGCCTATGATTGCTCATCAGTGCTGCATATCAGTGCCATCTATCAGTGCCCATCAGTGCCACCTATCAGTGCCCATCAGTGTCGCATATCAGTGCCCATCATCAGTGTCGCAAATAAAAGTGCCACCTCATTGGTGCCACCTCATCCGTACTCATCAGTGCCACCTTATCAGTGCCTGGCAGTACAGCCTCATCAGTGCCCATCAGTGAAGGAGAAAATGTACTTATTTACAAAATGTTATAACAGAGACGAAGAAAAACGTTTTTTTTTTTCAAAATTTTCGGTCTTTTTTTATTTGTTTAACAGGGAATAAAAACCGCAGAGTGAATCAAATACCACCAAAAAGAAAGCTCTATTTGTGGGAAGAAAATGATAAAAAATTTGTTTGGGTACAGCGTTGCATGCCTGTGCAATTGTCATTTAAACAGCGACAGCGCTGAAAGCTGAAAACTGGCTTGGGCAGGAAGGGGGGAAAGTGCCTGGTATTGAAGTGGTTAAATTCGTTACTATTGTAATTCTGAAATGCGGATAAATCCAAATTTCTGAATAACCAAAAATTTGTCAGAATTTTGTTTCTTAATGAAACGAACCACACATGTCTATGGTTAAGCGCCACCTGCAGTGGAGAAAGTAGAGCTAGAATAGAGAAAAGTCAGGTGACTCGGTTGTGATTTGTGGAAGGGATTGTGTAAATCTCAATGAGCTTTTTTGAATAGAGCAGTGGTTCCCATCTTCAGTCCTCAAGTCGACAGGTCATGTTTTCAGAACATCCTTCACCTTGCACAGGTTCTGCAAATTAAATGTCCATTGTTTGATAGCTACTTACTAAGGGAAATTCCCTTGGGGTACATGAAGATGAGATTGGGAAACACTGGGATAGAGAGAGAAAACCAATTTAGACATTGGAGGACATAGAAACTCCACTCAGACGTGGTCCCAGGACTCAGAGCTGCAAGGCACTTAGCTAGCCTGACTTCTTTCCAAGTCAAGATTAAGCACCAGCCCCTGAGGCAGTAAAGCCCCGCCCCCAAGGCTCTTGACTGTATTTAGGGCAGGAAACCTAAACAAGCAAGATCAGCACTGCTCAATCCAAGAGGAAAAAACCTTAAAATAATCCGTCTTCAGCCCAGGAGCCAGAAGGATCGGGTGGTAGAGCCATGTTTGCATAGCTGTAATTGCTGAACGCTGCTCCTGCTATAGCTCGCAGCCTATGCCCCGAGCAATGAGCTTATTAATTATGAGAGTGGAGACATGTAGCCTCTGGCTCTATCAATAAGTGATAAGGCCTTGTAAACAGTCTGTAGAAGGGTTTTGTTTTGTACTACAGCGGCTGGAGGTATAGGGCCTCCTCGGACGGAAAGGAATAATGCCCACCGAGAGTAAAGAGGGAGCTTAAAGGGAATATATTTATGATATATAGAGAGAGATACTGTATATATGTCTATGTATTATGTTCGGAACTAAATAATTAAATCTGAAAAAAAGTATATATCATGTATATGTATAAATATAAATATATTATACATTTCTTACCTATAAATATAAGGTGCTCCGTGCTCCAACCAGTCCAACTTGGTTTTGTCAGCTGGAACCCATCCACAGATCCAACAGAAAAAGAAACACAAAGTAGCTGCGGCACTCGTTTTGTTTATTAATTCTTCAATAAAATTTTACCACAGTTCCATGGGTATAAAAAAAAAATGTGAGAAACTGAAGCACTGTAAATAACTTAGAGAACTGGGAGTCATTTGGCGTACAAATTTGGAGTGACTTGGAGCATCGGGAGTATTTTAGAGTAGCTTTGAGTACTGGGAGTGTTCTCTTCATCTCTTCTCTCCGGTGCGGTACAGCTCGGCGTCTGGGGAAGATTGCAGCTGGAGACCCCAAATCTCTCCTTTACTTTTTAAAAAGCAAAAGATCGGAAAAAATTTTTTTTTGATCTTTTGCTTTAAAAAAATAAATAAAAATAAAATTGTTTACTTCCGCCCTAGACTGGAAGTGACATCATGACGTCACTCCAGTCCTCCAAGGCCATAGCGGCGATCAAAGACAATCTGATCTTTGTTTGTGACCAGGCGGCCACACCTTTGGATCGTTTCTCGAGCATGCCAGTAAAAACAGTAAGCCAGAGAAATATGGGGGGGGGGGACATCCCCTTTCGCTGCTTCTCAAAGCAATCCAGTGGCTAATTAGCTGCTCGGACCACTTTCATGAGAAAGCCTGCCGTTGATGTATTGCAGTCTGCAAGTGGATAATTAGTATACTTTTCCAATTATATAAACATCAGCATAGCAAAGAGATCACCAAGGTAATGTGTTACAAAGTATTTGAATATATGGTGAAATACAATCCACTTTGAATCTCATGCCTGAAGATGTGCCCTTGCACGAAACACGTAGGGGTGGAGCAACGTGCTGACGTCACGTCGCTGTCTTAGTGGGTCCACTTTCATTTCAAATGGTTTTTAATGCTATATTTCAAATAAATAAATACAAAATCTGCCTTTTTTTTTTTTTTTTTACCAAAAAACAAAAAAATACTTTTTTTTCTCCAGAATCCATATCACATTTTACATGAGCTTCTTGAGGCACGTTTCTGGCTCCTATAGACATCTATGGGAAAGTCTAAAATGCTTGAAAGATCCCTGAAAACACACGTTATACACCTTTTTATAGTAAATTCTTGCCTCTCCTTCTCCTAGTGACTAGGTTTACAGGCTAAAAAAAAAAAAAACTGAAAACATGTTCATTATGAAAACATGGGACTATCTGGCTGCAATGTATAATATTCAACATTGTTCCATTGTTATAAAATCAACATTCCTACATTGTTATAAACTCAACATTCCTACATTGTTATAAACTCAACATTGTTATAAACTCAACATTCCTACATTTTTATAAACTCAACATTCCTACATTGTTATAAACTCAACATTGTTACATTGTTATAAACTCAACAGGGTTACATTGTTATAAACTCAACATTGTTACATTGTTATAAACTCAACAGGGTTACATTGTTATAAACTCAACATTGTTATAAACTCAACATTCCTACATTTTTATAAACTCAACATTCCTACATTGTTATAAACTCAACATTGTTACATTGTTATAAACTCAACAGGGTTACATTGTTAAAAACTCAACATTCCTACATTGTTATAAACTCAGCATTCCTACATTGTTATAAACTCAACATTGTTACATTGTTATAAACTCAACAGGGTTACATTATTATAAACTCAACATTCCTACATTGTTATAAACTCAACATTGTTATATTGTTTCCTGGACAAGGCTAGCCACCCATGGATTGGTTTTGCAGGGCCCCTAAAGTTATTCTTGAAGGTCCCTTCCTGAACACACCATAAACGTTAAATATAGGATTGGCTGACGGCATCAACATTCTGGCAGCAGAAAAAGCTAATTCCCTGGAAACATCAGATGCCGGCTTTGCCGAAGACGGCAGAGAAAATCTGACAGATGCTCTATATTCTCTTTACAGTTTAAGTTGCTTATGACGAACTGGGTAAAACAGAAGTTGAGGGTTTTGCGCTCTTCCCAGACAAATAAAAATCCAGATATATGCGCATAATGCCGGTAAGATGATCGGAGTGTGACAGCAACCGAGATAGGCAAGGAGCTTTTCTCTCCGGCTCCAATCTTCCCCAGATGCCGGGCTGTACGGCACCGGAGAGAAGAGAAGAAGAGAACAGTACTCCCCAGTACTCAAAGTTACCCCAAAATACTCCCGATACTCCAAGTCACTCCAAATTTGTCCCGGTACTCCAAATGACTCCCAGTTCTCTAAGTTACTTACAGTTCTTCGGTTTCTCCCCTGATTCAGTACTCACAGAGCCCTCACATTACCCCAGCTCCAGGCCCTGCGGGCAGTCCTATCGATCGATGTGTCCAGTGTGCCTGCAGCTCCTCCTGCCAGTGTGTCCCACAGATTCTCCTGCAGGTGTGTCCCGACTACTGTGCCGTCACTCACAGCTTCTGTGGGCAGTGCGGGCTTAAGGGGCAGCTGCTTTGGGCCCCACAACAAAAACTGGGCCCGGGGCAGCTGCCCCTTTTTCCCCTGGTGTTACTAACGCCCCTGGGATAGATAGATAGATAGATAGATAGATAGATAGATAGATAGATAGATAGATAGATAGATAGATAGATAGATAGATAGATAGATAGATAGATAGATAGATAGATAGATAGATAGATAGATAGATAGATAGACAGTTGAATGTGAGTGATACTTATCTCTCTCCTTTGATTTATACTAAGCCTGGAATGATCCGTCATGGTCATCCCCCTCTTCCAGGACACAGTGAGATGAATTCCATGGTACCCCATTATCTTATTAATAAGTGTCTCCATTCATTGGGGGGTGTCAGTGTCCATCCTTCTATCCCAGGAACATTCCGCTCACATTTTAGCCATTATTGCAGATTCCGGCGCTCTCCTTCCACCTAATTGGCCGCGTGTCGTTCTGGCCGGTGTCTTTTTTCCGCAGGCAGGCCAGAGGTCGGCCATATTTTTTCAGTAAGGGGAATTGTGTAGAGAAATAGTTACCAGAGGCTGTGCAGGAATAGATCATAGCGCTGGTTAAATATGCCATGCGGTTTTATGTAGCACAGGTCTACAGGGACTGATAGAGGGAGTGCGGCATCATGTATGCCTGTCACATCGCACACCGCATGGAAATAGATGAGCAGATAGGTGCAAGGGGAAAAAAAAATGTATCTTTGCTTACACGTGATTGGATGATTGAATGCAACACAGCTTTACCTCATTCACCAAGGTGAACATTCACTTACCTTAGAAAAAGGAGACATTGTACTGAATTTAAGCATCCAATCACGTGCAAATCCTTTTTTTTTTTCTTGCACATTATTGAATATTCTTTTCTAAGTGAGTTTTTACTTTGTTTCACCCCATTCACTAAGATAAGAGAACAATCATTATGGAAATGGACATTCTCTACTGTAGTAAGTCAGCCCTCTTTGCTAGAAGTGAATATGCAAATCAGAACAGTAAGAGATATAAGAGATAGATAGACAGACAGACACATAGACAGACAGACACATAGACACATAGACAGATAGACAGACAGACAGACAGACAGACACATAGACAGACACATAGACAGATAGACAGACACATAGACAGATAGACAGACAGACAGACACATAGACAGATAGACAGACAGACAGATAGACAGACAGACAGACACATAGACAGACACATAGACAGACAGACAGGCAGACACATAGACAGACAGACACATAGACAGACACATAGACAGATAGACAGACAGACAGGCAGACACATAGACAGACAGACACATAGACACATAGACAGACAGACACATAGACAGACAGACAGACAGACACATAGACAGGCAGACACATAGACAGACAGACAGACACATAGACAGACACATAGACAGACAGACACATAGACAGACAGACAGACACATAGACAGACACATAGACAGACAGACACACAGACACATAGACAGATAGACAGACAGACACATAGACAGACACACACACACACAGACACATAGACAGACAGACACATAAACAGACAGACACACAGACACATAGACAGACAGACAGACAGACAGACAGACAGACACATAGACAGATAGACAGACACATAGACAGACAGACAGACAGACAGACACATAGACAGACACATAGACAGATAGACAGACAGACAGACAGACACATAGACACATAGACAGACAGACACATAGACAGACAGACACATAGACAGACAGACAGACAGACAGACACATAGACAGACACATAGACAGATAGACAGACAGACAGACAGACAGACACATAGACACATAGACAGACAGACACATAAACAGACAGACACATAGACAGACACATAGACAGACACATAGACAGACACATAGACAGATAGACAGACACATAGACAGACAGACACATAGACACATAGACAGACACATAGACAGATAGACAGACAGACACATAGACAGACAGACACATAGACAGACACATAGACAGATAGACAGACAGACACATAGACAGACAGACACATAGACAGATAGACAGACAGACACATAGACAGATAGACAGACAGACACATAGACAGACAGACAGACAGACACATAGACAGACACAGAGATAGATACATAGATAAATATAAAGATAGATATTACAGATGGTAAATGGATAGATAGATAGATAGATAGATAGATAGATAGATAGATAGATAGATAGATAGATAGATAGATAGATAGATAGATAGATAGATAGATAGATAGATAGATAGATAGATAGATAGATAGATTCTAATATTTGTGACACCTTTGAGGGATTTTCTCACTTCCTGTCTCTGCGACACCAGGACAAGGATCAGGGGTTGTAGTTGTCACTGCTACAGAAGGGCAAAGAATAAAAACATTGTTCTTACCCTCCCCTCACGCTTTCTATAACGTAAAATAACACCTTCCGGCTGCCCCTGTACCCCACTACGTGAGCCTCGATTGCGGTTCATCATCTACCAGAATTGTGAAGACTTCTCTCTCCACTGACACGTGTATAGAGAGTTTCATTGCCGTCCTTCCATGTAATCCTCGGGGTCGGTGTGGACACCGGGCCCAGATATAAAGGAAGGATTTCCGCTCTCTTCGTATCGGTTTGCGAGGTCGGGAGTAGCAGTGGCGGCAGCGATCTCAGATGTTTAATGGGGATCACAGAAGTCATCTGCTGGAAGCGCTCGCTTGATTCGCTTTCTTGTGCAATTAGCCCGGTGCTCTTTGTGTCATTGAGTCAATTCCGTTCTGTTTGGCTGTTTTATTTTTGGTTAGATATGTGTGAAGCATGGATATCCGTTCCTCAATGTTCAACACATTCATTCATTCTTTATAGACCTTGCTTTGTGCCCTGGTGTGCAGTCATGTTGGAACAGGAAGGGGTCATCCCCAAACTGTTCCCACAAAGTTGGGAGCATGAAATTGTCCAAAATCTCCTGGTATGCTGACGCCTTAGGAGTTCCCTTCACTGGAACTAAGGGGCCAAACCCAACCCCTGAAAAACAACCCCCACACCATAGTCCCCCCTCCACCAAATGATTTGGACCAGTGCACAAAGCAAGGTCCATAAAGACATGGATGAGCGAGTTTGGGGTGGAGGAACTTGACTTGCCTGCACAGAGTCCTGACCTCAACCCGACCGAACACCTTTGGGACGAGTTAGAGCGGAGACTGCAAGCCAGGCCTTCTCGTCCAACATCAGTGCCTGACTTCACAAATGCACTTTTGGAAGAATGGTCCAGATAGACACACTTCTAAACCTTGTGGACGGCCTTTCCAGAGTTGAAGCTCTTCAGTATTGGGCAACTCAATACTGAACCCTACAGACTAAGACTGGGATGCCATTAAAGTTCATGTGCGTGTAAAGGCAGGTGTCCCAATACTTTTGGTAATATAGTGTATATTGATAATATTTTGTAAAAAGTTCTATCTTAGCTAATTACATTGATAACGGTGGAGGACCAGAGAGCATGCTGGCCCCAGAAGAGGACTTCTGTAGGTCATAAAGCTATTTGCACCCTATCATGGTGTTTGCCGTAAATTATTAAAGAGCATTTAAAGGGTTAGTTCACCTTTACAACAAAGTTGTCCATACATTCAGGCAACCCCAGTACATTAAAGGAGTAATAAAGTCACATTTATTACATGAAGTTATAATAAAGAGCAGTAATCACCGACTCTAAAAGTTGTATTAGTATTGTTCAAATATTTTTTTCTTACTTTGAAAATATATGCATATCCACAGTCCATCTCTGTAGCTGCAGCTGCTGCTCTTTTAGTATTTCCGGTTCTTCATAACAGCCAGCTTGCTGATGATTGCAAAAGTGAAAGAACACATCTCCAGGCACCCATTAGAGGTGTATGTTCCAGGGAAAGAGCTGGCCACGGGATGATGTAGATCAGGGCGTCTCCAAACTTTCTATAGGGCAAGTTTACTGTCCTTCAGACCTTAGTGGGGCAGGTTTGTGGACAGTAAAATTAGAAAATGCCCCAAGCTTCAGTGGGCCTAGACAAATTTCTGAGACTTGGTAGTCAGTGGAGGTAAAAAAATAAATAAAAATTATATAGCACCTGCAGGGTGGGAGGAATAGTGCTCCTTT
The DNA here is from genome assembly GCA_037952925.1 of Lithobates clamitans. Classification (NCBI taxonomy): domain Eukaryota; kingdom Metazoa; phylum Chordata; class Amphibia; order Anura; family Ranidae; genus Lithobates; species Lithobates clamitans. Next base: position 235,492 of record JBBGZY010001418.1, read on the forward strand.
GTTGGTATCAGTGGGTTTCCCCATTGGTAGTAGCTGGCCACGGGATTGTGGAAGGAATTGTGCCCCATGGTTGGTGTCAGTGGGAGGAATAGTGCCTCTTCATGGTGTCACTTGGGAGTTACAGTGCCTTGTATTGGTTGGACGAATAGTGCATCATTGTTGGTATCAGTGGGAGGAATAGTACCTCATCGATGGTGTCAGTGGGGGTTGCGGTGCTTTGTATCAATAGGAGGAATAGTACCTCATTGTTGGTGTCAGTGGGAGGAATAGTGCCTCATTGCTGGTGTCAGTGGGAGGAGTAGTTCCTCATCGTTGGTGTCAGTGGGAGTTGCAGTGCCTTGTATCAGTGGGAGGAATAGTACCCCATTAGTAGTATCAGTGGAAGGAATTGTGCCCCATGGTTGGTGTCAGTGGGAGGAATAGTGCCTCTTCAAGGTGTCAGTGGGAGTTACAGTGCCTTGTATTAGTTGGAGGAATAGTGCATCATTGTTGGTGTCAGTGGGAGGAATAGTGCCTCATCATTGGTGTCAGTGGGAGTTGCGGTGCTTTGCATCAATGGGAGGAATAGTGCCTCATTGCTGGTGTCAGTAGGAGTTGCAGTGCCTTGTATCAGTGGGAGGAATAGTACCCCATTGTTGGTGTCAGTTGGGGGAATAGTGAATTTTCATGGTGTCAGTGGGAGTTGCAGTGCCTTGTATCAGTGGGAAGAGTAGTGCCTCATCGTTGGTGCCAGTGGGAGTTGCAGTGCCTTGTATCAGTGAATAGTACCTTATTGTTGGTGTCAGTGGGAGGAATAGTACCTTATTGTTGGTGTCAGTGGGATGAATAGTGCCTTTTCATGGTGTCAGTGGGATTTGTAGTGCCTTATATAAGTGGGAGGAATAGTGCCTCATTGCTGGTGTCAGTGGGAGGAGTAGTGCCTCACCGTTAGTGTCAGTGGGAGTTGCAGTGCCTTGTATCAGTGGGAGGAATAGTACCCCATTGTTGGTGTCAGTGGGAGGAGTAGTGCCTCATTGTTGGTGTCAGTAGGAAGAATAGTGCGTTGTATTAGTGGATGAAACAGTGTACCAAGGGCCAGGACAAGTAAAAGGCTGCATCTAGTCCCCAAGCCGCATTATGGAAACCACTGATATAGACTATAACTATGCAGCCTGCCCATCATTTGCTTGGTTACATTTTCAGACGTGCTTTTGGAACGGTATTCAAGCAGCTGATCAGCACAGCCCAGCTAAAGCCTATCTACGCCATCCAGTGGCCAGCAGGGGAGGAACATGCTAATCTAAAGGGATGCTGCAGAATTTGTTCTTTCGCTCGGGCTCATATATCATCGTTTACAAACTCTGATCTCAGTGCATCTAAATGGGTGGCTCCAAAAGGGAGATATTGGGAGAGCAATATTAATTGTGGATGCAGGACATACCTCTAGGTCCTGTGCAGCGTCTTGCAAGCCTGTTTAAATACTTGTTAACCCCTTCCCGAAATCCTAACACAGGGAATGTTTAATGGACTTACCAATCATGTGATCGCTGTTATTGGCTGTCACAGTGATCACATGATTGGGAACATGTCCCATTGGTCCCTGATTGTCAATGACAGCTTGATTACAGTGCTGGATGCATCTTCCTAACACAAGAGTGACGCATATATAGGGCAACACTGTATAAGGCTAACCCCCTTGCTGCCATATATATGCATACGGCTGGTGGAAAGGGGTTCTTTTTTTTTTTTTTTTAAGTTGCTGTGGATCGACACGCTTTGCATAATGGCTGATAATAGCTGACACTGATTGGTTGCTCTGGGTGATTACACGAGGCATTTCTTTGCACTGCGTTAATAAGTAAGCCCTGAGCGCCGGCTCCTCTATAAGACTTTCCTTCCACCTGTTGGAGGCAGTTAGGGTGAAAGCAATTTTCCACATGCAGAAATACAGCATTAGACTATCACAGGCTTGCTACACTTCAGTAATTTCCTAAAAGAGAGGAGAATGGAAAATAGTGAGGACTGCACGGCAATTTCCAAAATACATTTATTTTACATTAGCCGAGAAATATGCAGCAGCTCTCCTCTGGTGTTCGGCTACATCTCTCGCTCTGAAGGTGAGGAGTCATGGAGGAAGAAAATTGTTTTATCTATGAAAACATCCAGGGGCAAGTCGGTGAAATTGTATGAGGGCTGGGATGGGTGGCTAGGCCATATAGGTCCACACGAGATCAAAGCATAGGCATGACTACATAGGCTCATGCAGAATCGGATTTTCCTCTTGGCTACTTAGGTCTGTGTGAGATCACACCCAAGGTTTTGGCTACATAGGTCCGTGCAGAATTAAATTGGAGCAAAGGCTTGACCGCCTAGGTCCATGTGGTCCAAAGGATCCAATGCTTGACTAAATAGGTCCAAACAGGATCAGATCTGTGTCTTGGCCCCATAGGCCCATGTAAGATCATATACAAGGCTTGGCCACATAGGTCCATACCGGACACGATCTGAGGGTTCGCTACATATTTTTGATGGGATCGGAGCTGAAGCTTAACTATGTCCATGCAAGATTGTATCTGTGTCTTGGCCACACAGGTTCATGCGAGATCACATCTAAGGCACGGCCATACAGGATCTGATCCAGGCATGGTTTCATAGGTCCATGTAGGATCAGAGCGGAGGCTTGACTACATAGGTCCATGCAGGATTGGAGCCAAACCTTGAATATAAAGGTCCAAGCAGGATTGGATCTGTGTCTTCACCAAATAGGTCCATGTAGGATCATATCTGGGTCTTGACCCTATAGGTCCATGCAAGAGCACATCCAAGGCTTCGCAATATAGATCCATGCAGGATCAGCTCCAAGGCTTGGACACATAGGTCTATGAGGGATCAGAGTCGAGGCTTGACTACATATATCCATTCAATATTTGATCTGTGTCTTGGCCACATAGGTCTGTGTGAGATCAAATCCAAGGCATGACCGCATAGGTTTACGCAGACCTAAGGCTTGGCTACATACAGTAGGTCCATGTGGGATTGGAGCGGAAGCTTGACTATATAGGTCCATGCAAGATTGGAACCAAGGCTTAAATATATACAGTATCTCACAAAAGTAAGTACACCCCTCACTTTTTTGTAAATATTTACAAAAGTGAGTACACTCCTAAGTAAAAATGTCCAAATTTGGCTCAAGGTGTCAATATTTTGAGTGGCCACCATTATTTTCCAGCACATTTCATTTTCAGGGGTGTACTCACTTTTGTTGCCAGTGGTTTAGACATTAATGGCTGTGTGTTGAGTTATTTTGAGGGGACAGAAAATTTACATTGTTATACAAGCTGTACACTCACTCCTTTACATTGTAGCAAAGTTTAATTTCTTCAGTGTGGTCACATGAAAAGATATAATAAAATATTTACAAAAATGTAAGGGGTGTACTCACTTTTGTGAGATACTGTAGGTCCAACAAGCAGGATTAGATCCATGTCTTGACCACATACTGTAGGTTTATGCAGGACCAGATCTGAGGCTTGGCCACATAGGTTCATATAAAATGCTATCTGTGGTTTGACCACAAAGATTATTGCAAGGTCTGTTTTGTGGGTTGGCCACATAGGTCCACACATAACAATGCAGGTTTTCCTAAAAAGTTTAAAGAGAACCTGTCCTAGAGCCTGTTGTGTAGCTTGGCCGCATCTTTCTTGGACACTTAATCAATGGTGGATCTGTATTGAGGCTTGACCCTGTGGTCTGGCGCATAAGTGCAAGGAGATCTGTGGCTTAACCACATAGACCCAAGGAAGATATGTTTTAGGGCTCGGGCACATAGGACCATGCTTAACAGTGCAGGGGATCTTCAAAAGTTTTATGGGGACCTGTCACAGTACATGTTACCATTCAAAGCTAAGGATCCAATCACTTAGCTTTGAAAACATGCAGGGCGAAAGTCATTGAAAGTATACCAAGATTTGGATGCATGGCTTGGCCAGATAGGTTCATGCAGGATTGAATCTGAGTCTTGGCCAGATAGGTTCATGCAGGACCTTATTAGTGACTTGGCCACATAGGCCTATGTGGGATCAGGTCAGTGTCTTGGCCGCAAAGGTCCATGCGGGATTAGATCAGTTTGTGACCACATGGCCACATGGATCCAGGTGAAATCGGTTCCATGGCTTGGCCACAAAGGTCTGCACCTATCAATGCAGATGTTCTTCAAAAGATTTAAGACCTGTCAAAGTGCTCGTTGCCTTTTAAAGCTGTGGCTCCCATCCAGCAATAAGGCCTGCTGTTGCTAAACTAAAAGAGGTCCTAGTCTTAGGGTAAGGATGTCACCAGCACAGGTCTATTGTGCCTTGGATCAAGTAGGAGTCAGATGTGGCAGCTGGATGGGTAATCAGTTGACCAAGATGTTTATTCTCAGGTTGGAATAACTGGCAAGACAATAGTAAAATGACTAAAAGGTCCGTATTAATCTTTTAAAGATGTAGGCTTTCCAAAAACTTTAAAAACTTGTCAACCAAGATAGTGGTTCACCTAAATTCCAAACTTTCCCAAACTGGCAATAAACCCATTGAGGGGACACTACAGCAGCCCATTACCATAGCAAAGTGTTAATTATTTAGGACGGCTCTACTACACTCGGTATTTACCATGCACGCTGAGTTGTTCTGTTGCATGATAAGTGTAATTAACTTATATAATAAAGTACAGAGGGCAAAAAAAAAAAAAATGAAAACATTTTTGAAAAGGGGCGAATAGAGGATGGCAGTCTTTCTAAAAGTGAAGGAGATAGCATCAGCGAGACTCTAACTACTTGTCATCGGACCGGAATGAAGGTAGCAAGGCTGTTGTGAACCTCGGTGTAAGCATACACATAAACTGACACAATTCTTTGCTCATACATTTTTTAAAGGAATCATTTGTGATCACCAAAGTTCCTGGAACAGTCATATCCAACCACAATACAAATTGTGTCCAACTACCGCCAATGTCTCCTTTTCAAGGATAAATCACATATTTAGCATTCACTTACAGCATCCATGAAGGTGAAAGTTCCCTCTACAAACCAGAACTGTGAGCAGGAAGCCTTCCATTACATTCTTCGGAAACAGAGTGATATATGGAGTATTGTCATTTCATGTTAAAGTCTAAGATGCTTGACTCATACTTGACGCTAAGAAAGAAGAGGAAAGATGAAGGAAAGAACAAAGAGGGGGGGGGGAGGGAAGAAAGTAAGAGGGGGAGGAAAAAGGGGAAGAAGAGGTAAGGGAAATAAAGAAAGATGAGGAGGAATTAGAGCAGGAAGAGGAAAGAAGGGTAGAGGGGAAGGAAGAGGAAAAAAGTGTAGAGGGGGGAGGGGGAGAGAGGAATAGAAAAGAAGGAAAGAGGGAGTAAAAGTAAGGGGATAAGGAAAAAAGGAAACAAGGAGGAAGAAGGAAAGAGGAAAACATGGGGAAGAAGAAGGGGAGGAATAGAAAAGGGAAGAGAGGGAGGAAGAAGAAATATGAGGGAAGGGGGAGAAAGAAAGGGAATAATTGGAAAGAAAAGAAGAGGAAGAGAGAGTGGAAGCAGAAATAAGGGAGGAGGGGGAAAGAAGGAGGGAAGGAAGGTAAGAAAGAAACAAAGAAGGAAAGAAAGGGGAATAAAGGGAATAGGAGGGAGAAAAAAAAGGAAGAAGAGGTAAGAAGGGAAGAGAGGGAGGAAGAAGCGGTAAGAAGGGAAGAGGGGGGAGAAGAAAGGGAAAAAGGAAAGACGGAAATGGGGAGGAAGAAGGAAAGAGGGAAACATGGGGAAGAAGAAGGGGAGGAATAGCAAAGGGAAGGGAGGGAGGAAGAAGAAATAAGGGAGGAGGGGCAAAAGAAGGAAGGACGGAAAGAATGAAAGAAAGAAAGAAAGAAAGAATGAAAGAAGGAAAGAAAGAGGAATAAAGGGAATAGGAGAGAGAAAAAAAAGGAAGAAGAGGAAAGAAGAGTGGAAGCAGAAATAAGAGAGGAGGGGGGAAAAGAAGGAAGGAAAGAAAGGAAGAAGGAAAGAAAGAGGAATAATGGGAATAGGAGGGAGAAAAAAGGAAGAAGAGGAAAGAAGGGAAGAGAGGGAGAAAGAAGAGGTAAGAATGGAAGAGAGGGGAAAAAGAGGTAAGAAGGAAAGAGAGGGAGGAAGAAAAGGAAAAGGAGGTAAGAAGAGAGGAGGGAGAGAAAGTAATTGAGGAAGAGGAAAGAAGGGAAGAGGGGGGGAAAGGTAAGAAGGGAGGAGGAAAGTAGATAGAGAAAATAATGCCCTGTACACACGATTAGACATTCCGAAAACAAAATCCATCAAATTTTTTCCGACGTATGTTGGTTCAAACTTGTCTTGCATACACACGGTCACACAAAGTTGGTTGGAAATTCTGAACGTCAAGAACGCGGTGACGTACAATGCCTACGACGAGCCGAGAAAAATGAAGTTCAATAGCCAGTGCGGCTCTTCTGCTTGCTTCCGGGCATGCGTGGCACTTTGTGTGTCGGAAATTGTGTACACACGATCGGAATTTACGCGAACGGATTTTGTTGTCAGAAAATTTTAGAGCCAGCTCTCAAACTTTGTGTGTCGGAAATTCCAATGGAAAAAGTCAGATGGAGCCCACACATTGTCGGAATTTCCGACAACAAGCTCCGATCGCACATTTTCCATCGGAAAGTCCGATTGTGTGTACAGGGCATAAGAGAGGAATAGGAAAGCAGCAAATTGGGTGAAGAAGAAAGAAAAAAGAGAAAAATAGGGAAGGGGGGATAAAGAAAGGAAGATGAAAGAGGCACATGGGGAAGAAGAATGGTAGAAATAGGAAAGAAGGGAAGTTGAAGAGGAAGAAAGAGGGAACAAAAAAATAAGGAAGAAAGGGGACAAAGAAAGGGAAGAAGAGGAATGAAGGGAGGAGGGGGAGAAAGAAGGGGAGGAAGAGGTAATAAAGGGACAAGTTTGGGGGAAAAAAAAGAAGAGGAAAGAAGGCAAGAGGAGAGTAACGGGAAAAGATGAAAGTAGGGAAGAGGGGGAAGAAGAAGGGGAGTGAAGGGTAAATAAGAGAAGAGGTGCAGGAAGTAAAGGAAGAAGTTGAAAGAAGGGAAAAGGGGGAAGAAGAAGGGAAGAGATGAGGAAAGAAGGGAAAATGGGGAAGAAGAAGGGAAGAGATGAGGAAAGAAGGGAAGAGGGGGAAGAAGAAGAGGAGGGAAGGGAAAAGAAGAGAGAATGGAAGAGGGGGAGGAAGAAGGGAAAAGGGGGAGGAAGAAGGGGAGAAAAAGAAAAGTAGGGAGGAGGGAGAGGAAGAAAAGGAATAGGAAAAAAAAAAAGAGGAGAGGGAATGTGGAAGTAATGCCCCGTACACACGACGGAAAATGTGTGATAGGACCTTGTTGTCGGAAATTCCGACCATGTGTAGGCTCTATCACACATTATCCATCGGATTTTCCGACACACAAAGTTTGAGAGCAGGCTACAAAATTTTCCGACAACAAAATCCGTTGTCGGAATTTCCGATCGTGTGTACACAAATCCGACGCACAAAGTGCAACGCATGCTCAGAATAAATAAAGAGATGAAAGCTATTGGCTATTGCCCCATTTATAGTCCCGACGTACGTGTTTTACGTCACCACGTTCAGAACGATCGGATTTTCCGACAACTTTGTGTGACCGTGTGTATGCAAGACAAGTTTGAGCCAACATCGGTCGGAAAAAATCCATGGATTTTGTTGTCGGAATGTCCGATCAATGTCCGACCGTGTGTACGGGGCATAAGAGAGGAGGATGAAAGACGGAAAGGTGAGGGAGAAAGAAATGAAGGCTGAAGAATGAAAGAAAGGGAAGGAGGAATGAAGGAAGGAAAGAAACTGCTTCCTCCAACCATCCGTATAACATAATCACATACTTGCGAAGAAATAGCAGCAGAATGATGTTTTAGGCTGAAACAAGCCAAAAATGAACTGGCCAGTCACTGACTATTTTTCTTGCTGCTTCACAATAATATGCCCTACAAATACAGCTTCATTTTGGAAATACAGATAAGCAAATACTGTCTAAATACAAGAGCCATGTGTTTCTTCCTTGATGATCTTGGTGTGCTCCAGATCTGTGCAGAAATCCAATGTGAGACTTTGACTTCCTGTAATAAGGACCGCTCAGTGCTACACTTTGTCCTTGTGCAGGGTGACTGTCTCCGCCCCCTCCTGTAGTTTTCTGCAGGCAGCCTGTATGGGTGGGGCCTGCTGGGTCCCTCCCACAGCTCTGCTCTTTGCACTGGCTATATACAAGCAGTGATGAGATCATCCCTAATTTTTACAATGTAATAGTTAGGGTTGCAATGACATTTGGTGCACTCAATGTGGATTTATAACCTTTATGGCTACAGAAGAATATATTTCGGAGTACGGCTTTAATTGCTGTTGTCTGTGTCATTTAAGAGCTCTCCAGAACAGAAGAGTAAGTAAAGGCCACTGAGAGGTTTAATAAAGAGTTTTCTTGTTGTTCAGATGGTAATAAATAGACCCCCGATGAAATATCCTTTCCCCCCAGCCAGCCCGGTTGGGTTTTTTAATTGCTTTGGTGTTATCTTGACTCATTAGCACGCTGACTGCAGGATTTCGACTGTTAATTAGATACGTGTTGTTGTAATTAACTGGCTCTTTTATGAAATTCACCTACCACTTAATCCGCACTAAGTGAGTTCAGGGGAAAATTATTTCATCTGCAGTGATTCACAGCTGTGATATCGAGGAGGAACGCAGAGGTGGCTGCAACACCATCAGGACATGAAGGAATTTTAAGCAGTCTTTGAAGAGATGATTAATAAAACACTTGAGTCATCAATAAAGCTTGAACAAAATAGGGCAACTCTTTGGGAGTGTTCGGGTCACACAGAAATTGAGTCGACTGATAAAGTCCCACTATGTATCAAAAGAGGCTTTTTAAAGGGGGTCATCCATGTAAAAGATGAACAACGTGATCCCATGTCGTAAAGCGCTGTGCAAACTGTCGGCGCTATATGAATCCTGTATAATAATAATAATAATAATAATAAGCAAATATTGTCTAAATACAAGTGTATTTCTTCCAGGTCTGTGCATTAATCCAGTGTGAGACTTGCTATAATAAAGACCGCTCAAGGCTCCCCTACTTTCTCTTCTTGTGTAGGGAGACTGGTCTTTTCTCCACCCCCTCCTGTAGTTTTCTGCAGGCAGCCTGTAGTAGGTGGGGCCCTATAGGTCCCTCCCCCAGTTCTGCTTTCTGAACAGGCTGTGCACAGCACTGTGATAATGTGTCTCCAGTGACCCCTGTGCTTTCCTGTGTTTCCAGTAATTCCTTTGTCTTCAGTGACCCCTATGTGTTCCTGTATCACTAGTGAGCTTTGTGTCTCCAGAGGTTCTAGTGTCTCCAAGGACCCCTGTGCATCCCAGTGTCTCCAGTGACCCCTATGCCATCCTGTGCCTCCAATGATCCCTGTGCACTCCAGTGTCTCAAGTGTCCTCTATGCCCTCTAGTGTCTCCAATGACCCCTACGCTCTCCTGTGTCTCCAGTGACCCCTGTGCACTCCAATGTCTCAAGTGACCCCTATGCCCTCCAGTGTCTTCAATGATCCCTGTGCATTCCAGTGTCTCCAGTAACCCCTATGCCCTCCAGTGGCTTCAGTTACCCCTGTGCACTCTAATGTCCCCAATGATCCCTGTACCCTCCAGTGTCTTCAATGACCCATGTGCCCTCCTGTGTCTCCAATGACCCCTGTGCACTCCAGTGTCTCAAGTGACCTCTATGCCCTCTAGTGTCTCAAATGACCCCTACGCTCTCCTCTGTCTCCAGTGACCCCTGTGCACTCCAGTGTCTCAAGTGACCCCTATGCCCTCCAGTGTCTCCAATGACCCCTTAACTCTCCTGTGTCTCCAGTGACACCTGTGCTCTCCTGTGTCTCCAGTGACCCCTATGCCCTCCAGTGTCTCCAATGACCCCTGTGCATTCCAGTGTCTCCAGTAGCCCCTATGTCCTCCAGTGGCTTCAATTACCCCTGTGCACTCCAATGTCCCCAATGATCCCTGTACCCTCCAGTGTCTTCAATGACCCATGTGCCCTCCTATGTCTTCAATGACTCCTGTGCACTTCAATGTCTTCAGTGACCCCGGGATCTCCAGTATTTCCAGTGACCCCTGTGCCCTCCTATGTCTCCAATGACTCATGTGCACTTCAGTGTCTTCAGTTAACCCTATGCCCTCCAGTGTCTCCAATGCCCCTGTGCACTTCAGTGTCTCCAGTTACCCCTATGCCCTCCAGTGTCTCCAATGCCCCTGTGCACTTCAGTGTCTCCAGTTACCCCTATGCCTTCCAATGTCTCCAATGACCCCTGTGATCTCCAGTATCTCCAGTGACCCCTGTGCCCTGCAGTGTCTCCAATGACTCCTGTGCTCTCCTGTGTTTCCAGTGACCCCTGTGCCCTCCAATGTCTCCAATGACCCCTGTGATCTCCAGTGACCCCTATGCCCTTCAGTGTCTCCAATGACTCCTGTGCTCTCTTGTGTTTCCAGTGACCTCTGTGCCCTCCAGGGTCTCCAATGATCCCTGTGGACTCCAGTGTTTATGGTTACCCTCATGGTCTTTCTCCAATGTCACCAGTATATATATATATATATATATATATATATATATATATATATATATATATATATATATATATATATATATATATTATAATATAGTTCAGCTTGAAAAAAAGTTTGGTAGGCCTTGTGCTTTAGACACATGATTTTTTCCATCTATAGGTATTTTGGAGCAGGACAGTCATTTCGGGAGTTTATTATTTTAATCCAGAACTTAATGGATCAATCCGTGAAATGCTCCAATCATTTAAATCTAAATTCTTGTGGTTCCTTGTTATAGTACAGATAAAGAGTCTACCAGTTCAAGACAACTGTTATAATCCACCGATCAATACATTCATTTGTAATAGAATTGTAATCTGTTACCGGATACACTGAGTATACCTATGTACCGCTTTTTTTTTTTTTTTTGCACTCTGATCGACACGTGTGTTTACACAGCTAGGTGAAATACGAAACTTCCATCAGCATGCTGGGATGGTTCACCTGATATCTGATTGAAACCTTTTTTAACATCATAACGATTTTCTGTCTGTATGTTTGTCATACATCAGATGTCTCATTCAGGAAGCCTGAACTGTTAGAAAGACCTCTAAGCAGCTTGCATCAATTAAAGCCCAACTCTGCATTCTGAAAAGGGCAAAAACAACAACAAAAAATGCAATATACTGTATATTAGAAAAGTAGCTATTACCTCTCCAGACATTCAGCCCCACTCCTCTTCTGGGCTAAATGGCCCTAGCTGTCAGGTACATACCCGCTAGCGGTGAGTCCTCATACAGCTTACAATACTCCTGGGTTGGATGGTGGTCCAGGCTGTCAACCAAGGAAGAAATGGATGGATTAATGACATCCTTGGACCAGCCTGAAGACTGCAGATAGGATGCTAGCAGCTGCTGGCCTCCTAGCAACCAACAAAGCATCTCTGGCCCCATTCAGCTGCCAGTTAGGACATTTCACACCTAACAGCAAAATGTAAAAAAAAAAAAAAAAAAAAAAAGTCCAGTGATACTGGCCAAAACCAAATATGATCATGGTCCTACTTGGTCAATGACTTCAGCCAGCTGCTGGTGTTCTAGCAACCAACAAAGCACCCCTGGTCCCATTCATAACGTCCCATTCATAATAGATGATTATAAAAATGGGCCCAGGGATACTGGCTGATGTCAATGACTCCTGGTGGTGGTCCAGGCTGCCACGAGGAGGAAATGGATGGATTAGTGACATCTTTGGACTAGCCTAAAAAGTGAAGATAGGATGCTAGCAGCTGCTGGCCTCCTTGCAACCAACAAGGCATCTCTAGGCCCATTAAGCTGCCAGATAGGACATTCCATTCTTAATAGGTGAATGTAAAATAAGGGTCCAGTGATACTAGCTGATGTAATTGATCAAATATGACCATGGCGCTTCTTGGTCAATAACATCAGCCAGCTGCTAGCAACCAATGACACACCACTGGTCCCAGTAGACTAACAGCTGAATATAAACATGGGCCCAAGGATACTGGTTGATGTCATTGACTCCTAGGTTGGGTAGTGGTCCAGGCTGCCACTGAGGAAGAAATGGATGGATTAGTGACATCCTTGGACCAGCCTGAAGACTGCAGATAGCAGCCATTGGCCTCTTTGCAACCAATGAGGCTTCTCTGACCCCATTCATCTGCCTGCTAGGAGATTCTACACCTAACAGTGGAATGTAAAAAAGGGGCCAGGGATACTGGCCAATGTTGTTGATCAAATATGCCCATGGCCATACTTAGTCAATGATGTTAGCCAGCTGCCAGCGTTCTAGCAACCAATGACACACCCCTGGTCCCATTCAGTTAACAGCTGAATATAGAAATGAGCCCAGGGCTACTGGCTGATGTCATTGACCAAATATGCGCATGACCATACTTGGTCAATAACGTCAGCCAGCTGCTGGCTTTCCAGCAACCAATGACGCACCCCTGGTCCCATTTAGCTGCTGGTTGGATATGAAAATGGGCCCAGGGATACTGGCCGATGTCATTGACCAAATATGCCCACGGCCATAATTGGTCAATGACGTCAACCAGCTGGCGGCATTCTAGCAACCAATGGCGAACCCCTGATACCATTCAGCTGCTGGTTGGAAAAGTCCCCAGCCGACAGCTGAATGTGAAGGACTTGGGATGTCATGACCATATTTGGTCAATGCCGTCAGCCAACTAAATGGCATTTTAGCAACCAACAAGGGTTGATCAGGACTCAATTTGCTTAATTGACATTGGCTTTGCATTAACATTTGCAATTTGCAAACGTGTTGCTAACTTTAGGGGTCATACACTGAACATGCACATGAATTGTACCCTCATTTACCCACCACTAGTCCTGACAGGAAGTAAGGGAAATCCTCACAAGTGGCACACAGACAGACACAAAAAGCCTCAAAGCCATCCGTCCTAACTATATCCATAACCAAATCAAAAGTTTTAGCCTGAGATGGGCTTTAAAGCCTCTCATTATTCAAAAAACGGATTATTTTGTATAATAGATCCTAAATCTGTTTGGATCTTGCAAAAAAATCTTCTGAAAAACACGTGCAACCTTCACCGTCCTCTAAAGCACTGAAATTTTAGCCATAAGTAATACTATTTGTTAATCCACCAAATGCATTCATATCCAAACAATCGCCATAATACCTTTTATGTAATGCTTCTTCGAAGGACAGACCAGGCCGACTATATCAATACACAATCCCTCCATCAGGACCGCTGCGGGATTTTTTTTTTTTTTCTCGGTAAATCCTTTAATCTTTACAAAAATAGCTTCATAATAGGATCATGAATCATTGATTGACCTCTGTGTTCCCCAACACCCCCATGGGCCGAGGCGGAAGGCTTGGAAAAATTACATATTGTGAAACAGAGAGCCGTGTCTGAATTAAGGATCAAAGCAAGCATAGGAAAATTTGTGGTGTTCTATTTTGTCCAAAACAAGCAGAATCTAGCTTTTTTTCATGTGCAGGTTAGGATGTCTTTCATACATTACAGTTGCTAGAACCGAATTTTGACAGCACTTTTGAAATATTTAAACACAACTGAATGTTGCAGAGAGACGATGGCCAAAGAGATAGACAGATAGAATTCATATTTTATTTATTTTTGTAGAAAAGTGTCATAACTGCACAACAGGGACCTCTAGGGCTTGGATCTGTCCCAGTAAATCACGGGCATGCTGAAGCTTGCTATTGGTGCAATATTCTATTTAAACCAGCAGATGGTGTTGAGTGCACGTCTACAACGACCACTCTTGGCCACAAGAGTGGACATGTGCCACCAAAGGAGCCATCTTTTTGGATGAGGAGTATGAAATGCCAGTCTTCTTTCCCACACTATTGTCCTCTGTTTTAGCGTGCACGTGCAGTAGGGTGCAATGGCGTTAAATAGGACATTCAAATTCTTTTCTGTCAGAACAGAAGCTTCCTGTGGTTCTTACAGCTCATGTTTTCAGATCCTCATGGCACACCCTTACTAGCACTCCTTTGTCTCCTATTACTTTGTTCACCTGTTGGCTGTCTAATGCCCCGTACACACGGTCGGATTTTCCGACGGAAAATGTGTGATAGGACCTTGTTGTGGGAAATTCTGTGTGTGGGCTCCATCACACATTTTCCATTGGATTTTCCGACACACAAAGTTTGAGAGCAGGATATAAAATTTTCCGACAACAAAATCCGTTGTCGGAAATTCCGATCGTGTGTACACAAATCCGACGCACAAAGTGCCACGCATGCGCAGAATAAATAAAAAGATGAAAGCTATTGACCACTGCCCCGTCTATAGTCCCGACGTACGTGTTTTACGTCACCGCGTTCAGAACGATCGGATTTTCCGACAACTTTGTGTGAACGTGTGTATGCAAGACAAGTTTGAGCCAACATCCGTCGGAAAAAATCCTAGGATTTTGTTCTCGGAATGTCCGAACAAAGTCCGTCCGTGTGTACAGGGCATAATTCAACTTTTTGTTTGCAATAGCAACACTGAACAAACCTTGCCAAGAGCCCTTTGTGTTTGTGGACTACATTTTTGCTTAAAAGAAAACTATGGAGGTCACAAAAGCAAGGTCAAGGTCCATTAAGACATTGAAGCACAAAGCAAGGCCCATAAAGACATGGATGAGCGAGTTTGGGGTGGAGGAACTTGACTGGCCTGCACAGAGTCCTGTCCTCAACCCGATAGAACACCTTTGGGATGAATTAGAGTGGAGACTGCGAGCCAGGCCTTCTCGTCCAACATAAGTGCCTGACCTCTGGAGGAATGGTCAAACATTCCCATAGACACACTCCTAAACCTTGTGGACGGCCTTCCCAGAAGAGTTGAAGCTGTTTTAGCTGCAAAGGGTGGGCCAACTCAATATTGAACCCTATGGACTAAGACTGGGATGCCATTAAAGTTCATGCGCATGTAAAAGCAAGCATCCCAATACTTTTGACAATATAGTGTATATATTCACACTTGCCTAGGTGGTCCCCCGCTGATCTGTCCCCCGCTGCTTCTAAGAGTGATTGAAGACTGCTGATCACTCAGTTCTTGGTCTTCAGCGAGCAGAGAGCCGGTGACTGCCAGTCACCGGCTCCCTGCTCTGCCCCTCCAGGGCTTACTTGGGCTCGGGCTGTGGAGAGGGTGGGAGCAGCTGGCTCAGTCTCCCAGCCACTCGCTGAGAGAGGCTGAGCCAGCCACCGGTGCAGGCATTTGGGAGGATCCTGACTTTAAAGTCAGGAATTTTTCCAGAGCCTGGACAGGCTGAGCAACGTAAGCCGACAGCAGGCTTTAACGAACTGCCTTGGCCATACTTCTCCTGGAATCTTTGGATACGTGTCACCTCATCAGCTGGTAGTAGTGGTGCAAAGGTGTCAATGAAACCCAACCATGCCTGTAGTCTCTAACCATCTTTTGTGTCATGTCCATAGTCTCTAACCATCTCTTGTATCATGCCTGCAGTCTCTGGGCATCATTTCTGTCATGCCCACAGTTTCTGACCACATCCTGCCCATCTTTGAATATATCTGCTGTGTCTGAGACTGAATATTCACAGAATTTTACTTGTGGCCCTTTGGTGATGTTAGGGGCCGCACTTGAGGCCCCCATATCTAGAAAAATTGACCACTATGGATCCAAGATATGGCATTTGTTTATTATTATGGAGGGTGTCATTGGTGCCTCTTTCATTAGAGGTGTACATATCCTCAAGGGACCCTTCACATCAAAAAACGCATGCCAGTCTTAGCAGTAACACATGGTTGTAGGTAGGAATGGAGGAAAAAACAAACATTTAGCAGGCAAACCGCTGCAAGATAAGAGGTAATTATTTAGCTGGTCTTTATAAATAGTCCCAAAGAAGTAGCAATGGGTTGCTGTGGCAAGGGGGACATCAGGGGCACACCAATTTTTGGAAGAGAATGCGCTACCTGTTTTCACAGCACGCCAAGTCTTAGACTAGATTGTGTTGCCTGTGGGTGGTAATGAGGAACAGAAACGACGGTCTAAAACCTTGGCTTCATATAGTACAACAGAGAATTTCGGAAGACAGAATTGGTCTTGCTGATATATTGATCCTGCAGCAGCTGTTGGTAGAGAGGATGCTTGTAGGGGACGTGATTGGGTTTTTTTAGCTGCGTTTGGCGCCTGAGGATGGATTACAGGAGTTCATGTATTGACTGTAGTGTATACTGGTGGTAAAATATTACACAAGTTAATAACTGGCTGTTGCCTTGCTGCATTAGTTAAAAAGCAATCGATAACGTCAAGACACACAACTGATTAGCCTGATAGATTGAAGATCTTGCCAAGTTCTGCAGCCTCTTGAGGATGAACCAAACTCAACAAGACCTTAGCCTCTCTCAAGGTTTATAAAGATATTTAAAAAATAAGTAATAACGATGTGGCACAACCTCCACTAACCCATGAGGAAACCCATTTTGGTTTCCAAAAATCATTGAAAGAAATTTTAGGCTGTTGCTTTACGGTATTGTTCTATATCTTTGCTTGGCTTGTTGAATAAGATGATTTGAACAAATAGCATATACCTTCATTTTCTCAGCCAGGGTTGGGTTCCTGCCATGGGTGCCATGGATCAGCATCATGAGATGCCATGGTGTGGGTAGGGTTGCCACCTCATCCCTTTAAACCCGAACACATATGCATTACACAGGTTCTGAGGCTAATTTAAGGCAGATAAGGCACCAAGTGCATTTAATTACCACCTTAATCAGCCACAGAAACTGTGTAATTCATATGTGTTTGGGTTTAAAGGGATGAGGTGGCAAAACTAGATGTGGGTGGGCCAGCCAAAAGTACCATAAATACCAATGACTTTCTGGACCAGTAAGCAATCTGTAATTCAGTACTGTGGTGTTATTGGCCAGTTTGCCCACCTTATGGCAACTCATGATGGTGATCCAGGGCGGGCGGCATGAGGTGCTACCCTCAGCATTTAAGAGAAGGTGTAGTATGGCTCCTCCAAACTTGCTCCACCTCCCAACCACTACCATGCTGATAGAGCCAAAATGTAGGCCTCTTATGGGAAGAAGGGACTGAGTGATGTAGAGCGGGTTCTGTGATGGGAGGACTGGGTTATAGGGAACCTCTGTGATTTGGAATAGGGAGGCTTTGTGGTTGGGGGACTCTGAAGTGAGGAGAAAACTCAGTGATGGGGTAATCTAATGTGATGGGGGGACTCTGCTGTATAGGGGTACTGTGACGTATTGGGGTGACTCTGGCATTCAGGCAGGACATGATGGCTGTATTCTGACATGAAGCAAGGGCTTTGAAGGAAGCACCTCTACTGTGATTGGGGGCCTCTGATGTGAAAAGGACACTCTGATGTGATGAGGGTCCTTCTGATGTGATGGGAGGGACCTCTTAAGTTAATTTCATCAAGGTGGTTCTGTGCATTATCCTAGGCTCAGCTTTCCCATTGATAAGTAACAATTACATTTTTTTACATTTTAGACTGGGGCGTCTCGGGATTCTGCATACATTTAAAATATACTGCAACTGATCAAAGGTTTCAAAACACTGACTTAACCTGTATTAAGGCCAGTGTTGATGGGCTTTTTTTGGCATGAAGCGGGTTTTGCATTTTTTTTACAGGTTGGAAAAATTTTAATCCTGCTAATTTATATATTAAATAAAGTTGCCTGCAATGACAGAGGTTCCAAAAGGCAGATGATTGAATGCCAGGGTAAGTATTAATGCCAATCAGACAGAGTTCTCCAAATCAGTAGGAATTAAACATTATTTTGTTTGATTGGAGTGTCCCTTTAATTTTCCATGCCCCTCGTTATAGAGTGCTATCAAAGATCCATACATTGCTCATTAACTATGTGAACATTCCACTTCACTTAAATCCAGAATCTCTTCCCTGCCTTTCTTGTTCCTAAGAGCGCCACTTAGCAAAATGCGAAACGAAGCGATCCCACTCATCAGGAATGGAAAAACACTTGAACGATGCAAGGCGCAGAGAACAGTCCATCACATTTTAATTCTCGTCGCTGAATACATTTTATACCCCCTTCCCTTGAAGAGCTGTTACCAGATTGACACAAAGATCAAATACTTAATGGGCGATGACTAAAACCAGATTTCTGAAAAGTGTGATGGTTGCAGGCGGAGTAACCCTTTAAAGGTGCTCTACAATCAAGACTCTTACCTGAAGGAAATTCCACATTCCATTTCCACATTTTTCATCTGAAAAACAAAATAAAAAGAATTAGAGATGCATTCTGTGTTCTCTGAGATTTTATAGAGTTCATTTCAAATTTGCTTTTGGCTTTTATTATTTTCTGAATTTGTTTTCTGGAATTTTCTCTGCTTCTGGTGCTATAGGGCAGACAGAAAAACAAACATTAGTATCTATTTTTTTCTGTTGGTTATGTCTTACCTCTCTTTCACATTCTATATTTCTCTCCTCTCTCTTTCTTCTATAATTTCTCTCTCTTTTGCTCTCTATCCCTCTGTCCCTTGCCTATCCCTTTCTCTCTTCCCCGTAAGCACTTTCCCTTCCTATCTTTCTCACTCTCCCCTTCTCTCCCTTCCTCTTCCACCCTTTCCCGTTCTTATCTTTCTTTCCCTTCCTATCCCTCTTTCTCCCTTCCTATCCCTTCCTCTCATTTACTCTTCCTTCCTCTTCTCCTTTTCTGCACTCTTCCTCCCTATCTGTCTCTCTCTCTCCCTTTCTATATCTTGCCCCCTCCTTTATCACTCTCTCCCTTCCTATCTCTCTCTTCCTCTTTCCTTTTATTTTCTGCTGTTATTCCCTCTATTTTTCTTTCTCCCTTTCTCTACTGCTCTCTCACTTCCTATCCTTCTCTCTACCTTTTTCTTCATCTCTCTCCCTCTCTTCTGCTTGTTCACTTCTTATCTCTGTTTCCCCATCTCTATCTTCCTTTTCCTCTTGTGCTCTCCCTTCCTCCTCCGCGCTCTCCCTTCCTCCTCTGCGTTCTCCCTTCCTATCTCCCCTTTTTCCTCTGCACTCTCCCTATCTCTCCCTTCCTCCAGTGCGCTCTCCCTTCCGCCTCTGAGCTCTCCCTTCCTATCTCTCCCTTCCTCCTCTGCTCTCTCCCTTCCTATCTCTCCCTTCCTCCTCTGCGCTCTCCCTTCCTATCTCTCCCTTCCTCCTCTGCGCTTTCCCTTCCTATCTCTCCCTTCCTCCTCTGCGCTCTCCCTTCCTATCTCTCCCTTCCTCCTCTGTGCTCTCCCTTCCTATTTCTCCCTTCCTCCTCTGCTCTCCCTTCCTATCTCTCCCTTCCTCCTCTGTGCTCTCCCTTCCTATCTCTCCCTTCCTCCTCTGTGCTCTCCCTTCCTATCTCTCCCTTCCTCCTCTGCTCTCCCGCTTCCTATCTCTCCCTTCCTCCTCTGCACTCTCCCTATCTCTCCCTTCCTCCTCTGAGCTCTCCCTTCCTATCTCTCCCTACCTCCTCTGAGCTCGCCGTTGATATCTCTCCCTTCCTCCTCTGTGCTCTCCCTTCCTCCTCCGCGCTCTCCCTTCCTCCTCTGCGTTCTCCCTTCCTATCTCCCCTTTTTCCTCTGCACTCTCCCTATCTCTCCCTTCCTCCTCTGCGCTCTCCCTTCCTCCTCTGAGCTCTCCCTTCCTATCTCTCCCTTCCTCCTCTGCTCTCTCCAGTCCTATCTCTCCCTTCCTCCTCTGCGCTCTCCTTCCTATCTCTCCCTTCCTCCTCTGCGCTCTTCCTTCCTATCTCTCCCTTCCTCCTCTGCGCTCTCCCTTCCTATTTCTCCCTTCCTCCTCTGCGCTCTCCCTTCCTATTTCTCCCTTCCTCCTCTGCTCTCTATCTTCCTATCTCTCCTTTTCTCCTCTGCGCTCTCCCCTTCCTATTTCTCCCTTCCTCCTCTGCTCTCTATCTTCCTATCTCTCCTTTCCTCCTCTGCGCTCTCCCTTCCTATTTCTCCCTTCCTCCTCTGCTCTCTCCCTTCCTATTTCTCCCTTCCTCCTCTGCTCTCTATCTTCCTATCTCTCCCTTCCTCCTCTGCGCTCTCCCTTCCTATTTCTCCCTTCCTCCTCTGCTCTCTATCTTCCTATCTCTCCCTTCCTCCTCTGCGCTCTCCCTTCCTATTTCTCCCTTCCTCCTCTGCGCTCTCCCTTCCTATCTCTCCCTTCCTGCTCTGCGCTCTCCCTTCCCATTTCTCCCTTCCTCCTCTGCGCTCTCCCTTCCTATTTCCCCCTTCCTCCTCTGCTCTCTATCTTCCTATCTCTCCTTTCCTCCTCTGCGCTCTCCCTTCCTATCTCTCCCTTCCTCCTCTGCGCTCTCCCTTCCTATTTCTCCCTTCCTCCTCTGCACTCTCCCTTCCTATTTCGCCCTTCCTCCTCTGCTCTCTATCTTCCTATCTCTCCTTTTCTCCTCTGCGCTCTCCCTTCCTATCTCTCCCTTCCTGCTCTGCACTCTCCCTTCCTCCTCTGTGCTCTCCCTTCCTATTTCTCCCTTCCTGCTCTGCACTCTCCCTTCCTCCTCTGTGCTCTCCCTTCCTATCTCTCCCTTCCTCCTCTGCGCTCTCGCTTCCTATCTTTTGCACCATTCTCTACTGCTCTCTCCCTTTATGTTTTCTTCTTTCTTTTATTCCTCTTCCACTTGAAAAAAGATTTGGGGGTTGTCATACAATTTAAGGTCCATTCACACTTGTGGGGATTTGGATTTTTTGTTCCTGGGTGCGGTCATTCTTCATAGTATCACAACAGAGTAGATGTGATCACCTGAATTAGGAAACCAACCCCCTCCTGCCTTGTTGCAGCTTTCTGTTTCTCTCTGTGCATCTGTGCTTTCACTTAGCACATGCTAGCGGTGAAAACAGATACAGAACTTTCAAGGGTAGCAAATCCTCATAAACAAGCATACATTCCACAACAGTTCATTTTACTGGTTTCAAAGGCTCTGCATTCTAAAACAACACCCTGCTATTAAATAGGATGGGAGTTCCACTTAATGGTGAGGGAAGGGGTTTGATTGCCTGCCACCCATTCCCAACACCGTAACAAATGGTTACACCAGCTCGTTCACACTTCCCCGATGAAGTATAATCTATACATCCTCATATATTAACCCCACTTACACCCAGTTCATTAATCACATGTTCATACAGCAATCCTACAATAGATCCGGACTCTTCCTGTGGGGACTTAATGGGCCGAATTAATCAAGCAACCGCGCCTTAACATATGGCTGATACAGCGCCGAATCCACGGCATATCCCCAGACTCTGCTTACGTATAGCTGGATAAAGACATATGTAAATCAATTTCAACTCATGAAAAAAAAAATCATAATGCTTGAAAGGAGAAAAGGCTTCCTGAACCCCAATATTGGCAGGATCAAGGTGTTATTTTCAAAGATTCAGACAACCATTTATGTTCTTTCAAGAACACATGTAACCCTTTTCCTAAATAATCTACTATGTCTGCTAAAGCCAGTTTCTGCAGGTTTTCACAACTCTAATGCCCCGTACACACGGTCGGATTTTCCGACGGAAAATGTGCGATCGGAGCGTGTTGTCGGAAGTTCCGACCGTGTGTGGGCTTCATCGGACTTTTTCCATCGGATTTTTCCGACACACAAAGTTTGAGAGCAGGCTATAAAATTTTCCGCCAACAAAATCCGAATTTCCAATCGTGTGTACACAAATCCGACGTACAAAGTGCCACGCATGCTCAGAATAAATAAAGAGATGAAAGCTATTGGCTACTGCCCCGTTTATAGTCCCGACATACGTGTTTTACGTCACCGCGTTCAGAACGATCGGATTTTCCGACAACTTTGTGTGACCGTGTGTATGCAAGACAAGTTTGAGCCAACATCCGTCGGAAAACATCCTAGGATTTTGTTGTCGGAATGTCCGATCAATGTCCGACCGTGTGTACGGGGCATTAGGGTAAAGAACCCTTCCCTCAGCATGTAGTATATGTATTGTGTGCACAATGTGGTAAATTACCAGAGCATTGTTCTGTAAAGGTGTTCTATTTATGTGCTTTCGAGCTATAACCCAACTTCTTTATTGCCCTTATTATTTCTTCCTCCCTTTTACTACCTTCTTTACCTTTTTCCTTTTTTCCCTCTTTTGCACCTTTTACCTCCATTATTTGTTTCCTCTTTCTTTCTTCCATTGCTCCTTCCCTTTTTCACCCTTAATGTATTTTTCTTCCCTTGCCTTCTTCCTCCCCCCACTCCTATCTTCACTCCTTCTTTTAAGCCTTCCTTCCCTCTTTTCTCTTTCATTTTCCTTTCCCTACATTTTCATTCTTCTCCTTTTTCCTTCTACTCCCTTCCCTCTTTCATATTTCCTTGCATCATTCATCCTTCCTTCCTTAATTTCCTCCTACCTCCCATCCCTCTTTTATTTCTCCTTTTTTTCCTTCTTTCTTCCTTTTTTCTTATTTTCTTTCTTTCTTTCTTATTTTCTTTCTTTCTTTCTTCCTTTTTTCTTTCTTTCTTTCTTTCTTTCTTTCTTTCTTTCTTTCTTTCTTTCTTCCTTTTTTCTTATTTTCTTTCTTTCTTTCTTCCTTTTTTCTTTCTTTCTTTCTTTCTTTCTTTCTTTCTTTCTTTCTTTCTTTCTTTCTTTCTTTCTTTCTTTCTTTCTTTCTTTCTTTCTTTCTTTCTTTCTTCCTTCCTTTCTTCCTTTCTTTCTTTCTTTCTTTCTTTCTTTCTTTCTTTCTTTCTTCCTTTTTTCTTTCTTTCTTCCTTTTTTCTTTCTTTCTTTCTTTCTTTCTTTCTTTCTTTCTTTCTTTCTTTCTTTCTTTCTTTCTTTCTTTCTTTCTTTCTTTCTTTCTTTCTTTCTTTCTTTCTTCCTTTTTTCTTTCTTTCTTTCTTTCTTTCTTTCTTTCTTTCTTTCTTTCTTTCTTCCTTTTTTCTTTCTTTCTTTCTTTCTTTCTTCCTTTTTTCTTTCTTTCTTTCTTCCTTTTTTCTTATTTTCTTTCTTTCTTTCTTTCTTTCTTTCTTTCTTTCTTTCTTTCTTATTTTCTTTCTTTCTTTCTTCCTTTTTTCTTATTTTCTTATTTTCTTTCTTTCTTTCTTTCTTTCTTTCTTTCTTTCTTTCTTTCTTTCTTTCTTTCTTTCTTTCTTTCTTTCTTTCTTTCTTTCTTTCTTTCTTTCTTTCTTTCTTCCTTTCTTTCTTCCTTTCTTTCCTCCCTCTTATCTTTCCTTCTTCTCTTCCTTCTATTCTTCTTCTCCATTGCAAATACAGTACATCCTTCTTTCTTTCCTTTCTCCCTCCATGTCTTTCTTCTGTCCCTTCCTTCTCCTTTCTTTCTTTTGTTCCTTTCTATTTTCCTATTCCATCCCTGTCTTCTATTTTTCATTCACTCCCTCCCTTAATTTCTTTTCACTGCCCTTTTAGTTTTCTCTTTTTTCCTTCTTTTGTTCCTTCCTTCCTTTTTTCTTCTTTTCCTACTTCCTTCCCCTTTCCTCTTTTCACTCCCTCCTTCATATTTCCTTATTACTTTCTTCCTTCTCTCCCTTTTTTTCTTACCCTCTTTTTTCTTCATTCCTTCCTTCTTTCCTTCCTTACTTCCTTCCCTATTATCTCTTCCTTTGTATTTCCTTCCTTCTCTACTTCCTTTTTTACCTGACATTTGTTCCTCCCCTATTTCCTCATTAATGGCTTCTTTTGTCCTTCCTTCCTTCCTTCCTTCCTTCCTTCCTTCCTTCCTTCCTTCCTTCCTTCCTTCCTTCCTTCCTTCCTTCCTTCCTTCCTTCCTTCCTTCCTTCCTTCCTTCCTCCCTCCCTATTCTCTTTTCCTCCCTTCCTTCCCTATTCTCTCTTTTCTTGTTTCCTCCCTTTCTTTATTTCTCCCCCTTCACTCATTTTTCTCTCTTCCTGTGTATTGCCTTCTTTCCTTCCCTGCTTCCTTCCCTTTTTCTGACATTTGATCCCCCCCTTACCTCTTTAATGACTTTTTTGTCCTTCCTTCCTTCCTTCCTTCCTTCCTTCCTTCCTTCCTTCCTTCCTTCCTTCCTTCCTTCCTTCCTTCCTTCCTTCCTTCCTTCCTTCCTTCCTTCCTTCCTTCCTTCCTTCCTTCCTCTCTCTTTTATTTTTTCCTCCCTTCTTTTTCTTTTTTTCTCTCTTCCTTTGTATGACCTTCTTTCCTTCCTTCCTTCTTCTCTCTTTTATTTTTAGTCATTTAGAATGTATATGGGTGGGCATGTTTTACTATGGTATAAATGTTATATCTCTTTTATTTTGGTTGAGTTCTCTATTATGTAGTCCTAAATTAAGGACAAGGACACATAAAACTTCATGAGAATACGAAATAATTTGTGGTGTAACTTTCCTATAATATGTTAATTGCTCCAATACTTTAAAAAAAAAGATAAGATAAAGTTGATTTTGTATCTGCTGATAATATTTTGAATAAAAATATTGGAAAAGAATGTATATGGTGGGGGGGGGGTCTCTTCTCGGGTGTTTTATTTGTGATGTAGACAGAGCAGTAATGACATATTCATGATACGGAGAGACAGAGGAAGGTCTGTACATAGCAGGAAGCTGTAATAACTAGGCTGGAAGTAAATGTACAGACGGTATATCTACAGGTGACCCACCCCCCTCCCCTCCCCCCTCCCCCCACCCGCCACGAGAATTAAAATTTAATTGCCGGCAAATCAAACTGTAATTGGTTTTGCTGAAGATCAGATGTAGATAAGGAGGTCCGCTGCCTCCTCAGATGTTAAGAGGCTGAATGATTTACCTATTAATGGGCTGACACCCCTGGTGAAGAGAGAAGCTTTCAGGGTAATATTTGGAGATGTGGATGATAAAGGAAGGTGAGGCCTGCCTGGTGTCTGGAGGGGGGTTTAGAATGGAATGAGGTCATAAAGCCAGGAATAATTATCACCAGCAACTGACAACTCCAATAACATCTAAGCTGTGCACAAGAAAAATGTGAGGATTTCTACATTGGAGGGGGGATAGTACAGAAAATATACGGGGCGTGCCTCGAAGCCCAACCTCGCCAAAGTTTGTTCTGCACCTAAAATGGGACCTACAAACCCACCACTCTACGTCTGGAGTCTACCACCGACCAGAACTGTCTACTGATAATCCAAAACATCTATAAATCAGACTGTCCCTCTAGAAGTCACTTTTTTTAATTATTTAAAAATATCCAGGTAAAGTATAAC